>BMAW01026015.1:0-25657 GCA_019974015.1 Nephila pilipes
TCTGCTAATATTTGAAGCAACACATATTTATATAGCAATCACCTATATTTTGTGACTTAGGACGTGATTTTGAAGCATTCTATTCGAATCAGCGGATATTAAGGTATGTTTATGCATTAAAATTTTGCTATTGTTATTCTTCATTTAAGATGGATGAAAACAAAAGTGATCCTACTGCATTAAATTTCGATAATCCAAACACGGAAATCAATCGAGTAGCGGTTAAACCGCCAATTTTTTGGAGAAATAAGCCAAAATTATGGTTCTTGCAGCTTGAAGCGCAATTCGCCAATAGCGGTATTTCGCAAGATGCAACAAAATACAATATCGTCGTTGCTGCATTAGACGAAAATGTTTTAGATTTTGTTGTAGATATTTTGTCAAATCCTCCTGAAAATGAAAAATATGATACCTTGAAAAAAGCATTATTAAACAGATTAACTGATACCGAAGAGTCGAGATTAAAAAAGCTGTTGACTGATCTCGAACTTGGCGACAAACGCCCTTCCGATCTTTTACGCCAAATGAAAAGCTTGGCAGGAAATTCCATTTCTGATGAAATTATCAAATCTTTGTGGCTACAAAGGCTTCCACAACAAACACAAGCCATTTTAACTATAAGTAACGATACTTTAGATAAAATTGCCGAGATGGCCGATAAAATTATTGCCGTTTACAGTTCGTCAGAAATATGCCAAATAAAGAAAGTTGGCTCATTGCCAAATTCGGCGTCATCATTCGATCGCAATAAATTAGATGTATTGCAAGCCGACATTGCTGCATTAACAAAAAAATTTGAAGAATTTTCTCGAAATACTAGGTCACGCAGCAAATCGAGAGGAAATGACAGACGAAGAAGATCCAGATCTAATTCGGCTCGATACGAATTTTGCTGGTACCATTTTAAATTTGGAAAAAATGCAAAAAAATGTGTACAGCCATGCCAGTTTAAAAAAGAAAATTCGGAAAACCAGTAAGCCAATCGCTTGATGCGGCTGGCGATATTGGCGAAAAAAGTTGCCGCTTATATTTACATGATAAATCAACTGGTAAGCAGTTTTTAATCGACACGGGAGCCGATATATCTGTAATTCCTGTATACAAACAAAGGAATAATAAAATATCAGATTTTATTTTATTTGCCGCTAATGGTTCAAAAATTCAAACTTTTGGTACCAAAACTCTAAAATTAGATCTTGGACTTCGCCGCCAATTTACTTGGTCTTTTACAATAGCACATGTTTCAAGAGCTATTATAGGAGCAGATTTTCTCAAAAAATTCGGACTATTAGTTGATTTAAAGAGAAAATGTCTTATCGATCCTTTAACATCTTTGTCATCATTTGGTAAAATAGCAACTTTTCCAAATTTTTCTCTCACTACAATAGCTTCTTCATCATTTACTTCTTCAGTGGCTAGTCTTCTTAATGAATTCAAGGAAATAACACTTCAAAGTTCACTGATTAGAGAACCAAAGCATTTAGTTACGCATCATATAATAACAAATGGTCCACCCATCACAGCAAAAGTTCGTCGCCTAGCTTCAGACAAACTCAAAATCGCAAGAGAGGAATTCGAATATATGCTAGAACAAGGAATTTGCAGACCCTCTAGTAGTCCTTGGGCAAATCCATTACATCTAGTGCCAAAAAAAACCGGTGGTTGGAGACCTTGTGGGGATTACAGAGCTTTGAATGCTGTCACCCAACCAGACAGGTACCCTATTCCACACTTGCATGATTTCTCTCATAATTTGTATGGATGCACTGTATTTTCAACACTTGATTTAGAACGAGCATACCATCAGATACCAGTAGAACCATCTGACATAGAAAAAACAGCCATCTGCACACCTTTTGGTCTATACGAATTCACCAGAATGACATTTGGATTGCGAAATGCTGCCCAGACCTTTCAACGATTTCTTCATTCTGTACTTCGGGGCTTAGATTTTTGTTTCAGCTACCTTGATGATATTCTCATTGCATCTAAGGATGATGCACAGCACATTAGTCATCTTAGACAAGTTTTCCAACGTCTTCAAGATGCCGGCTTGGTAATCAAGGTTGCAAAATGCAAATTCTCTCAAACTGAAGTAAATTTCTTAGGTCATCGTATTTCTTTCAATGGGATTGAGCCAACAAAAGAAAGAATAAAAGTAATCGAGGATTTCAAGCTTCCTGAAACTATAAAGGAATTGCGAAGATTCTTAGGAATTATCAATTTTTACCATCGATTTATTCCTAATGCTGCAGAAAATCAAGCCATTCTGAATGAATACCTAAGAGGAAAGAAAAAGAATGACAACAACAAAATTCCATGGTCGGAAGAAGCAATTCAAGCTTTTCAAAATAGTAAGCAACAGCTATGTCATGCGACTGTACTAGTTCATCCTTCTGAAGATGCTCACATTTCCTTAATGGTTGATGCATCTGATAATGGTATAGGAGCTGTACCACAACAGCTAGAAGATGGCATCTGGAAACCCCTTAGTTTCTTTTCAAGAAAACTAACTGACACCCAGAAACGCTACAGCACATAAGACCGTGAGCTGTTGGCTGCATATTCTTCTGTAAAATATTTTAAACATTTTTTGGAAGGTAGAAACTTTACAATTTTTACTGACCATAAACCACTAACTTATGCATTCCAGCAGAAATTAGAAAAAGCAACTCCTCGACAGCAAAGGCATCTGGAGTATGTTGGGCAATTCACTGTTGACATTCAGCACATATCTGGAAAAAACAACATCATTGCCGATACTCTGTCTAGATTAGACGAACTTCATATTCAGTCGGAACTTGATTATGAAGCTATAGCTAAAGCGCAGGAAACTGACAAGGAGTTAAAAAAATTCTTTCTACTCAGAATTCTTCGCTAAAATTAGAAAAAGTTCCTGTCTTTGGTTCCAGCTGTGATATATTTTATGACAGTTCTACAAAGAAAAAGAGGCCTTATATACCAGAATCATTCAGGAAAATTGTTTTCAACAGTGTTCATAACCTCGCCCATCCTGGAATCAAGGCTACAACCAAATTACTAAAATCGAAGTTTGTATGGCCGTCAATAAATAAGGATGCAAGAACTTGGACTAGAAGCTGTCTAAAATGCCAAAAGTCCAAAGTTACACGACATGTGCAGAGTCCTTTTCAACAATATCACAACGTCAGCAAACGTTTCACAGAAATCAATTTAGATATTATTGGTCCCTTACCATCATCTGAAGGATTTCGTTATTGCTTGACTATCATAGATCGATACAGTCGATGGCCTGAAGCAATTCTATTACCTGATATTCGAGCAGAAACAGTAGCAGACAACTTGCTTAAAGGTTGGATCGCACGTTTTGGAACACCTTTAGTCATTACCACTGATCAAGGTACCCAATTCGAAGCACAACTCTTTCAAGAACTTTCAAAATTAATAGGATTTAAACGAAATAGAACTACATCATACCATCCACAGGCAAATGGATGCATAGAACGATGGCATCGGACTCTAAAAGCGAGTATAATGTGTCATGAAAATGAAAGTTGGACAAGATCTCTTCCAATCATATTGCTCGGATTGAGAACAACTTGGCGTGCTGATTTTCAATCTACTTCAGCGGAACTTCTTTATGGTGAAAACATTCGTTTACCATGCGATTTCTTTGAAGATACTAAATTCCAACCACAATCAGAGTTTGTCCAAAAACTTAAAGCAACTATGAAACAAGTGAAACCTATTCCATTTTCATATAACTGCAAACAGAAACCCTTCGTTTTCAAAGACCTTCAAAATTGTTCACATGTTTTCGTGCGCACTGACATTATTCGTCAGAGTCTGCAACCGCCATATCATGGACCATATCAAGTTATTAAACGATCTGATAAAATTTTCACACTTCTCATAAAAAATAAAAATGTTAACATTTCTATAGACAGGCTCAAACCATGTTTTTCTGACAACTCTCCTGAAACTGATTGTGCAATAAATCATAAGAGCAATCCAGTTGACAAGCCTACATCACCAGTTAAAAAAAAGATCAGGTTTGCACCGTTGCCCATTGCTCCCTCAACCAGATTCACAAGAAGGGGACGTGAAGTTAAATTGCCATTTCGTTATCAGTGAGATACATCTTGGCAGAGTATCTCACTTAGAGGGGGAGTAGTTGTGGTGATATTTAATCGCTGGAACAGAGCAAGGACAGATACAACTCAACTTGTGTTTTGTGTTATGTTTACTACAAAAATAATTATTCTGTATTCTTTTTCTGTCCGCCATTAGTGCTAGTAATACAATTGCACTTGTAAATATAATATCTCGTAAATAAATCAATATAGTTCTAAATCGTCTGCTAATATTTGAAGCAACACATATTTATATAGCAATCACCTATAACCTTCGCTAGAATGCAGTCATTTGTCTATATTCTTATGCGTTAATTTTAATCACTGTATAAATAAGGGACAGAACTTAAATTTTGATTTGTGGTAGAGTTGATTTTCTTTGATTACCAGTTCAGGTATCCCTTCAGTGGTCTAATACCTTAAGTTCTAATTTAAAATCACCTGATATGTCTACAAAAATGTCTGACAAAAGTTGAATCTGTTAAGGCGCATCAAGACTTGTTGATTGTAGCGAATATGTTTTTGATTCAAAACAATACATTGAAGTTAAATGAATTATTTAATTCCAAAAATCAAAATAAAGACATTCAATTCTTCGACATATTCCATCTCTCTTCATACGAAGTTCAAACTTTTTATCCAGTTCTTTGGACAAGGAGCGCCATCTGGTTGACTAGGTAATTTACATTTTCCTCAAAATTGGTCAAACAATGATGATCAAAAGCGGACAACGACGTATAATTTCAAAAAACGTTGACATATATAACATTATTTTTCTTAGGTCATCTGTAAGCAATTCTTTTCACTACAATGTCATGTCTATTGACTGACAAACAAATTGTTTCAAATTTTAAACATTATTTACATCACTTATAAGTTTTAATCTTCGACAAGTTTAATTCTTAAAAAAATAATTTAAGCACCTTAAGTCATTTCTGTAATTGATAAACTCAAATTTACCTCATGCATGCTAAATATAATTAAGAAACTAGATTTTTCGGAGAAATATGTGAAAGTTCTTGAATATACAAACTTTTATGACATAAATATGTACAAAAGTACTTCTGAAACTACCCTCGACCTACCTCTAAGGTCGTTTGCTAAAATCTAAGGAACTCTTAAAGAAAAATTTTGGCACATGTGTAAAATCCCCTCGATCTTTTTCGCCAAAACTGGAAAGTGTTGCCAGGTGAACTGATATTTCGCCAATAATGGACAGTGTAGCCGAACGATGTGATATTCGCCAAAACTGGAAAGTGTCGCCAAGTGACCTGATATTTCGCCAATAATGAACAGTGTAGCCGAACGATGTTATTCGCCAAAAAACAGAGTATCCCCAAATGATTTGAATTTTAAGGGCGGTCCTATGGGGTTGCATGAAATCTGCCTAGTATGGACAAGTTCAACCGTAAGGCTTACTATGGGGGCACTGCAGTATTTGAAAACCTTCTCTTCTTCCGGTTATAGCGATATCTCCATTATGTTGTATACGTTATTAGACGGAAGTACTTAGACTTTTCTTTATATTTTTATAAAAGATTTTTTTTTTTTTTTTGCTTTTAAAAAGAGCTCTACGAAAAAGAGTAGATATTAAACTTTCTGTTCCGCATTTGGATGCAGCATGAGAACTGGTATAAATTTACTGTCAGCAGTTAAAATTTATCACTTTCTTGTATATCCATCCAGAACGGTACAACGGGAGGTTGCTATGCAAAGCAAATTCAAAAAAAGGTTAGTAATAATATGTTAATTCAGTGCTTTGTAATTAGAATTTCATAACTGGTTAGTGTTTAAGTATACTATCCATGTTTTGTAGGGATTTTTCTAAATAATCGTATGTATTTTGTTTCAAACATTACTTGACCCTGTTTTATAGTAACCTTGGCAAACATTTGGCGCGTTTTTGTATCAGTTAAAGGAAATTTATTTCGGCTGTTTATCTATACATTTTTAAAATAGACGTGTTTTAGTTTTATATAGAAAAATATATTATATCTAATTTCAATTATTATGCTCGAATTTTTAATGTGTAGATTGTTTTTTGTGCTGCATGATGTAATTAAATTGGAGAGGGAGGAAATTGTCGTAACATAATTCAGAAACATGCATTTTGAGATAATAATTATAAGATTTTACATGTACGTTTTACAAAAAGAAAATAACTTTGGTTATTAGTATGATTGAGATTATTTACTTTATGAAATGATAATTTTAACTAAGAATGTATATAATTTGAAGAGTTGGTATTAGGTGAAAACGATTATTTTTTCTATTCTTGTAAATATGTCAACTATAATTATTACAAACCTCATAAGTTAAACACAGTTCAATCTTATACGAACTAATTTTTTTATATATAAAACTGTTTGCAATGTAAATTGCTTTAAAAATTTGTAATATTTGGAAATTTGTATTTAAATTGCCTTGTAGGAAAATCTTCAGATGATGCAGAGCATCCAGATTATATCTCTTCAATAATGGTCCACATTGAAAACTATGAACTAGTGTTACAGACAAATGAAATGTAAATTATTAAGTGTTCTACTAGCTGGTATGTTCACATTTTATTAGCATTATAAAGTAATTCAAGCAATTTATTACATGAGCATATTTATTTTACTTAATCCATGCTTATTAATCAAAGCCTATTTTTCAATTTGCTTTAAATTTATATTGTATTATGAGGAATTTTTAGTAAAAATAATAATTATAAATTTTGCTTTAAAAATAAAAATTTTTTCATTAATGTTTTCTCTCAATTTTTTTCAGAAGATGAATGAATTATCAATGAGATTCAATATATAAATAGATTGAAGCTGGATACCAAAGACATAGGTTGCCAAACAGATATAACCTTGTCTGAAAAGAATGAAATGGAGCTAAAGCTACATACTACACAATTATTATTACAGCTGAAGCAAAATGATTCAATTTTTTTTTTTCGCAATTTAGTTACAATTCTCACAGAAATTTAATTTTTGAGTACTCCGAATTGTATCAAATTTCCTTTCAAATTTGAATCTAAAAAGAAATTTTTTTTAATTATTATTATGTAAAAATTTTATGATTCCTTGCTTGTACACATGTTTTGATTTCATGGGAATATTTTAATAAACATTTTTGGAGGATGAAAGTCTGTTTTGATTTGGCGAATTTTGAATACGTAGAAAGGCCAAAATTTTTAGTTTATTTCAATCAAATTAACTTTATAGTGTTGCAATTTGTTTTCTCTGACTAACTGGCTTATTTAACAAAAGGAAAATTGTTAGATTGGCTGAGGAGAATTAGATGTAAGAATTACTCAAAATATGAAGATTATATTAACAGAAATTACTCTTAAGAGTAATGGATACAAAGAAGAATGTTAAATTGAAATTTTAGATATTTATTGAGGAGAACAAAAAATTGGAAATTCAAGAGTGAAAATCTCCTCAATTGCAGAATTCATAAACTTTTTTTTAAATATGTTTTATCAGGTCTAAGTCCTTTATCAAACTCATTGAAACAAACAATTTATTTATTGTCAGTGAATAAAATTGTATTTACTTATTTACCCATGTGTATGTGCTTATAATTGTTGTTTCTTATTTTCTTACTTCATTTTGTTTATAATTAAATTTCTTAAGTGTAGAGAGTTAAATAAAATTTATTCAATTTATGTTATATGCATAAATGAAAAGTCTGAAATCAAAAAGTATGTCCAAACGACTATTCTTTAATAACAAAATAATAGGATGACTTACAGCAGATTATGGAATATTGCAATTGCTATTTATTAGAACACACACATATCCAATAATGATTTAGTGATGTTCTAACTGCCAATAGAAAAAAAAAAAAAAAAACTCATGAAACTAACACTTAAAAAACGACAACAAAACATCCATTAAAAGAGCTGTCATTTATGTCACAAGATAATTACATAACAATGCTACTGCTTGTCATATCTTGAAGATTGTGAGATTCAACAAATCTCTTAAACAATATTATTACATTAATTTATGGGAGGTGGATGGAATTCATGTCAAGCATCTTAGATGTATAATATTTATACATAAGCATAATTGCATTTATCAATATGCTATATTTTAAACTTGAATTAAAGATTAGTAAAGAAATAGTAACACTTTTTTTCTTAGATTCAAAAAACTTAAAATTAAATTTGATAAACTTCTGGCAAAACATTTTTTAAAAAAAGAAAGATGTACTGGTGTTTGTAAATTCCAATAATTTTTATCATATTCAATTATTTAACAATGGAAATCTTTGGCTGTGCATGTGACAAAAAGACATTTATCAAGCTATCATATTTCAATTTGACCTCGAACTTGATCAAAATTAACATGATTTTTTTTTTAAATTTTAGGTTTCTAAAAAAAAAAATTTTTTCTTGGGAATATGATCCACAGCTAATTATATAAACCAGGAAATTAACAAAAACACACTACTGGTGTTTTTTTGGAACATGTTATGATTTATGAAATATAATACATGACATTATGGATTTAATATACTAGTTGAATTTCAATAAATTATAAACACAATAATTGGTTAAATTTCAATTAGCATAAAATTAAAATATGTATATAAGAATTTTTTAAATAAATACAAGAAAAGAATTTAAATTCAATCTGTATACATAATTTGGCAAATAAGTCAACTAATAAATTTAATACAACACAAAATTAACTAAATACATAACATAAAAAATATTTTCAAAGTATGCATGAATACTTTTGCTAATGTAAAAGAATTTGGATTTGAAATGTCAAACAATTCAGCAATTGTTTGTGAATTGGCGTGAAAGTTAATGAAAAGCACTTTATTTTGAATATTTGATATGTACAATCAATTCAGCAAGTAAATAAATTATTCTTAATTAACAATAAACAAAAATATAAAGCCTTTTCCGAAAACACTCATAATTACTTTTCCTTTGATAAAAAAGAATAATTAAGAAATAAATGTATACTAATACAGTAATTATATTCCTAATTCAGCACATTACAAGAAAAAATCAAATATGACACATCAAAGCAAATACGTTACTAAGCAAAACGGCTCCACCTAAATATACTATCGGTCGCCAAAAATCGCGATAAAGCAAGCAATTATATTAACCTTTCCAAGAAATACAAAGTATTTTAGCATAAATAAAGAAATAAAATTTGTAAAAATGCTCAGATCTGAAATCTATATAATACCTTTTTTCAATAGAGTTCAAAAAAGTTACAAAAATTTGAGTTAAAAATGTAAAAAACTTAGTTAAATTTCATTGATTTCCCATAGATCAACAATGACCGGAGGTAGGGTTTGGTTTATTGTTGTTGTTTACATAGTCGCGCGAACTTGTCCATAGAGGGCAGCTCACGCGTATTAGTGTGGCTTAGTGGGAAATTAGAATAAGAACAATTAGATCTTTAAAATTGCAATTAAAGTAGGTATTATAAAGTTTAAATATGTAAATAGATGATAACTCGAGAGTTGTAAAAAACTAAAGTTGCAGCAAATTCATATGAAAATAATTTATTTGGATGGTTTAAAATATGGGGTATTTGGAGGCACTGATATCTTTGTAAATAATGTAAATAGTTGTTGATGTATAATTGGTAATCTTTAACTAAATTGTAACTGTTGGGGGATATTGCTTTGAATTTTAACTAGGAAATGTTTATCTGGTAAAACGAATATAACATATTATTTAATTTCTAACTGAATTCAGGAATATGTCTAAAGATGACCTTAAGAAAAGCTTGTGCAGATTTTCATATTTTCTTACAAATTTTTAATGGCGATTCAATATCTAGGGATATTAATGGTCATGACTTGCACAATGAGTTAAGGATGTACAAATCATTAATGACGATATTATTGATCTTTTATAAAAATTGGAAATTATTGAAGAAAATAATTTGATTTCTACATTTCCCAACGTTCCTGTAGGCTTAAGAACATTTTTTATCCTTGCCAATCACAGTTGCTACAGGAGAAAGAAGAGCACGACCAATACCTTTGAGCTCCCGAACCACTTAGCTCCGCCTCTTCGAACAACGAACTTTGCAACAAAAAAGGAGGAAATATCTCAAGACTGCGATTAGCCAAATCTGTTTTGCCAAATGGCGCCAAATTAGGAAGGAAAATACGTTCATGTTTCACGTACAGCAAATATCGCAAATCCAAATGTGACTTTTATTCAATGGAGGTCTACAATATTCAGAATTTTCTCTTCAACTATTAATGCAGCACTGCCTTCCTATCTAGACAAATCTGGATAAATATTTAATTGTAATTATTCAAAGACATTTTCTGAGTTACTGGCAATCTGTGTTATTGGTATTTTCATCATTTTATTGCAAAATATTCGGAACTGGGAAGTTATTTCCATATCCAGTATTATTACAGTATCAATTTAAACAAACGATATTAGACAGTTGATCATGTTATTATTTTCTACCAAACAACAAAACATTCGATTGTGGATTCGAAAACATTTGAAAATTTTGAAACTACAGAAAAACTTATACAATAGAGTTATAAAAAAAAATTTCCTCCACGCAGTATATCGAAAAATTACTTCTGATGTGGTCTTCTACCCTCAATCAAAATTTGCAAAACGCGTTCTAATTGAAGAACAACCGAAATAAAGACTATTCTAGAGTCTAATCTTAAGCGTTTGGAGATCAATAAAATGAAATAGAAAAAAAAAATCGTGATTTTTTATTTTCCGTCAAAAATATTTTTTTTTAACATAGGTAGATATCTTGAATACAGTTGCATTACAACAATGCGGATAGTATATTAGGGACTCGCATTGTACTAGCTTGCCACTTCCTCAATTATTTTTATGCTGTAAAGAAGATTTTTGATAAATTTAAAAAAATTACTTCTTTTTATCTCATCGTAATTATTATAACGTCGTGCTTAACCCATTGCCATCAAATTTTGATTCATCGACCATTACTAATTTTCTCGGATGTCAACTGTTGGAGGATGTTGCGTGCAGCATCTTTAAATAATTCACCTGATTCTCGTTCAATTCTTCCAAAAACCTACTGTTCCTTCACCGGAAGAACTATACTGAATTTTCGTTTGCCACATTTTGATTCATCAACCGATGTTGTGAAATTGATTATAAGCACTTTAGTTAAAAGATTTTTGAACTATATTTTTACATTTTAGGATCTGTATGTGATTTTATTATGTTATTTTTGGTAAAAGATGGTTTGATATTTCCTATTTTTCATAGTATTTTTAAGTGAATAATGATTTGTAATTTGTCTTGCATTTTGTGCTAAAGCTGACAGATGGCGCTAATTGTCTAGTAAAATATGTACTGGTATGTATAAAAGGGACCGCCCTTTTTGGTGGTAGAAAACTTGTTTGTTTTGAGTGTGTCTGGTGTATTCTAGAATATTTTTTATTGTAGTTTTAGCTGTTTTTAAGTAGTGAAATAAAGTGATGCTATATAGAAGTGTTCGTGAGTTTTTTCGGGTTTTTAAGTAGCCAGCATTTAGTGATCCGTTGGAGTCAAGGAGTTGGAATTAAAGAATTATGTCCAATTTGGGACTTTGTGTTGTGAACTAAGAAAGTTTAGTATCACATTTTTAGCGTATATTGAGGGAAGAACATTGACTGGAACTGAGCACTGAGGACAGACATTTTTGATAAAGCGGTTCAGGAAAATTTAGCTTTGTCTTATTTCTGGAGTTATTCTTCGCTTTGAATGAGTGAATGGGTGTAAAATATGTACATATATTTGTTCAGGTAGACATTTTTATAGTTTTGAGTGTTGGAGTATATTTTGGTTTCTGATAGTGTATTAAAAACCGAAATTACTT
Organism: Nephila pilipes; assembly: GCA_019974015.1. NCBI lineage: Eukaryota > Metazoa > Arthropoda > Arachnida > Araneae > Nephilidae > Nephila > Nephila pilipes. The sequence goes on from BMAW01026015.1 coordinate 11,951, forward strand.
CTACTTTTGATAAACGTGCTCTCGGAGATTTTTGCCCCAACAACCAGAACTGTTTTCTGTATACCACCTATCTTCTCGGATGTCAGTTCAATGAAGTCAAGGATGTCTCGTGCAAGAGCTAAATGTAACTTAAAATTGTTGGCTGTATACCACGACATTTGTCGACGGCTTTTGCTTTTCGAAAATTGTTGATGAGCTAATAAGCAAGGGCCGTAATTTCGGGTAGAAAAGCGGCAGCTTATACGTGTTTAAAAGTTGAAAATTAACATCTGCGGCGTGTCATCCAGTGCGGTGTATCTGATTAAATTTTATTTTTCCTTTGTCAGTGGATTTTAAGTTATGTACAAGCAAAACGGTGAATGTGGAATTCGCGGAAACATTTTAGCCCAGTTGTACTAAGACAGTGCAACAAATTCGAACTCATTTACAATTCGCCTAGCTACAAAGTAGACTGCACTCTTTGTAAATATACCGTAATGTGTGTATGATTGCCTTGTGAGTGAATAAAACTTGACAATCAGTCCAAGCTTATACGATAATCCGCTTATTTTTATTAATGTTTTTTTTATTATTTTTACTTTATGGGAAACAAAAGGCTATTAAACCCTTTAAAGTACTCCAATTAACTCAATAGATATCAAAATATTTCATTTTTGCAAAAATGTTCCAAATACTTGTTTATTAACTACTGTTTTCTCCAAAACTTCTTTGAAAGACTCTGCTGTGGGTCTATTTTGGGTATATTCCAGACTTGATTTCTGTGGGACTCGTATTTATTGCAGTTCAGAAGAATATGTTCCAAATCATTGATGCACTTACAGGTACAGAGTGTATTACCATTTAAATTCAATTTGTACAAAGGCTCGAGAGTTATGAGGAACTTGCTGATGATTCGAGTACTTAGTATTTCCTCTCTTCTGTTTTTGGTCCATTTGAATATTATGTCTACGGTTGGAATTTTTTCTAAAATTTCGAAATAATTGCTTGAATGAAAGTTTTCATTAATTCTTTTCATTCTGTCATTGAAAATATTGTTATTGATGTCTTTTGGGGCAGTCCAGTCGATGTATACATTGAACTTCGTTACCGATTTTGCGAGATAATTCACCTATTCATTCCAAAAAATTTTCGAATGTCACAGAATCCGAATCTTCTGATTATGAATGACTTTTGGGGATTTAATGTTGTAATTTCTTAAGGTATCCGACTAGGTTGAAAAAGCCTTTTTTGATGAAAATTTCGATTTTTTTTTTTCTGATTGTAAATTAAAGCCCCACTTTTTAAGATTCCAAAACAGTCCTTATTATCACTTTATGTTTGATAGAACTCAAGTTATAGCTTTTTTAATAGTGTGCTGTTATTGAAACCGAAACCGGAAGTAGTGACATTTGTGACAGGAAGTTGACGATTTATCCTTTTTTAAAGCACTATTTCCCTAAAATTATGTTTTAAAACCTCAATTTTAATTTTCTACTTACTAAGCCACGAATTATTAATAATTATTTCAAGCAATTCTGTTTTAGATGATTGGCAACAGAGATTTTGACTACCGCTTATAACTGTTTGTTTACATTTTTCGTTCGTATAACTTTGCTAATCGTTAGTTTTTTCCCCTTATACTTTGCTTTAATTTCAGTTCTTTATTTGTAAGACATTCATTTTAAGTTTATTTTTCTTGAAAATATGGGTAAAAGTCGTTCTTATCGTCCACGCAAAAGGAGGTTTTATGGAAATCAGAACGCTAGTACTCTTACTGAGTCATTCTGTGAAAGAGAAAAGACTGCGAGTGAAAGGAAACTACAGCATAGTAACAAATCTGAGCATGCTGAAAATAATTCATCAGGACATTTAACAGGAAATATTATTATCGACTTACAAATTTTACTTAGTGTTTTTTCAGTCTTGCATTGTAAAACTGAAAAGTGTGGAGAAAGTAGTTTGTTTCTTGTGGAGGATTCAAGATTTGGACTTTCTTCAAACTTTTCTCTACATTGCAAAAACTGTAACTTTGTATTTCCATTTTGTTCATCCAAGAAAAAAGACAAAATGAATGAAATTAATACTTGTTTTGTGTATGGTTTGCGTTTAATTGGAAGAGGGTTATCCGCAGGAAGGAAGCTATGTGCCATCTTGAATCTGCCTCCCTTTCTTTCAAAGCTTGCATTCCGTCAACAGGAAAAGAAAATTCTTTGTGCTGCTGCTTGCGTTGGAGAAAAGAGTATGAATGATGCTGCAAAAAGTATTCGACAACTAAAGAAATGTCCAAATGATGTTACAAATTGTGGTGTTTCTGTGGATGGTACCTGGCAGCGCCGTGGGTATTCATCATTAAATGGTTGTGTTAGTGCCATATCTGTAGACAGTGGAAAAGTTGTGGACTTTGAGACTTTATCTCAATTTTGCAGGAAATGTAATTCCAAACTATCAAATCACAAAGGCCACTGCAATCGCCATAAAGGGTCTTCATCGAACATGGAACCAGTTGGTGCTTACCGTATTTTTGAAAGGTCAGAAAATCGCAGGATGTTACGGTACACTGACTACTATGGAGATGGAGACTGCAAAGCTTATGATTCCGTAAAAAATATGTACGGAAAAGATTCGGTTGCAAAATTAGAATGCATTGGTCATATTCAGAAAAGGGTTGGAACAAGGCTTCGTAAGCTGAAGAGTACAAAAAAGGGACTTGGTGGGAAAGGTAAACTGACTGATAATTTGATAAAAAAAAATTACAAAACTATTATGGAATCGCAATACGAAGCAATGTTGGGAACTTAGACAAAATGCAGTCTGCTGTAATAGCAGCTTTTTTTCATTGTTGCTCCGCAAAACATGGACAGTGCCCTGTTGGACCCGAAAGCTGGTGCAAGTTTCAGAAAGCGAAAGCTTAAAACAAATTATTTCTTGAAAAATCACCAGTATTGCCACAAAATATTATTAATATTGTCAAGAAAGTTTACATGACTTTGTGTGATCAAAGTCTGTTAAAAAAATGTTTGCATGGAAAAACTCAAAATTCCAATGAATCTTTCAATTCAATTCTGTGGCAAATAGTACCAAAAGAAGTATTTGTGGAGCACCAGACATTACTTTTAGGTGCTTACATTGCTGTTGTGCAGTTTAATAGTGGATTTAATGGCTTGTTACGTATTTTAAATGAAATGAACATTGTCCCTGGATATAATACTAAACAGGGACAAATAGCATTTGATGATGAACGTATTGAAGACGCAAAACGCCACTCACTGCCAACAGCAAAAACTTCCAGAAGAAAGCTTCGCGCCATAAGAAAAAAAAGAAACATAAAAATGGAGGAAAATGAAGGAGTGACTTATAAAACTGGAGAGTTTTAACTTATTCTACTGTCAATTTTAAAATAATTATATATTTTGAATGTGCTCTTCAAAAATAAATTTTTCACGAAATGTTTTGCTTAAAAATTGAGACATTTCCACGACAGTTTACCTAAATTAAATGAAATTTAGTGCATATATTTCAAAATCCCCTCAGAATGTTACAAACCACTGGTTCTGAGATAATTCCATTTAATCATGTTTTATAGTTCCTTTTTTAAGAAAACATAAATTAATTTTGACGAAAAATCATTAACGTCAATTGCGATTGCTTATAAATTATTTATCTTTTTAAATATTTGTTAATGTGCAGTTTGTGACACTTCAGAGGGATTATGAAGTATATTTATATAAAACAAAAATTTATTATGGCCATTATTTTTTAAATTATGCTGTTTTCCTGACATGTAAAATTTTGCTAAATTTCATAAAGAGCATTTCTTTTTCTAAACTTAGATGTAATATATATGTATATATTTTTATACTCTCAAGTATTTGTGATATTATGAGTCTTTTTCAATTATTTCTCATTATAAAATTTTCCTGGTTGTCAATTTTGAAAAATTAGTCCACGATCCTTGTAGGATGAGTATTGAAGAATTAAAATGGCTCTCACTACCATCAACAAAAACCTCCACAAGAAAACTTAGGTCCATTAGAAAAAAAGAAAACATCACTATTGAGGAGAAGTAAAGAATAAGATGTAAAACTGGAGAGTTTTAAGTTGTTTCATTAATATTAACTTTAAGTAACTTATAAATATATTTTTTAAATGTGTTTTCTGAAGAATTAAAATTTCAACAAAAGTCATGCACGAAAAACGTGATATCTCCAAAGCAATCCAACCAAATTCAATAAAATTTGGTACACATATTTAACAAGTCCTTGGGAGTGTAATAGGCCGCAGGTTTAGAGATAGTTACATTTGAACACATTTTGCAGTCTTTTTCGTTCCAAAGCATGTAGTAATTTTGATGAAAAATCATTAACATCAACTTCGAATCCTTATAAAATATTTATTTTTTAAAATAATTGTTATTCTGCGGTCAGTTACACTTTACAGGGAGTAAGAAGTATATATATGAAATAAAAATCCATTATGTCTATTATTTGTTTAATTATGCTGTTTTTCCTAACATTGTAAATTTTGCTAAAATTTCATTAAAAAAACACCTTTTTTCAAAACCTAGAGGTTATATATGTATATATATATAAATTTATTGTTATTTGAGTCTATTTCTATCACTTGACACTAAAAGACTCTTCTGAAAAGTATTTTTTAAAAAATTGGTCTTCGAACCTAGTCGGGTGCCTTAATACAAATAGCACAATACAGCTATGAGACAGAATTAACAGATTTTTGTTCAATTCAGTTAAATCATCTAGAGCTTGGCATAAGGCTAGTGCTTCTCTGTTATAAATATGGAATTAATATGGTTTACTTTGTAGACAAAAGATGTACATTTTTCGTGATACCTGCTATATTGATGTTACACTTTGATTTTTTGACGCATCCTATAGATATTGGGAAAAAAATTTCGTATTCGCTTTCAATGAACTGAAAATCATCGGAAAGGAAAATGAAAATGAAGATAGAGACATGGAAATTGTGATTTAGAGCAGAATGATGAAGGAGACATTCATTTAATTCTGGCCTTGAAGAGACAGATTTTGTATGAATAAATGTTTATTTTTGTTGTAAAATTTTGTTTGATTATCTCAAACACATATTCTTTTTATATTGTGGTAATTTATGGTGATAAACAAAATGTAACGAGTCCATGAAAACAGCGATTCTATTAGAAATAAGCAGACTTCATTTTTGCCGAGTTCAAGGTAAGATGTTTGTTGATATCTAATTTATTTGGTTATTACTGTTTATACTTATGCTGTAAATCATATAAAATATTTTCAAGGATTTCATCAATATGGAAGGAAATTACTGAATTTATGAATATGAGTGCTATGAATTGCCGTGTTTTGCTGCGGCGTATACGATGGTGTGGCTTATCAAATGACACCGAGCGGTCTGTCTGGACCCTTACCTTTCTGCGCAGAATATGTTAGGTTTGCTGAAAACAGACTGGTTGCTGTTCGCTCGAGCGATCCATGCGTTTCTTAGCCGCCCCTCCAAAAGTAATGTGTGTATCTGTATCCCCTTCCCCGTGCTCTCCAGTACGTTTGCTGGTTAAGTATAACTGCTGGTTAGACGCCCTGCACTCTTATCAAAACGAGATCATCTCCGTAATTGTTTCTGGTCAAGAATATTCAAGAAAAAATTGTGACAATAGTTGAGTCAATACACTGAGATATTTCCATAGTAATGGGATGAGAAACGAACGACTTAAGGTGGAATACTTTGTGGTACTTTTATGTACAACAGAAGCTAAAATGTTCGTTCATATAACCCAGCACCGCCACCACAAGTCGAGAAACCAGGTCGGTTGTTTGCTGGTCGCGAGTCGCAGGTTGCCCAGCTCTCTGCTAAAATATACTATTTTCTTTTCTGTAACATAATTTTTAAATTTAAAAACTAAATTTGACAATAACTGCATTTTTATATGATAAGACAACATAGATGTATCAATATGAAGATGCAGGATGATTTTTTTGACTCTTGATCGCAATCGGCGGGTAAAAGCATAACTCTAATTCTCCTCGGTATATTGTTACCGAACCCATTTATTAATTGTACGACGTATTCAACCGCGTCAATGAAGTTAATTACATCTATGCAAGAGAAATTGATTGCACCATGGATTTTAATTACTGCTTAGTACATATCATTAACTACACCATACAATTAACTACAGCTAAAGCTACATTTGCAATCTTAGTACCTTTATAACAAAAAAATTTCGAAAAAAAAATTTACAAGATTTGTGTTTTTTATAACGAAATTTATGGAAGGTAGGAAGATAAAAAAAATTCGAAACTTGATAATGTTGTTGAATAAGACTAAGAAATTGAAAACATTCCATTCAAATTGAAATGGCCTGTTTCATGGTGATCAAAAGAAAACTTACCTTAATACCTTAATATTAAAGGGCTATATACCAGTTGTCATAAATTTCCGATAAAATCCTAAAAGATTTTGAGGTTTTTCTAAGCTTAATTACGGGGTCGGCTTATATATGGGTCCCCTAGTTCTCAAAAAACATTGGTACTTTTCCGTAAGCGATAATTGGCCAGATATAGCACGTTTATATCATTTTAATTTATACGAGAAGTTTTTGAGGAAAATAACTCTAAATGAAATGACTATTTTTTTTTACGGAAATGAGTTGTTTTATTTTCACACAAAGGCATTTATTTTTATTACTAGTATACATTGAGTTGTCGCCAAAACGGAGAAGCCAAAGAATCATACAGTTGTTAGAATTTTAAGCAAGGCGATCACTTGTATCTTTCAATTTTTCAGATAGACATTTTTAAGGACACAGAAGAAAGACTAGCTTAAAAACCGCATAATGTATACAAGACAACAACTGAATGGTAACAATGCGCTTCCTTCTGATTGGGTAACTAGAATTAGATCTGCTCTTACGTTTATCCAATGCCTCTGGAATTTTATTTTAGAGTGATTTGATTGGAAGACCAAAAATTCCTCTCATTATACCAGCTTGGCAACAATATCGTCCTGCTAGCGACAAATTCGTACTTTGCAGTAATTCTTATTTCATTTCGGTTTATATACGGAATTTGAATGTTGGATAGATTTTTCCAAAAACACCCTGCACACCCCGCTTCAAGTCTTGAAAAAAATATGAAAAATAGTTGTTACTCAATGAAATGTAGGAATTTTTGATATATATTGGTATTACTTAAAAAATCTCTAAACTTAAAAATGTGGTTAAAAATTTAGTGAGATTTTTTTTTTTATAAAATTAAAAAAAAGTGCTAAAATGTTTTTATATTCATTTTTAATCCAAGGATTATATATATATATATATACGACTTTTTTAGCTCCAATGTACAAGTTAACAAAGTCTGCGAAGCCTCATTTCAAATAGGACGTTTTCAAACATCAGGGTGCTGGGTTCATGCAGTCTAGAATTATTGAAACTAACGCCATCTTATTTGTTCATGTTTGGATTAAAAACTGAATTTTCTGCTGTTAATTTAATGCCCCATTTTATATTTCAAAAAAATTAAATAGTAATAATTATAGATATAATTATTTCAAAAGTATTTATTTAAATAAATGCGTGTATTATCGTAATTGTGGAAAATTTGCCCAGGATAACATTAGCTAAAAATTTCCATAAAATTCTTAAGTCCCTGTTCTTGTTGCATTATTCTATCTTTTCGAAATAAGCATAGCTTTTTTTTTAATACAAATTTAAGATCTTGTCATATGAAATTTATCTTTCCTTGGAGAAAAAAAAAACTGTATTATATTCCGTTGAAACTGATTTTACTTTTTTTTTTTTTGTATTCCGTTGAAACTGATTTTCTTGCCTAATCAACATGTTTTCAGGAAAAATTAAAACGAAATGTCGATTTGTAATGGGCACAAAATGGAAAAACTTAAAATTATTGGTAAGAGGTGATGAGAGAAAAACATTTTATGCGATGATAATAACTGAAAGATGTTAAGAAACACAATTAAAAATAATAAATAAACTCTTTTGTTCTCCTCTGGCGTTTTAACAAAATATGGTAGAATTATAATTATAATCAAATTTAAATTTGTAGAAATTCAAAATTTTTTTTTTTTTTGGGGGGGGGGGATTTGAATATACAGAAATCGGACATTAATTTGCAGTCTTCAGGGTCCATATTGATATAAATGTAATAATAATATAGATTTTAACATCGGTATACATTTTATACGAAATATTTAACACTCTTTCGGCAGTATTTCTTAATAATTACAGAAATAATTTCATGAAGAAAAAAAATCTTTATAACTCGTAAAACTTAAGTAATACAAAAGGGTAGAGGGTGCAGCTAATCTCCCTGATTACAAGATTTTGAAAATAATCTCTTGTGAAAAAAAATCGATACTGAAACATTTTACTTTCCGAGAAATAGTGAATCATACTTAGTTCAAGCATTCAAATAAAAAAAAAAACATTATTAAGATGATCGAGTCTCTTTTGGACCCGAGTTTTCAATGCGTCTCGAAGGCAATCTTTTGTTCATTTGCGGTTTGTCTGATTTTTATCACTTCTCTTTTGGGATAAAAGTCACCGTTTTCACTTGACGATCAGGTAGCTTGCAGCCCTTTTGCCTCGGACATTCAGGGATCGGACTTTCTCTCGTTCTTTTTGTTTTCTTTGTATTTTGTCCTCGTTATTTTGCCGCCTATTTACTTGGATAGCGATCCAGTTTTTCGACGGTCATCTCGGTTTAAAACTCTTTGTTTTAAGCGTTTCGGATACTTTTTAGTTCCCGCCGGTCACTCGGATTTCAGTTCTCTTCCTTTCGGCTTTTGATTCATATCCGTGTTTCTCCTAACGTTAGCGATGGTTTTTGATCCCTTGCTCTCCTGTTTTTGACTCCGCTCGTCTATTTTTGGAAGATTCTTAAAGTTTCCCTTCCTGTATCTCTTTTCCTTAATTTGTTGGTTTATTACTTTTGGTTACAGTTTCCCACTCGACTCGCGTGCTTCTTTTTACTCGTTTTTTAGTACGAAAGCTCCATTTGATTCCTTTCTTTCTCATGTTTCCTAATTTTTCTCATTCGGAGTACTTTTATAAGTTTGTTATTGCAGATAGAAACTCCATGACATGTTTATTCTAAGATATCAAAAAAAGAAAAAAAAAAAAAAAAAAAAAAGTATTAATGTCATCTTTTTACAGGCAATTTTGACGTTGCACGAAAAAAAGAATAATGTGACTCTTATAAAAAGGAGAACAGTATGATTCTCTTGCGGAACCCCTGTTGAAGTTCTAGGAAACCCTAGGATTCCGCGGAACCCATTTTGAAGACCACTGCTCTAAATAATACCATTAAGAAGACTTGTAACCTGAGGTGATAAACGAACAACAAAGAAATTCGATTCAAAACATTTCTTTCAAATATTATAATCAATAAAACTTTTTAAAAGTAATTTTTAAAAAGTCTTAAGAAATTTGTAAAATTAAGGTAAATTGTATGGCATTTTCTGTCGAGCGTCCACAAATGATAGAAATCTCTCTACGCCATCTATCGGTTATGTGCGCATCTCTCCCAACCGAGCTGTTAAATCCATCGATTCTCGACCTTTTTTAAGTCTTCGACCCCCCTGCTGGCTCGGATTCTATCCAAGTATCCCCAATATCCCCAACGAAGAATCCTCCAGCTCCCCATCTTTTTTACATGCTACATGTTCCGAAAATTTCTCAAGAAAAGGAGTATGAGAAATTAAAATAAATGTTCTAATTTTTCATTGTGCAGTTTCTTTTTTCCAAGTAAACAAATTAAAGAAAAGATAGGGAAAAGAAAAAGTTAGTGGTATATTTGAAACTGCATCGATTCACAAAATTTTGAAAAATTTGGCTCAAAAGAGAATAAATAGAATCTCATATATAGAGGTACGTTTAGTTTACACCTACATTTATTTTTCATGTAAAAGCATACGAAATAAAACACCCGTTCAACAAACTCCGCGCTAGTAAACGGCAACCAAATACATTACGGCGTTTTTAGAAAGTTCGTTGTATTCGTCATCGCGATGAGCAGCAAAACATTCTATATTCACCATTCCAGAGGTTTTTCAGAGTGGTATTTGATCCAGAAATTTCCGGACAGAGTTACAAATGACAATCTTAATAAACACCTCGAAAGTACCATTTCAAAATTCTTTTTTAATATAAAACTACAGGATTATTCAAAACGAATAATCCAATTTCAAAATTCCTCATTTTCAAAGATAAACAACATAGAATAAGTAACACATGAAAACAAAGGGAAAACGGACGAGTTTTATACTGTGAACAATAGATGGCTCTCGTGTGTTCATCGTGAAGCTATTTCACGATAGCTGTTTTAGAAGCTTTCACTGAACTACCACGCAGTTGGATCGGTCGCAATGGAGCAGATGACTCGATGTACACAGCTGGCCACTCGAGTCACATGATATGGCCCAGTGAGATTTCTTCCTTAGGGGTTTGTAAAAGAAAACGTGTATGCGCTACCATTACCCACATATTTATGTGAACTTAAAGAACGGATTTCAGCTGCTGTACAGTAAATTACCACTGGCACTTTTCAACGCGTCCAGTAGGAATTTACATATCGAATTAACATTATATGAGTAACTAGTGGAAGTTACACCGAACACGTAAAAAAAAGCTTCTGTATTTTCTCTTTTCATTTGTATATTACTTATGATGCTGTGTCGTTTATTTATGAAAGTATAGCATTTTACAATCCGAAGATTCATTTTGAAAACCCTGTATTTTTTTTCCAGTTGTGTGGCTGCCACAACGCTTTCTTTACACATATCTCTTAAAGGCGTTTCATATATTCCTTGGGGACGTGTACCATCGGTTGAGAACCGCTGATGATTTAGTCGGCGAACAATCGCTCTCATGCTCCAACCCTAAATCGAACAACAAAATCAATAATTTTCACCCTTGCTCAAGTCCGAATTAGTGTTGCCGTTGAATATGCACAATATATATGTCCCATTCATAAATTCTCTATTTATGTTTAATCAAATTCACGTATGCTGATATAATTATTCCTCTGTATCTGATGTTTTGCTTATAATTCCTGTCTCACCCTCCTCCTTAATAAAATATTCCACTTGGATGCCTCGCTCGTGATTCATTATTATACAGAGGCAACACTGCTTGTTATTTTATCCGCACGTGCAAGCTTTCGGAATAGGAAACACAAAACACAAATTCGTCTCCCTGAGAATGAAGAGGAAAAGAAAGAAAGGAAAAAAAAGTAACTTCAACTTCGACCCCAGCCACGTGCATGCTCGGGAAAAAAAGATCGTGACGCAATCATCCGCGAAGAGGCAAATGGATTCCCGACGCTCTCGTGGAAGATAATAGCATATTCAGCTTCTGCAGGTGTCGGTCAGAAATAAATCCCGACTCTGTTGTCTTACATATTTAGGACGCTGTTAAAGAGATTATTATTTTGTGATTTACGAGCGTGAGGATATTTCGTCATCAGTGCAACGAAAAATACGCAGGGTTAATCCACAGATGTTTACAACTGTGGGTTGTGCTGACACTAAAAATAATTACAATCACAAAGACAGCTTTTAAAAATTTCACGATGTTCTTACAATGGAGATATGTTATTAACCCTGTTAATTAATTGTTAATTTTCCCTTCATTGCGCATTGGTGGTTTGACAGAACTTTTTTGCCCGGGCGGCGTACTGTCTATTTTTTGAATTGTTTAACCAAATTTTCAATAAGCATTTATCCTTTCTCAGTAGTAAATTAGTTTGGTTAAAGATGCCGCCAAGGCAAAAATAGAACCGTCAAATAGAAATTAACCTGAAATGAAAGCCAAACAATCTCAGAGCGTTAAATATAATTTAAAAAAAAAATAAACAGGTGCTGAAAAAAACAAAATAAAAGTTGAAAAATGGAACAGATGTTTCTAAGTTGATGTTACAAAATTTAAACAGGAATACGTCAAAAACTAAAATAGGTATTACACTCTAAAAACGTTTTTATATATGTTCTTCGCCTTCATTCTCATTGGCACATGGCCCGCAGAAATAGATCGTTTTCACCACATGTTTTCTGCACGTATAAACTGAACATCGTGTGCAACTAATTGAAGTTCTTTGCTATGAGCTTATTATAATCCATAATTATATTTCTGGCTTTTTGGTCTCAGTATCAATTTTGTCATCATCGTACGCAATGCTAAGAAGAACGAGATGTTCGATTGTGTGTGTGGTGATTTCTCACTGATAAACAAAACATTTCCGAATTCTTTTGTTTTTGTGGGCGCTTTGTTGCTTCCCTCCCCTCATCAATCAATCAATCAATTTTGTTGGATGGAATCAGCAGGAATTTCTTTTTTAGTGTACCCACAAAAGTAATACCATTTCTAATGAGTTAAATGTTCGCATTCGAAACATTACATGGTCCAGGGAGTTGAGTGCCAACGTGATAATTGATCCCTAAGAGTACACGAAAGCACTTGCACAAGGTAAGTAAGCAGCCCTGAGCAAAAAGCTGACTTCAGATGGAAAATTTCGAAAATAGAAATCATATCTGATTAACAGTACACGAAATGTTTTTAAGGGGTACGCTAGACACACTGACAGTGACTTTTGACGAGAAATTTCAAATATAGTATCGTATACGCCTCAGAATTGTGAAGACTTTTAAGAGGTACACGATCCACACTGACAAATTGACTTTCGATGTAAAAATTCTATAATAGAACCACCCCGTGAAAGATTTTTGAGGGGAAAGTGAACAAAAATGAAAAGTTCACTTCAGAAGCAATAATTTTTTTTAAAAAAAATATAGCGTTCGAATTCTGGTTCAGAGGAGTAGATTGTTAGATCTGATTGTATTCCCATTGGGTTTTTTTTTTTTTTTTCGCTTTTCCCAGTCTTTGCTCGCCCATCCCTCCTCTTTTTATTGCAATGTAAGTTTAATTATGGAAAATCCACTCAATAACGAAATTTTGATATCTTAGTTGTGATGAAGGAGTCAATTTTTAAAAGGATATGGATATACCAAATTTACAGCTGTTGTCCTTTGCCTAAATGAATATACTATAAATAAATGCCTACACATATTAAATACTCCTACACGTGATTTGAATGAGATTCATAAGACCTGATTTATATTTTTAAATAACATATAACACATCAATCAATCACTCCTGAGACTAACATTGAAAACAACATTTTTTTTGCAAATTTTTTTTATTCATCAACATAACACTTTTGTTAGACTTCACCTTTTTAGTGATACAATCGTTCCAACGCTTTTTCCAAATCTTTTTTTTTTTTTTTTCCCTTCCAAAAAAAATTCTTTTTTTTTCTTTTCTTCTTTTTTTTTTTCCCGCAAGAAATCTTTTGTTGGTGAGGTAACAGCGATAAATGAAATCATCGACTCGTTGCTGTTTTTGTTCCATCGAAAGTAATTGCGGCACCCACTTGGAAAAAAAACCTTTTTCATGCTCAATTTTTCATGAAGGATAGTAAATACACTTCCATATGATATCTGTGCCATCTCAGCAACTTTAATGATCTTTCATTATAATTCTTTTGTCACTTCACTCACATTTTCCGCTGCGTAACGGCTTCCACAGGTTCACCCGAGCGTTCCGCGTCATTTGTGTCGGTACGACACATTAACTCGGCAAACCACCGACAACCGCGTTGCTTTTTGATGGACAAGAGCAATACGTAACTGAACGAAGCATACCTC
>BMAW01026020.1:0-26108 GCA_019974015.1 Nephila pilipes
AAGCTCTAACTGATAATATTATTAATTCACATAAAACAGCATCTAAACCCATTCAAAAATCCAACAATATTTTCACTCCCTCCCATATTAAAAACTTATTGAAACTCAAAAATAATTTACGTAAACAATATCAAAGATCACTTAACCCCAACATTAAAACTGAACTCAATAGAACACAAAATATCATTAAAAAAGAAATACACAAATTTACCCAAAAATCCTGGAATCAAAAACTTGAATCTTTAAACACACAAGATAATTCGCTCTGGACAACTACTAGATTTTTTAAAAATAAAAGATCAGCTATCCCTCCCCTCAATAACCAACATGGCACTGCAATAACTAACGATCAAAAAGCTGAAGTGTTAGCGGATCAGCTCGAAAAAAATTTTCAAAATAATCCTAGTACAGATCTTAATTTTGACAAACATGTCACACAAACAATTCAAAATTACTTCTCCTCCCCCCCTCCCCACGATAATACTGAACCCTCCACCCCACAAGATATCTTAGACTACATCAAAAAACTTAAAAACAAAAAAGCTCCTGGTCATGATAATGTCACAAATAAAATGCTCAAAAATCTGCCCATCAAAATTATTTTCCTTCTCACAATTATTATTAACAAAATTCTCACTTTCAATCATTTCCCTCAAATTTGGAAAACTGCTATTATTTTTCCTATACTCAAACCAGGCAAAAAGGCAAACCAACCAGATAGTTATAGACCAATTTCCCTCCTCCCAACATTAGGCAAACTTACAGAATCCATTATTTTGAAAAGACTCAACAGATTCATCACTGATAACAATCTCATTAACCCTAACCAATATGGCTTCACTAACCAGCTATCTACTCTTCACCCTCTATTAAAACTCACCGAAATTATTACTTCTGGTTTTCAACGAAAAAAATCCACCGGAGCAGTTTTTTTGGACATAGCCAAAGCCTTCGACAGAGTCTGGCTGGAAGGCCTAACCTATAAACTAATCAAAAACAACTTCCCACCCCCACTCATTGAACTTCTTCATTCGTACTGCAACGAAAGATTCTTCCAGGTCAGAGTTCACGATACACTTTCAACTTCTAGAAAAATTAATGCTGGAGTAGCTCAAGGAAGTCTAATCGGGCCTTTTTTATTTAATTTTTTCGTTAACGATATCCCTAATTACAGCCTCACCAGCCTGAACATGTATGCAGATGATACGGCAATTGTCTCCAAATTCAGAAATCCTAAATCAGTAACTTTTGCTCTAAACAAACATCTCTATATTCTTGAAAACTACTACAATAAATGGAAAATAAAAATTAATGTTGAAAAATCTAACGCAGTACTATTCACTAAGAAAAAACAAAATCCACCCCCACCTACCTTTTACAACAAAAAAATTCCTTGGGATACTTCCGCCAAATATTTAGGTCTCACATTCGATAAGCATCTAACCTGGAGAAAACATATTATTAACACACGTGAAAAATTCAGACGTTTATCACACAAGGTTTATCCTTTAATTAATAGAAAATCTAAAATGAATATCAATAATAAACTACTAATTTACACTTCCATCATGCGCCCAGTCCTCACATATGCATGTCCTATTTGGGCATACTGCGCCAAATCAAATTTAAAACTTTTGGAAAATTCCCAGAGCTCAATTATTAGGATGATTGCAAAAGCTACCATGTTCATGAAAAACTCAGAAATAAATAAAGCTTTACAAATTAAAACCTTTAAAAAACATGTGCGAACATTATCTAAAGCCTTTTTTAATTCCCTACAAAACATAGATAATATTAATATTAAAAATCTTGAAAATTACGTTATTACTCCATCTATAAAAAGACCCAGACAAATCCTCTCTGATTCTCATAACCCCCCATAATCGAGATTTAACCTTTAATTCAATTTCATATCAACTTTTAAATAGAAATAAAAATATATCCAAAATTTGACAACAACAAGGGCAGCCAATAGCAGCAGTATAAGTGTACATCCCCTCTCGACCAATAGGAATGTACCACCTCATTTTCCTTCCCAAGAACACTTTTCAAACAACAGCATCCAGCATCTTTTAAAGTCTCTTAGAGCCACCAGGAATCGCTAGTGTCTCCGTGACTTTTTTCAAGATAACAACAGTTCTACTCGTCCAATATTACTCAAAGTTCTTATCAACATCCAGGAAACAACATAGAAGAATGTAATTCCCATTTTCACCCAAAGGAACATTTATTTTACAAGATTCGGGCTAGAGGAGCGCTCCGCGCTCTAGGCGCCCTCAGAAGTCAACGTCAACGTCAACGAAACCAACATAAATACACTGACTAACAACATTATTAATTCTCACAAACATGCCTCTAAACCAGTTAAACACACAAATAAATCCTTTACTCCCACGCACATTAAAGACCTCATTAAAACCAAAAATAACCTTCGAAAACAATACCAAAGATCCCTCAATCCTAGCATTAAAACAAAAATTAATAGATTGCAAAATAAAATTAAAAGAGAAGTTCATAAATTTTCACAAAAAACATGGAATCTTAAACTTGAAAACTTAAACACGCAAGACAACTCACTATGGAATATTACTAAATTTTTTAAAAATAAAAGATCTACAATCCCCACCCTAAATACACAACACGGCACTGCCATTACAAACGAACAAAAAACAGAAACACTTGCTGAACAACTCGAACAAAATTTCCAAAATAATCCATCCACAGATCCCGACTTTGATAACAACGTTTCACTCACGATTCAAAATTTCCTCTCCTCCCCTCCCCCTCACGAACACACCACACCCACCACCCCACAGGATATCATCGATTTTATTAAAAAACTAAAAAATAAAAAAGCCCCCGGCAAAGACATCGTCACTAATAAAATGCTTAAAAACCTACCACTCAAAATTATTTTCCTTCTCACTATCATCATTAATAAAATTCTTTTCTATAACCACTTCCCTCAAAACTGGAAAATAGCTATAATCTTTCCCATCTTAAAACCAGGTAAAAATGCACATCTTCCCGACAGCTATCGACCCATATCTCTCCTCTCCACTCTAGGAAAACTCACAGAATCTATCATTCTTGAAAAACTTAAATACTTTCTAACAACTAACAATCTAAACAACCCTAATCAATTTGGTTTCACCCTCCAACTCTCCACCCTCCACCCCCTCCTCAAACTAACAGAAATTATCTCCTCAGGTTTTACACAAAAAAAATCTACCGGAGTGGTCTTCCTGGACATTGCTAAAGCATTTGACAGAGTCTGGCTTAAAGGATTAACTTATAAAATGATAAATGACAATTTTCCTCCCCCCCCTCTCATTCTTCTCATCCACTCCTACTGCAACGAACGTTTCTTCCAGGTCAGAATTAATGAATCCCTTTCCACCCCTCGTAAAATAAACTCAGGAGTAGCTCAAGGAAGTTTAATCGGACCATTTTTATTCAATTATTACCTAAACGATATTTCAAATTACTCACTCACAACTTTAAATATGTATGCAGATGATACGGCCATAGTCGCAAAATTTAAAACCCCCAAAACAGTAACTTTCGCCTTAAATAAACACCTTCAACTACTCCAAAATTACTTTAATAAATGGAAAATTAAAATTAACGTTGAAAAGTCCAAAGCAGTTATTTTTACTAAAAGGAGAACAAACCCCCCACCTCCCACCTTCTTCCAAAAACAAATCCCTTGGGATACCTCCGCTAAATATTTAGGTTTTACATTCGACAAACATCTGACCTGGAAAAAACACATTCTAAACACCAGAGATAAATTCAGAAAAATTTCGCACAAAGTCTACCCATTAATTAATAGAAAATCTTCCATGAATCTACAAAACAAACTCCTCATCTATATTGCCATTATGAGACCCCTTATTAGCTACGCAGGCCCAATTTGGGCCTACTGCGCTAAAACAAATCTCAATATTCTTGAAACATCTCAGAGCTCTACTATTAGAATGATCACCAGGGCTTCCATGTACATGAAAAATAAAGATATCTACAAAGCACTTCAATTACCAACTTTCAAACAACACATTCAAAAACTCGCCTCAAGGTTTTTTAACTCTCTCGAAAATATAAATAACCCAAATATTCAAAATCTAGAATTATACTCAATAAATTCTAAAACCAAAAGACCCAGGAAAATACTTTTTGACTACAACCCGCCTTAATTCACCCACAATTCATATTTTTAAGCTCTGCCCATCCAACATATAGTAACTTTCACTCATACGCTGGCAGCCACTAGCAGCATCGCTTCAACCAACTTACTCAACAGTCAATCCAATAGCTTGTTCACATCATCCATCTCTACAATTTCTTTTCGACTCTCGGTTCTTCGATTCCCAATGCAGTTCAACGCTCATCCAATAGATGGCGCCATGATCTCCTCAACTTCAAACATCCATATCTTTGCTTCTCTCCATCCAATACTCAAGATTTTTACAACCAAACTCAACAAGGACATTCTCCACTACTATAAACATCCACCATTCCAAAGAGACTTTTATTTTGCAAGATTTGGGCTTGTGGAGCGCTCCGCGCTCTGGGCGCCCATTGAACTTCAACGTCAACGTTACAGAGATAGAGAAAAGGCTGCGTGAAGTGACCCCCTTAAAAAGAATTAAAGTGTTTCTTTCCCAATTATCTCTTTGAACAAGTAAAATCTGAATGTGCTAAACAGAACGAATGTTAAAACCTTTAAAAGTTTAGGGTTGTTGTTTTTTTTTTTTTAACCAAAGTACGATATATTTTACTCCTTCGTTCCGAAATTGAAACTTTTGCTTTTTGAGAGAATTTTTTTTCAGGTTCGTTGTATCCAATTAGATGATAGGATATTTTGCGCCTTCGTTCGAAAACTTAAAATTGTTGCTTCACCTCCGTCTAGTGACGAGCACAACACTTGAGCTGGCATCCCCCTCTCCTAACTTCCACGCTGTTCTAAAACAAACCTTAGAATTCAAAAGTAAAATCAATTGGGCTGCATCTAACCGATGCTTGGGTACCTGGATGTAAATAAATCCAAAGAGATTTCTTCAAACATACATTTTATTCATAAAGAATGGCACAAAACAGAGACACACACAAGTAAACGCTCAGCTATCGCCGAGTGCACAAATCGTTCTGTTTTTACATTCGTGAATGAGAGTCAGCTCGCAGGCTGACGTCACAGCAGAGCCGCGCAGCGGCAGTTTTTTCACTTCGTTTCGCAACATCCCCCCCCCCTTTAGACTCAGATAGAGTCTCAAGAGTATAACAAACATTATTCAAAAGATCGAGTCTTGAAGGGGCTTTCACAGGCCTTCCTGAGGATGTAAATTTTCTCACTATCACAGCATCAGCAGATGTTACATTATTTTCATTATCAGTCACATTATTAGAATTAGATTCCTCTCCACCCAGTTCCCCATCAACAGATTCCTTTGAATAAATTTCTAATCGGTAGATACGCTGTATAGGGTGTAAAACTGTCCCATGTTGCGTTTTAAGTTTAACTGTGCGAACTGTTACATCGCGCCCTGGAATCAACTCAATAATTTTTGCCAAGGGCCAAAACAGTCGTTTTTTATTAACATCTCCTATTAAAACTATTTCTCCAATTTGAGGATTACGCGATTGCTTTTCATTATGTTTTTGCACGAGTTGTCCAAGATATTCTTTCCTAAAACGTTGTCGTAAGTCCTTTAGTAGTTTACTACGATATTTTATTCTTTTGTTCAGACTCCTCGAATTCAACTCTTCCATATTATCAGTGTTAGAACTTCTGTTCTCGATAAGGAACATACTGGGGGTAGGAGGAATCAATTCTTCAGGATTATCTGATACATATGTTAAAGGTCTACAGTTAATAATTGATTCACAATCACAAATTAAGGTATACAGTTCATCATGGGATAACACAGATTTACCTAAAGTACGCCTTAATAAATCCTTTATGGTGCGGACCAATCTCTCCCACCAGCCACCCCACCAAGCCGTGGTTGGAGGAATAAATTTCTAAAATATTTTATGAGTTCTAGTCTCCTTTTTAATTTTACTCCAATTTAATTTTGATAGATCATGAGAAGCACCCCGGAAATTAGTCCCATTATCACAATAAATCGTTCGTTGTCGTCCACGTCTAGCGATAAATCGTCTAAGGGCCAAAAGAAAGGCATCCGAAGAAAGGGATTTAACTAGTTCAAGGTGAATGGCCCGGTATACAGCGCAAGTAAACAGAACCATCCACACTTTGCATTCATTTTTCAAAAACAGTGGCCCTGCTAAATCAATTCCCACAATTTCGAATGGCGAACAATCAGTTAGTTACACGGTCTGGTGGCAGAGGCGTTGGTTCGCTTGACATAGATTTAGCCTTATAGCGGTTACATGCAATACAATTATAAAGAACATTTTTGATAGCTCTTCTACCTCTGATTATCCAAAAATTCTCCCACAACAGGCATTGCATCATTTGGATTCCAGCATGACAGTTTTTTCTATGTACATTTTTAATTAACAATTTGGTGAACTCACATTTATCAGGTAACAATATTGGGTACAAAAAAGATCTTTCATCATCTCGGTTACTTCTTTTTTTTTTTTTAACTCTAAGAATACCTTCATTATCAACAAAAGTTACAACAGAATTTAAGAATTTTGCATTAGAAAGATATTGGCTTTGAACTAAACAAATGAACTTCTTTTTAGAACTTTCAAACTCAGATTGTGAAAGTTCATTGTTTTTACATTTTCCATTCACTAATTTACAATTATTTATAAATCTTAATACCCAAGCAAATACTCGGATCATTTTATTATAATCAGAGGCTCTTTCTGCATACCAAGGGGGTGTGTCTTCTGTTAGATTCATATTTACAATTTTGCACTTTCTCCTTTCGATATCAACTTCACTGGGTTGAGAACTAACCTCACTAACAGGCCAGTATTCCGGATTTTCTTTCAACCAAATTGGACTCTCCCACCATTTAGAATTTGACATTTGTTTGGGAGTACATCCGCGTGATAAAAGGTCGGCAATATTCATATTTCCTGGTACATGTCGCCATGAAAAGCACCCTGTTAGCTCTCTAATCTCTTTAACGCGATTTGCAACCATTCTCCACATTCTTTAATACACCATAAAGCGACAGTGGAATCCGACCAGAATGTGGCTTTAATGCTTGCCACACCTAGTGCTCTTATAACTCAATTAACAAGTCTTGCTCCGATACAACAAGCCATCAATTCCAATCTGGGAATGCTCAAAGGCTTTAGAGGAGCCACTCTATTTTTAGCGCGAATGAGTGTCACTTTACTTTCATTTCCTACCTCAGATCTAATGAAGACACACGCAGCATATGCCCCCTTACATGCATCTACAAATACATGCAATTCAGATGTTTCATTAAAATTCATAAATCGTGACAAAGTTACATCTTTCAATAAATACATTTCATTTAACCATTTAGAGAACCGATTAACAACAGAAGGAGGCAATACTTCATCCCAAGAAAAGTGAGATTTCCATAAATCTTGTATAATGAGCTTAGGGAGCAATGCAGTAGGAGTCAACACACCAATAGGATCATATAATTTTTGTACAGTAGACAAAATTAGTCTCTTATTTATCTTAGTTCCACATGATAAAATTTCAAAATCTATTTTACATTTCAATGTATCCTTATCTAAATTCCAAATTATACCCAAAACTGAAGTATCTCCAGAATTCCTACTAGTATGTTTACACTCTACATTGCTCTCCAGCCCCTCAAATTAAAACAACACTTAGACATTATAAGTTGTGCTTTTTCAACAAAATTATCAACTTCTACAACGTTATATACTCCTTTTAAACAATTATCAACATAAAAAGAACATTTAAGTTTCTGAACAACATCATAAAATTCAGTACAATTGTCCAAAAGATGTGAAATTGTAGCATTCAATAAAAAGGGAATCGAAGCAACACCAAATACAACTCGACAATGTCTATAAATTGATTCATCATTGCAAGGGAAGATAAATCGAAGAAAGTCTCTGAAGGCCTCCTCAGCATCTTTTTCCCTCAAAAGCACGTCGCTAATTTCAGATTGACACGTATCCAATCATGTAAATTTATCGGTAATTTGCATCTTCAATATCGAAAACTTATCCATATTAGGAGATTCTGTAGAGAGTTCATCATCAATTTTCTCAGCACATGCCGAAAACGAAATACGGCATGATTTTCTCTGTGTTCTCAATAGTGCCAAATCCATAATTCTTTATCAGATTTCAATTCAAAATTAACCATAGCAAAGGTTCAATCACAAAAAAGTTCAGTTTCAACAAGATTCAAAATAAAAAAGTTCAAATCCAAAATACCCATCCAGCCGAGGGTATATATTTCAATGGTGTGTTATTAAAGAAATATCAGATGGTTAAGTTTGTGTCTGTGTTTAAAGCAGCAGCCGCAGCAATACTTTCAATTGAATGTTTAACAAAAGGCTTACTATCCGATGTTTTAGTTGAACCTTGCTTTCTACGTACTTTTTTAACAGTCTCGAAATGATCTAATTTTTCAACTAAAATCGTATCTTCTTTGAATTCATCGTATTCTAAAACGAACCTTAGAATTCAAAAGTAAAATCAATTGGGAAGCATCTACCCGATGCTTGGGTATCTGGATGTAAATAAATCCAAAGAGATTTCTTCAAACATACATTTTATTCATAAAGGACGGCACAACACAGAGACACACACAAGTAAACGCTCAGCTATCGCCGAGTGCACAAATCGTTCTGTTTTTACATTCGTGAATGAGAGTCAGCTCGCAGGCTGACGACGCAGCACAGTCGCGCAGCTGCAGTTATTTCACTTCGTTTCGCAACACACGCCAACGAGAGGACTTTGAGCCCCGACGGATTTGACGAGCATCAACCCCTGCTACACGGCGGGTATTTCGTGGTGTCAAGACTCGAACCCACAACTCGACGAAAACCGACAGTCACGAATTCGATACCATGACCTCTTGGTTACTGCGGCCACAATGAAATATCACCATAACTCCTTCGTACAAAATTTAATAATAAAGCTGTTTGCATGTGCAACAGTTAAGTGAGAAACAGTTACAGTTTAGTTTAACGACATCAGAGAAATCTTAAGAAAAGCAGCTTAAGAGCACAAAAAATAAATTGCAGAACGAGAATAAAATATTTATTGACCATCGAAAAAGCACACCCCTTGCATGTTTGTCAATCATTTCGTTACCCTGCATAGAACACTACACGCACCTCGACAAAAGCTCTGTAAAAAATTTCTTGGACCTTATAAAATCACAGAAGTAAAGCCTAATGATATCTACAAGGTAGAAAAATATGGCAATTTTGATGGTCCCACAAAAACAAGGACTCGTGTCGAATAGCCGAAACCATAGCCAATATGGAAGAAAGTTAAGCACATACATCTCTTCATCGTACATAACGCGCTTTGAATTTTACAGAAAACATTCTCACTAGACTCCAGATTTCTTTGAACTGTCTTTTTTCCGTCTGTAATTGTGGATTCAGTTTCACTTGCTATAGTTCTTTCTGATGCAAACGTGTTGCGTTTTACTAATTCTTTTTTTATCTGCCAGTCTCTAGCAGCAGCAGTCATATGATCTAACAAGCGTCTAGCTCCTCACATACTAGTTTCCTCCCGTTCCACCCTGAACATCTGCGCAAATTCCCGCGATCATGCAGATGCACAGTACGATGGAAGGGGTAATTTGCGGGATGTGGTATTTTCAAGCAATTTTTTCTCCTTAGCAACTTTATTGCAGATGATAATCTATGTATTTTTTTGTGTGTGCTGAATCGAATAGTGATATCTGTTTGACAATGAGTTCAAATCGAGAGTGCTCTTGGAATAAATCTGTTTGATATTTTTTAGTTTCATAAAAAATAGAAACCATATACTTAACATAAACAGGTACACGAAACCTCGTACTTATTATATCAACAAATAATAATCACTTGGGAGCATAAACATATTTTTCGGACATTTTTCTTTCTGTTTTTTGCTATTACAGCGAAATTTGCCTACAATTGAAACTTGATTATATTTAAATAAATATGTGTACTAATATTTAAAATCTTCAGTAGACTCATTCTTTCATTAAAAACAACTTCATACCGCTTGATGTAAACTGTTGAATTTTATTAAACTGGTTTATTTTATTTGATAGAAATAAAACAAGAAGGGACTTTTCAAATCTGTTATTTCTTAAAAAAATATAATAAACAAAATGAAAAAATCAAAATTTTATCTTTAAGTAAACTTTCAAAAATAAAAAGATATGTAATGGACAAAGTCACAGGTACCAGATAATAAAAAATAAAATTCGTTGAAAATTACAAAAATTAAATTTGAAACTGTAAAAATTGTCTTAAATTAATTTAAACCTCAATAAATGAAGCGCAATATTAAAAAAGATAACAAAAATGATTTAAATAATTAAATTATAGTTAAAATAGCACAACAATAATACAATTAAACAATGAAATTCTTAAAAATAGATACTTTTTTTGACTTCCAACATGGGATTCATTTCTTCTAGAAATGAACGTGTTTAACACAATCTTAATTAACTCCTGGAAAAGATCTTGTCTTAATTCCTGACATCTTCCCACAACATTCAAAAAGCCTGCTTTAGAGTCATCTTCTTCTGAGACACACTCAGCAACAGTTCAGTTTTTGAGAACAACTTGATCATTGTGGTTTGAGAGTTTAAATCCTGGGATTAAAGCTGATTAAGATATTATTTATAATATATTCATTAGTAGATTTTCAGAACACTTTTCTGGATAGGAACTCGTTGCTTTGACGAAAAATTTTGTTGACGGCTTCTTGAGCCTCTTCTGAGAATTTTCCAACTGAAAGAATAAAACTTTCCATTGTTTTCTCATCATGGATCAACACTTTATGTGCAGTTGGTGGCATGATATACAACCAGTAGAGCTTGACATAAATCTCAACTGTTTTATGGGAAAATGATCTGAATTTTCTGTTGCGAACCAGATTACTAAAAGAAATTGCTTGCACAGGTCTATAAAAATGTATTAATGGAGATCTTGGGTTTTTCCATTCAGTTGATGAGTTGTCTCTTTCAATTTATCTGATTGGAACAATCGTAGACAAGTACAGTGCTGAATAATCTATATTTATACAAATGTTCGATGAAAAAGGTTGTTTGTACACACTCTGGCCAGACGACCCTTTGCATCCCCATTTTCAAAATAGCTTCAGGTTTCATTTTCTTTTAACCTACCATTTGTGGGAACTATGGACAAAATTCTCAATGTGATATGGTTCAGAAGAGAATGAAGAGGAATCTTTGCTCCCTACTCAGTTACTTATGTTTTTCAGTATAACATTCCTTCTTGGTTTTGTATAAGATGGATAGATTTTCAATCCTGCTTTCAAAGTGGTATTTCTTAGACTAAAGTACTGTGATTTGGACGGATTGAAAATGTATTTAAAGCAAGTGCATCCTTTCTTGAGAAGAAAATCTTGTCAGGTTTCTTATCGACATCACATATTTTTTTAATACTTCCGAATCATCTGAATTGTCCAGTATTTTGTTAATGATTTTTACCTTGATATTTTGACCTTCTTGCCTCAAATTAATTTACGCAGCAAAAAAGTAATTCTGCTGAATAAATTGCGCACAACTCTCTAAAACTATCCAATTTAAGCCTTTCAGAAAGTTCACCAAAAGGTTTGAGTATAACATCGATTTCTTCAGGATACTGTCAAAATCTCTTGGGATAATATTAACATTTATTGAGCCAATCTTCATATATAAGAAGAAAGAATTATTTGCTGTGATAAGCATTTATTCACTTTATTTCAAATGAATGCCAATAATATAAATTTGTTTTTAAGATGTAAAATATTACTCTGAGATAAATTCAAAGCTGACGTGTAGAGCAAAATTTCCTCTTTTAGAATTAGATAATTTTGTAGACTACTAAGCAGTATTAAAAAATTGAATAATTCACGGTTTGTCCCAAACATTGTTGTTTTTACTGTAAAAAAAAAGAAAAAAACAAATAAAATCCACGCACAATGATCGAAGTTTCATAGAATATACAACCTTCAGTAAAAACATTTTAAAGTTCAAAAATGATGCCAATATTACAACAAAACGATTAAAGGCAAACGATAACATATTACAGTAGCCAATGAAAACTTTTGACAACGTTCTTTTTAAATATTAAAAAGAGGGCAAACAGTAAAATAGACGATAAATTATGAAAGCTACTGAGGATGTTCTTTTCAAATATTTAAAAAAAAAAAAGGCTGACAAAAAATTTAAGCAGATGATAAATTATTAAAATTATTGGCGATATTCATTTCAGACCTTGAAATCAAACGGAACGATAAATAATGAAATGAAATATATCTTAAGAAAAATGTAACTATTGCTCCAATCAAAAATAAAATAAATCTGTACAGCATGATTTTGTGTAGAAACATGGTGCCTTGGTTTTTTTCGCATTGTTTATCCCATCGTTATGCAAAGTCCAGGAACTTATAAGACGATGATATTAACTCAAAAAATGATGATATTAAGCCAAAAAAACAAAAAAAAAAAAAAATGTTCGAATTTTTCGTCCTTGTCCTAGAATATGCCCGTCCGCTGTATGGCGGTGACAGCCGATTCCTTTCTACATGTCGAGACCCCTGACGCAAACACGCTGCGCAGATGTTCAGGGAGGAATGGAGGAAACCAGTAAGTGAGGGGCTAGACGCTAGTACGAAACAGTTGCGTTTCATCAATCCACTATTGACTTTAACACGATTCGTTGAGTAACGAATCGTCTCCTATATTAAGTAATCGTAACACCGGAAGCAACTTCGTTTGTAATTCTGTCATTACGATAGTAAGTATAATTTGGAACAAAAATGTTGAGAGTGGGTTTAAGGTGAGTTTCTTGTATAAGAAGAATGTCAGGTGAGTGTTTAATAATAAATTCCCGAAGCTCAACCATTTTAGAAGTGATTCCATTGGCATTCCAGGAACAAATCTTAAGACCCATTGGGTTAAAATTTAGGTTTGTGCTATTAATCGACATTATTATTATTGTCCATAATGGCTTCGAGTATGGCGAATTTCTTATTAGCACTGCCTTTGGCAGCTTTGATTTTTGGTAGGGCAGCCAGTAGTTTCGCAAGGCGCTAAAGAACTGTACTCACTCTCCAGTTGTTTAAGTTGATTTTCTTTTTCCAATATCCGGTTCAGAGTTTCAATGTATTCCTGGCATTCCGTGTCATAATTAAAAGAGTTGAAAAGAGCAAGCTGATTTTTGTAGCCTTCTTTGATCTTTGCACAGGCTCCAATTTGATTTTCAATTTCTCGTCTTCTGATGCAGTGGGTGGGGAAGCCTTTAGAGAGAGATGGTGAAGATGATCTTGATTCGTCGCTATGTTCCATATCCTGATTGTCGAAATTCGAAGCCATGGTCGGTGAAGGGTGTTAGAGAAATTTTTGGAGGGTTCCCTCGCAAGATAGCACTGAAAAGTGCTGCTTAGGTATTTACGTTGCAGTCAGTGAAATTTCAGATGAACAGATTATTACTACTTCTTTGTTCGCTTCGCTTATCTCCGTACTCACTTCCGCATTCCAACGTGACCACACCTTAATAGTCAAATCGTCTAACCTCCAGGACTAGATTTAAATAGGTGAATGAAACTTTTTATGTAAAAATTTATTTTAAAAAGTTGTGCTTGACTAAAAAATTCTTTTTCTACCAAATGCAAATGTTTTTATAATATTTAAGTTTTAAGGGAACAGTTTTATTAAAAAATTTCTTATGCGTGGTAGTACTTTTTTTTTATTATTATTAAGAAAGAATTTGGAAATATTAATCTTAATTTCTTGAATCGACTTTCTTCAAAGAATCATAATTTCACTTCCATTCCAGCTTTATTTGTTGAACTCGAAAATATTAAACGACTATAAAAAAATTAATCAAGAATTATTTCTAATATTATAGAACTTGATTTCTGAGACTAAACTTTTCCGTTCCGATTTTTCTGCTTCATGATACACATATACACAAAGCCTCTACAGAAAGAGAATTTTTGAAAAGGCGATCGCAGTGCCTGTGCATCAATCATAACTCAAAGGATTTAACTCACTGTGTTGGTGGTATTTTATATCTGACATTACTTTAAAACATAAAAAAATCTTTTCTATATATTTATATGAATAATTGCAAAGTTAAAATACCATTGAAATATAGAAACATAAACATTGCATAAGAATGGATCTTCATTGAATTTACCGTAAGCCATTGAGATGTTTAGCCACCTGCGCTTCCTCAAAGGGTAATTCCCGCCAGAGGCGCTGTAGTAACGAGAAGATCAGTGTTTGCAACAACTTCATAAAATTTCAATTAATGTGCAAGAAAAAAGAAATTTTCAAAAATAATTAATTTATAATAATAATACTGGCTTACTGTTTTTTGTTTTGATTTACAATTACCTCTATAAATTTGTCCGTCGGCCTGAGATGTTGATCACAATTTCTAATCGGCAATGCGGCTTGTTTAATATGTAACTGAAAGAATAACAGCATTCGTAATGGAGTTCTAGCATTCACAAACTGTTTTACTTATCCAAAGGACAATATTAAATTGCCTGATTTAGCATTGCCAATTTTTAGTGTTAAATCTTATAAATTTGAGTTGTTTAAAACAGAATTTATGGATATAATTCGAAATAATTGTACTTTAAATAAGATTCGAAAGCTCTGCAATTTTAAAAGGTATTCTACTATAATTCAGAGTGATCAATATATTTTTTAATCACATATGAAAGCGTGAGAGTTAGATACGAGAACAAGAGAGTTTGGTAAATATTCATACAGCAGAAATACTTTAAATATCAAAAATTTATCATAAATGTTCTGCAGAAATCATACTGTTAACGGACATTGTTCGAAGACTTCTACGCTCCTTTAAGAATTTAAATAGGATGTCTAATTCATTTTCCGATGTTGTCATACTCCCTATATTAAATAATGAGGTTGATAGAGAATCCCAAAGACTATTTCAACTACGCTTAACATTAACAAATGTACCTAGCTTACAAACCTTCCTTTCGTTTTTGGTAAATAGACGCTTTCAATTAGAATCGGTTAAAAGAAACGATTTCCCTTCAAGAAATTTTCCACTGACTGATAAAAGCACTGACGTCAAAACAAACAATTCACTGCTGTTTAATTCTATACTAACGAGAACAGCAAACAAACTAAAAATTGCATTATCCCTGAGTACGATTGTTTTAACCCGCTCTATAAAAGTATAGAATTCGTAATTCTAGACCAGGAGGACAGTGATCAGCTGTCACAGCGCCAGATTCATTGTTATCAACCATCACACGAGCGATCCGCACATGAGTGTCAACTATGACCTTTCACATACGGATTGCAGAGCAAAATCTATGCTGATACTGACCACTACGCCACCTGCCACACACGCCAGCACACTGCCGAGCCAGATTGCCGTGGTGTTTAGCTCTATCAGGTTGAATGATGCTGACTTTAGATGTTTAGTGTTTAGCGACGAATTCCACTTCCAACTGTGTCCTGACGATCATCGAAGACGTGTCTGGAGACGCCCAGGGCAGCGTGCTGATGCTACTTTCACTATTGCGCGCCACGACAGCCCTCAACCGGTAGTTAGGATCTGGGGTGCCATTTCCCTAGATAGCCGGACCCTTTCGGTCGTCATTAGAGGCACATTTACAGCACAGCGGTACGTCGTCCCTTTTCTGAGACCTGTTTTGCTACAGTTCCTTTCGCACTGGCTTGGTCTTATTTTTCAGCAAGATAAGCCCAGACTACATACGGCACGTGAGGCTATGAACTGTCTTATATCTTGTCAAACACTTCCTTGGCCTGCCAGATCTCTCACCAATCGAGATGTCTGTGATATGATGGGAAGGCGAATACATCTACCAGGGAATATTGAGGGCCTAGTCCGACAATTGGAGCAAATGAGGTAAGAAATACCGCAGGAGATCATCAGGTAGCTATGTTACGTCGTATGGCAGCTTGCATCCAGGCTAGAGGTGGGTCAACACCTTATTGAGCTCGTTACTTTGTAACTATGTAACTCTGAAATAAATTGTTCAATTTTTCTGAAATTTTAATCATTTTCTATCCTGTTCATAATTTTCCTATTCAAAATTTTTTGTCTCCATCGGGCAACTCCTTCTAGATGCGTTGGTGTTTTTTTTTTCATGAGTTTATTAGGCTCTTTATATTATATGGTTCAATACGATATATGCCTGTTACATTATCGCTTCTTACTCAGTCCTGAAGTAAAGGAGTGGCTTTCGGTTTAGTTTGGGTAATTGTGAATGCCTTACATCCAATGATCTTGAACTTGGAAATTACCAAATGATTTGTTTTTAGGATCTTGAAATATTCAGTCCATAAAAATATTCAAATTTTCCATGCGAAAATAACAGTTCATTAATTCTTAAAACAAAATAACTTTTTTAAAAAAAGTTCTTGTCAAAATATTAGTTTATAATCCCTTTTTATTGCCTCTGTAAAAAGAAATTAAAGGGAAAAAAACAAATTATCTCACCCATCGGTCGCTTTCATAACATGTTTTCTGGGGTTTCTTGACTTGTAGTCATAAAATTATCCAAGTGGATGCTATCTAAGGGGGAGATCGCTTACATCCTTTACTTGTAGGAGGTACACATTTTTGAAGTGATCTGAGAGCTGGTAGTGTGGTGAAAAGGACCTTCCCTTTCACATGCGTTAATTTCTAACTCCACACTGTAACCGCGTCGTTAGAGGTTTATTGCTATTGGAGGACTACTTTAACTGTAAGTTTCGGTGATTAGGGTCTGGTTTCTTACGTTCTTACTGCCTTGAAGGAAAGGGAATTAAAAATCTCCCACACTGTGAGTGTCCGGCGCTCTGTCAACAAACGTGTTTGAGGTCTTTTATTTATAGCTCTTCTGCCCTTTTTCTTTTCCTTCAGCTGCGTAACTTTGCAGGTGTCCTGAATCGTTGTTGCTAAAGGAATAGACACTCATTCTGTAGTGAAGTCCTGTTTGATCATCCGGGTCAAACGGAGGGCCAAAAACCTTTTTCTTTCTTTACTTTTGATCTCGAAAATCCGCTAATATCTTCAAATCATCCTTTTTTCTCTTGTTTTCCTTTACTTTTCTCAGTATTCCTTCTCTTTCTCTGTTAATGGCTTCATGTGTCCTTAAGACTTGCGTTAACTTTTCATTTGCTACCTAGATTTTAGATGTTTCCTTATTCTTCATTTTAGAATCAAACTTTTCCTATTGAAACTTAAGTCATCTTTAATTAACAAGTCTTCTTTCCTTTTCTTCAATAATTGCATCCTGTAACCCTATAGATTAGGAAAATTGTTTATTCTTCTTCTGAATTTCGGTAAATTTCTCTCTGGTCCCTTTCTTTCAATTCAGATTCAAACTTTTCCTGCTGAGACTGAAATCGTTTTCCATGGCACCCTTTCATTTTTCCTTGTTTTTTTTTCGTATAATTTCAGATAACCTTCTATTTCCTTCTTTTTCTACTGTAGATATTTCTTGAATTTACTTCTTATTTTCTATCTTGACTTTGATAAGTTCTTTCGGACAGTTTCAGCTGCTTTGGATTCAATATATGGCGTTGCTTTAACACTACTTAAATTTAAAAATGGCTTATCCTTCAGATATCCAATTCGTAATTCTTCACCGATCCTTGAGTAAGCTATGTGTGGTAGGTCTAAAAACAGATGTCCAGCCAATAAATTACCTGGTTGAGTTGAGTCTGGGACGATAAGAACATAGACATTGTTTGCTAAAGCTAATTCAATTTGGAGATCTAGCGTTATCATACCTAAACTTTGAGTGACTGAATTTAACTGATTGCCAAATAAATAGAGATCCTTTTTACAAGGAAAAATGTTCGGTCCTTAATTTCGTGCTACTGATTTTTTGAGAAAACAATTTGAAGGTCCGGTATCCAGTAGAGCAGTGACTTTATGGCCATTTGTTAATCCTAGTTTATTGTATATATTAGATGTGGATGATTCTTGATCACGAACTCTAAAAGTAATCACTTTTTGGTTCACTCTTATTTCTTGTACACTGTTTTCTGCAGTTTCCCCGTTGTTTTCCACATAAGGTGCATAAGAAGATATAATCTCTTGCAAAATGACAGTAATTCTTGCAGAAAAAACATTCCGGTTTGCCTCTGAGCTTTCGTTTTAAATTTTCCAATATCAGACTACTTTCCTCGTCTATTTCTTTCATTTCTTTTTGCCTTTGCCTATCTCTTTCTTCCCTTTTTTTTCCCGATTCTACATATAATTATTCACTCGAGGCATCCTTTCACGAAATCTAATTTTTAGTATTCATAATTAATTATTCTTGTCATTATTTCTTTATTTTCAGCGTCTGGTGAAAAGTTAATACTCAATTATTGAGCCAATTCTAAGGAATCCCATTTCAGACCTTTTTGAGAAGAACTACAATTATTCAAAACAAATCTTGTCCCTAACTAATTACTTACAGTCGCAAAAGGAAATAGACAATAATCATTATTATTTTATTTTTTTTTTCAGATTCTTAGTCTTAGTAGGTTATTTTTCTACAACGCACATTTTTTTTCTTCGCACAGTAAATATAATCCAGAGTTGAATATATCACGATGCAAATTTTTTTCTTCGCAGAATCCACTATTTAATCTAGGATTGAATCTCACAATATGATAAAATTCAAATTATGCAAAATAATATTCTCAGAAACATGAAAAATTCTTCCTGGTACATCAAGAACACAGTAATCCAAAACGATCTTAAAATTGTGTTCATTCAAACATACATCACAAAACTCTCGCGTAACTAATTTATTAACCACTATTTTAAATCATGAAAACGAGATTATCTGGGCCCAAATTCTAAGTACTGATACACATTTAAAATTTAATTTTGCTTACAGAACTACTAAAAGGACATTTCTTCTAAAACCCACATAAAAAAATCAAAAAATATTATAAAAACCAGCAAAAATGTAAGAAAAAGATTAATAAAAAATCTCATTATCACACTGCGTACATACTGAAGTATCACTGCCTCTCTTTTGCTGTTTTTACAACTGTTTTCATTCATTCTCCTTTCATTTTAAATTCATTTCGTTCAATTTCTCATTGGTGCTTCCCCTCCCTTACGGTTATTTTAATCGGCCATTCCATCAAGCCTTTCCTATAGTTTTTCTGATATACGACATTTCGCCGAGGGGCGCTATCTAGATATCTCTTCTGTCATTACTTTCTCTTATAAACTCAGCATAAGGGATGACTGGCGGTGCTCGTATCTCAATCATCTTATGTAATAGTAGTAAATAAATAAGTATTTGAATTGTAAAATAAAATGAAACTGTGTTCCCATTTTTTTTTTCGTGTACGTGATTTTTCAACGTAAAAGATGCCAAAACTTAAAACTTCGTTTGATCCATTTGACTAGTTTCTGAATAATAGAGGCTGTAAGAATGGACAACTGTCAAATGAGCTTTTCAAACAATGGACGATAAAAAAGAATTCTACTAGTTATTTTTCGAAGACCTCTGCACCAAGCGATAGACAGATTCCTGCCACTTCAAAAAACGTAAGAAATTTGAAACATTTACAATTTTTATGAACAATATAAATTATTAAAAGCAATTTCGTCAGAAAATTTAATTATAGCGTCAAACTTTTTAAAATATATTTAGATTCTTCATATCATAAAACCTGTCAAACAAAACTATTCCGCAATTCTCGTCATTAGTTCAGGAAATGCATTTCACATTTACGACAGTGCATCTCGAATCATAGGGAACCGTATTCAAAGTTTATTGATTTTATTTATCTTTTTTTCTGATCACGGAATGTTAGGCAGCAGGGAAAACATGTATTCTAACAATTTTCCGAATATTTCTGGAACTAATGATCGCACTCTAAAGGATTTGAAACATGGTCTATTTCCGCCATATTTTATCTAATACGGAGAGGGAGATCGAATTTCCTTCTGAAAAAATTGAATTGTGAAGGAATTTATTCATTTACATTGTAAGATAGTTCTCTTTGTCTGCGAAAACTGTTAGAAAGAGAAATATTCCTTTGTTCGAGTCATTGCCGAAAATAACATAGAGGTCGGAAGGAAAAAAAAACTCAATTGAAGGCATTCCTCTATCGGTTTAGTCTACTAAAAAGCTCAAAATAATTGAATGCATATAGTTGTAATCAATATCCCAAGCACACTGCCGCAAATGCTAAACAAGTGCTATAAGCCAAACACTCGTTAACGGAGCGCTTTTCTAGCCCTAATCTGGTAAAATAAAAGTTGCTTTGAAAAAAATTAGATCTTTCATTCTTCTAAATGTTTTTAAAATATGGAGGGGAAAATCTGGAAAGTTTAGAAGAAAATAAGTGCTGGTTTCGCATTGAAAAGGATCTCAGAATTACCAGCATCACTAGTGACATCAGGTAGATAAAAGAGTCCCTAAGAAAGTCACAAAGCTTGTTTCCGGTTGGTCAAGGTTACTTCAGCAATTCGCATTAAAAATTTATTGTTTTATATAAACTTTTCAGCTAGAAGTAACTAAAATAGTGATATCTAGGTTATTAAGAGAATAATATAAGCTTTTTTATTTTCTGAAGTAATTAAGATGCAGCTGCATGAATCCTAATAATTGATCCAGTCATCACTCATCGTAAGAAATGTATAAAATATTATTAATTAATTAATTTACTTTAGAACTCCGTCATATGGTCTTTGAGTAAGTTTCTTCGAATTTTTCTGGAACAATCGGATTCTAATGAAATTTGGAACATGATTTTCTCGTAATTGCACTATTTTCTGCTTAATTTTTTCAGTTTAAAAAAAATAAGTTCTGGAAAAAGAAATATGGTTTTTTAAGAGTTATGTGACTTAAACCATTATATCCATAGTTTAGTGCCCTTTGAATTAATTAAGATTGATACTTTTAGCCAGATATGATAAGAATTCCGAACGTTATTTTAGAATGATTCATTTCTTCTAATATCAGCATATCCCTCCCTGCCCTTTCCTGTTGGAAAATATTGTGTCGTTCGTTCCTTTTTGCAACAAGAAAGTAATTATCTTTTAAGCTCTTAAGGTATCTTCGGTGTTGTCAAGTTTTGCAATTTGTTCATGAAATGAAAAATGGAATGACAAGTAACCATTCCACTACTGCAGCGCCTCTGGCGGAGTTTATAGAAACACTTTTTTGTGCCAGAAACCGACATGTCTTGACGTCGAACGCTAATAAATAAATTTAATTCGGAACTTCGCTCTTGCATATTTATAATGTAATTATGTTTATTTATTATAATGTTAGTTTTTTGTTCTGTTACTATTCCAATAAATATTATGAACAAAAATTTAGCCATTAACATTTATTTTTTTATATAGTACTATTGATTTGTGAAACCAAAATAGTGGTGGGTCATTCGTGTAGGCCACTACATGTATCATATGTATTATGAACATATTTTTTAATAGCAGGGGCACCCAAGCAAAAATGATTTTAGAATATAATTGGTTAAAGGAATAATAAATTTTCCGAAAGTTAACAAAAGTTAAATGCTCCGAAAAACAGTCGTACTTCTGCAGTCATGTATCAATTTGCATTTACCCGGTGATTATCAAATGGAAAATTTTATGTACATCAATTTCGGGTAGATCAGTCACCACGGGATTTCGGCCGTAAACATGATAATTGACTAATAAAAACGAAAGTTTAATGGATAAGTCATACAAAAGCATTCCGAAACATGAAACTTAGTGTTTATTTAGTTAGTAGTTCCCTTTCGCAATGATTCGATCATCATTAACAACATTTGATAGTATTAACAACACAATTATAAATAGTAACATATAAATAAAAAAGAAAAATTTAAAAACCAAAATTCGAAACCATTTTAAATGGTTCCATACAAAGGTTTGCCTAGAACAGATTCAGACATCAAAGGTGCTAACATTTTAAAAATAATCATCAAGTAATTTAATTAAATGTTCGAATTAAAGCAATAAAATAATGAAGCGGACAAAGATATTCTTTTCAGATATAAAAATGAAGCAAACAATAAATTATTCAATTGAATATTATTTTAAAATAAATATAATAATAGTAAATCAGTTTTTAAATCATTTGACCCCAAAACATTCCAAAAAGGGATCCAAACTAAAAAGAGGTAGTTTGAAATTCTTGAGGCAAAAAAAAAAATTTGCTTTACAGTTGTCTCAAAAACATTTTCTCTCATATCTTGATTCCTGTTTACTTATGATTTAAGGTAATACATAAATTGATAAGTAAATAAAGTACTTAATTTTATATATTTGTTTTGCTTGAATTCGATAAAAAAAAAATTGGGGAAATTTACTGCGACATATTTTTGAAAATTAAGTTTGTTAGTGGAGAAAGTAGGCATCAGATATATATTGCATACATTCGATTTCAATCCAATAAAAAATAAAGTAGAAATTTATTATGATGTATTTTTGAAATCTAAGTTCGTTACTTGTGAAAGCAGGGATCAAAAATATACGCCAAAACGAGATAAATTTGGAAAAAGTGGTCAGGTACGACAATTTTGTGAGATCTAAAATATTAGCCCCTTTGGTGGCTAATAATCAACCGAACATCTTACCTTGAACTTGCCCAAAACGAACACAGCTAATTACTGATAAAAGTTATCTGTACGCGTTCATTTAACTTCATTTCTCGCCATACAGAGCCTAAAAAAAGAATACATAAATCACATAATAGAACAGAAAAAAGAATTAATTATTTAAATAAACTATATTTCTTATACAAAACATTCTAATCCCGGCTCATTAATGTCAAAATTAAATAAACATAACAAATGACCATCAATGCTACTTTCATCACTGTTTGCTCACTTCTTTCAACGTCGCTACATTTATTTCTTTTTTGAAGATTTCAACAGAAAATACATGCATTATGATGTATTTTTTTTTTTGTTGTTGTTGCACTGCCTTAGGGCAACCTGAAGGCCAGTGTCAAGCTAAACTGTCGTAGCGAATTCAATAATAATCGTTTCGCTTGCGCATAAATTACAATCTATACTGGCGAAGTCTTAAAGATGGAGGAAAAATTAAAATTCCTTCAAATTTAACCTTCCACATTTAAAACAGGTTAAATTTTAAAATTCTCGGATAAATAAGTATTGTGAAATTGAAATTAAGCTCCCACCTTTGGCGTGATATTGAAAATCGAAAATCGCTAATTTAGCATGCTTTTACAGAGTAGCGTAGACTCTGATCATTCCGTGGAGCCCCAAACGTCAAACGTTTTCTTTTACCAACCTATTTTCCGAGGGGACCTTGCTCAGCAACACTCAGTTGCGAAGGCGCTGAGTTCGCAACTGCGAAGGCAACTGAGCCTTGTATATACATTATATATACATTATCTTGTGTATACATTATATAACTTTTAGTTATATAATGTATACACAATTATGATCACAGCTGAGTCCTTATTCCGAGGTTACATTATATGGATACTATTGCTGTTAAAATTAATATTTATCCTCCGTTACATGCAGTTTCCAATTATGCTCGTAATACCCCCCCCCCCCTAAATATCCGCCAATTTAAGGAGCAGGATCTTTTAACAATCCTAAATTCTGGTCAAAACGTGACCATTGCTGGAGATATGAATGCCAAGCAAAAAGATTGGCACGATATAAGTTCCAACACTTTCGGAATGACAATTATGATTTATTGACAATCTTAAAAAAAAATGTCAATCAATTACTACATAAAAACACTGCGTACAATTTCTTCCAGTTTTAACTCTCAATGAAGATGAAGTCAAAAGCACACTAAGCACTTAATCTTCTTAAATTCATATCTTTTCACTTTAGAAACACCACTTTTCTAACGAAAAGTTTGTATTTAAATTACAAAACCAAATTAATTTTAATGGGGCAAATCCATTATCTGGATTCCAAAATGAAACGCAGATTAACGTCCGCGAAGATATTGAAAAGTATAACTGTTAGTGTTGCTATGGCAATGGGTTTTTGTTACTCGGGTAGCCGAAGTTATTTTTTTTTAATGCGTTTCTTGCAGAATAGAAAGCTTACTAGTAGGAACAATCGATTAAAAATCTTAAGAATTTCTTTTTGCGGATGAGGAGGCGCATGCGCAGCTTGCAAGGGCCCAAAGCCTCGCCTATGAGGGGGGGTCTCGTCTCGTTCTCTACTCTACCTAAATAAGATCCTGATCACAATAATTTTAATCGTCACATGTTATTCCCGAATATGACTGGTTGAAGACAGTTACTTCTATATTTCTATTTACTAAATTTGCTGAGAATCAGGAAAATAATCGTTTTATTTCTAAAGTGAAATATGTCCGATTTGTTAATAAAAATGCTGCAGTGGGAAGGACAGTCAAAGACATAACAGTCACTCATTCTAGCAGGTTTTCTTATTTATTTGTGGCGGCTTCCTACATCATTTTTTGATTGTGGAGCTGCAAACAGATTTGTAGAAAATGAGAGAACGATCTTCCCAGACCTGTGAAGGTCACGTTTTAAAGTTGTTATTGTTAAGTTTGAAATAAACAAATTGTTGTTTGCTTTTGTATCTCGTGTCTTTTAGTCTTTCACAGTTTTTTATCTAGACTACACCTTCTGATAGGATATAATGGGGAGCAGATGGTTTCATTAACCCCCCCCCCATAAGCTGGTGATAAGGTGAAGGAACAAGAGTTTGCGACTCCTGGAAAGGCTAATCTGAAGCTGAGGCACTCACCGTCAAGCTTTAGAGCATCGAAGCAAGCTGGAAAGATATGTTGACCATCGGAAACTCTCTGAGACCCTTGAATTGGTAACGTCCCTCTCTATGGTTCGAACCCCTGAGGCAAGAAATTGGTTGGAAAAATTTTAAGTTTTTTACTGTCGCTTTGAGATGTCGATTTCAAGTTATTGTCGCTTTGAGAAGTCGATTTTAAAGTTCCTAGTTTTTGGCCTCGTAATGTAAAGCTATTTTTCATGCAGCTTGAAGCTAATTTTAGTTTAGCTGGCATTACGGTCGAGGAAACTAAATTTGATCATTTGATTGCATCATTGGACCCTGAAACTATTTCGCATGCTACGGATATAATGTGTGAACCGCCCCCGTGTCCTTATATAGCTCTGAAAAATCATTTACTAGAGCAGTTTGAAGTATCGCAAAACCGAAAAGTTAAAACTCTAATTGAGGATTTGGAATTAGGCGATAGATCCCCTTCTTTATTGCTTAGACAAATGTGAGAGTTGAGTGAAAACCATGTAGACGAATCCTTTCTTAAGAACATCTGGATGAGGCGTTTACCATCGCAAGTTCAAGCCGTTTTAGCTGTTAGTTCAAAGAGCCTTAACAAGTTAGCGCAAATGGCTGACAAAATCATTGATTTTTCGCAGAGCAGTATTAACTCTGTTTCTGATGGTAATTCGAGTACTGGTCACGTTAGTCGTCGAGATGAGCAATTGTTTAAGATGCAACAACAGTTAGATGAGCTCTCGAGATTGGTAAGGTCGGGTTCAAGACATGCATCTCCGAAACTACAACGTAGACGTAGTACATCACTATTTAGGGCTAGTGCTAAGAAACGGGAAGTTAGGCAATGCTGGTGCCATTTTAAGTATCGGGAAAAGGCAAAACGTCGCATACCTCCTTGTGCATTTGAACAAAAGTACTCGAATCACTCACTGGAGTAGCGACGACTTCTGTTTTAAGAGGAGAAAGTCGCAGGTTTTTGTGAACGATGTAAGCAATCATACCGGTTTTCTTGTTGACACAGGTAGTGATGTTTTCTGTTATCCTAAATCGTATGTAACTAAAGGCAATGGGAAAATTGATTTCTTTTTATACGCAGCTAATGGTTCTAAAATTGCAACTTTCGGTTCTAAGTTACTGACACTTGATTTAGGTTTAAGACATAATTTTCAATGTCCTTTCATTGTCGCTGAGGTTACTAAGCCTATTATCGGTGCGGACTTTCTAGAACATTTTGGTTTACTGG
>BMAW01026035.1:0-10150 GCA_019974015.1 Nephila pilipes
TATATATATATATATATATATATATATATATATATATATATATATGTATATATATATATATATATATATAAAGGCTAAATATTTACTATTATTATTATAATTATTATTGTATTGATATCTTTAATTAGGATTTGAAGATCGTTTAATTCCATAGGATATATATATATAAGATAGAGAATGATCTAGAAAAGGGTCTTTTATTAATTTTTAAATAATATAATTTAAAAAATTTCCTATTAAATATGACAAATTTTATTCTTTAATTTACCTTGTTTATAAAGAAAATCATATTAAACTTAATGATGAAAATATAAACAAATTAAGTGTATGCCTTAAGGAAGACCAGCTATAAATAGTTTAGCATATATATCTATTCACTTTTGTTTCAGCAAATCTACTCAGATAAAAACAATTTCTCATTTATAGGTATATTAATTTAACAAATTGTCTTTAATTATTTTAAAAATTCCGAAGATAACCCTAATCTATTTTTTATCCTAAATATTGAAATTTAATTCAAAAAAATAAAATCGAAATATTTATTCATAAAATTGGAAAATAATAGCAAATGTTTTGAATTTAATAGGTTCTGATTGATTGGAATACTTTTTTTTAATTTCTAATACCAGATTATAAAAAGTTACAGCAAAGAAGAAAGAAAAAACAATTACAACTACAATTACAAGGGAACAAAACACACAATAAGAACATGAAATCCTGCAAATAAGTTCATTAATCCATGTCTCTAGCCTCCCAATAAGGTTCAGAAAGAAGAGACCTTTGAAGCGCAGGACAATTGAGTATATGAGTGGAGTCAATATCATCACCAGAGCTGCACAGAGTTCAAGCTGAGGAAGGAGCAATTTTAAATCTAAAAACTTGTTCCCGTAAGCAATCATGCCCGGAGGCTAGGCGGAATTCAGCGACCGCTCTATATCTTCGGCCATTACCAAATTGGAGACAGCATTCTTCCAAGCCTTGTGAGATAGACGATTGAAAAGGTCCTCCTGAGCATGGGCTTTGACAGATTATTTTAACAAGGTTTTTAACTGTACAGAGAGGCAAAGGACGAGAAACATTCTGCTTAATCAAAGCACCCCTCTTAGCCAGATAGTCCGATGTCTCGTTACCTGGGACTCCACAGTGGGCAAAAACCCACTGAAAGACAATAGTTTTCTCAAAAGAAGCCAGTTTCTTGAGGTGCTGTGCGAATTGCGGCAATTTCTCCGTCAAATGCAGTATCTCTCCCCACAGGGATGTAGAAAGAAAATATTTTGGAGAAAACTCCGGCATTTGCGTTAGGGCTCATGTCCAGGAGAGACCCATCAGTAAAAATAAGAAGCCACTCGGGTTCGGGGTAGTAGGTGTGCAATACTTCAAGTGCCAAGGCTCTTAAAATAGAAGAATCTGTGTTACTTTTGGAAACCCTTTGACACAGGTCAAGATTAATCAGGGTGACTGTCAGTTTTATTGGGTTTTGTGTTGGAACGAGAAGTACAGTGGTACCTCGACATACGAGTTTAATTCGTTCCGCAACCTTGCTCGTATCTTGAATTACTCGTATCTCGAAGCAAATCTCCCCATACAAAACAATTGGACTACCATTAATCCGTTCCAACCCCCAAAATGCCACCCCAGTTATTTTTGTTACGTGGTTTTGAATCATAAAAACGTATTTATAAATGACAAATATTTATTGTACAAAAACAAAAAAGAGAATGTAAAGAAATAAATTAGATATCCTCACTGGTCTTTGCCTTTTTCGCTACATTTTTCTCGCTTTCACCTGTAGGCCGTTTAGAAAAAAACATGTCCAAGGAGGTTTGTTTCTTCCTCCCTCTCAGAATGTTCCGGAAATGAGTTAGGCAAGTGTCATTAAAAAGATCAGATGCACGACCTGTTGCAACTTTTTCTGAGTGTTTCTTTTCCACGAACTGTGAAACTCTCTCCCACATTCCTAAGATCTCCTTTATCTCGCATGTAGAAATAACCTCCTCCTCTGACTCCTCGAAACCAATTTCTTGCTTAACCTCGTATGCTGGCTGCTGTGACTGTAACTCTTGTATCTCCTCAATCGTCAGTTCCTGGGTGTGCTCCTCGACGAGCTCGTTTACGTCTCTCTCTTCCACCTCTAGACCCATGGATTTCCCCAGAGACACAATCTCCTCCTCTACGGACATACCGGGTTCCAATTCTTCGTAGATCCTTTCAGTTACAGCTTAAGCACAGTACATATCATGGACGTACTACGCCCATACTGCCTCGACAAATCAACAACTCGAACACCTAGCTCATGTTTTTCTATAATTTCACGTTTTAATTCAATACTTATCATCTTTTTCTTATCACTTGACTTTTCACAAACTTTCTTCCGATCCATGGTTATAAAAATAAATGAGCTACAACTGTAAATGTAAATGTAAACGCAACACAAAACGCGAACACAACTACACAACTTATCACTGCGGAAGCACGCTACTAACTGATTCACTGACCGTGTTGGGCGCGACCGCGTGGCATGCGGTCGCGTGCTACTACCGGCCGACCTGCTAAACCGAACTCGTATCTCGAATTTCGCTCGTAACTCAAAGCAAAAAATCACTCTCTCGCCGGCTCGTATCTCGAAAAACTCGTATGTTGGGTCACTCGTATGTCGAGGTACCACTGTACTGGTACAAAAATTAAGCCGAGTGAAGTTTTTAACTGAAGGACTCCCTAAAGGAAGCCCATTTGAGTCTAGATTTCTGGTCAAGTTGCGACTGACCTCATTTCAAAGTGAAAAACATCCAAGTACTCTAATTATCTTTTCCAAGAGAATAATGACCTTCAATGGAATCACAGTACTAAGTAGCTAATCACCAGTCAACAAAAGCATGGCATCTATCGAGGTGGTCTTTATAGCCGCAGTAACAATATTTAGGATTTGATTTAGGTCCCTTTCCAGGGGTTCGAGTACATTTCCCCCGGCTACAACAATTGGTTCACAGCAATAAGTCAAAAGGCGTGGTAGGTTTAAAATGAGATCCAAAAAAGGAATAATGGTTGGTCATGCACTTAAACGAAAGGTTATAGTACATACAAACATATATTACTAGTGAAAGACGGATTATCGAAACTACATATAAACGTTTTCATTTTCAGTTTCAGTTTCTGAGCATTTAGAAAAAAATAAAGTAGAAGATACTGTACTTGGACGTACTATAATTTAAGGAGTAAAAGTTGCCAAATGAGCTATATCTGAATCTCAGAGTGAAAACTCTGATAATGATAAAGTAGAACCAAATGAAGTTATATGGATTCGAAATTTCGAACGATGTAAAGGCGGAAGTGGTAATGATATGTATTATTATTAGTAGGTCAAAGTACCAGATTTCGTTCTATTAATAATTCACAAAAGTTTTGCAAGAAGCATAAAAATGAATATATATAAATATAAGCTTGAATTTTTCAATTTTCCTGGTAAAAACATTTTCTAAGGCGTTGTAAAAAGTGGATAGGAAATCGAAGAAAAGGTTATAGAATTTGAGATTGAAAATTTTGATTGTGTGGCACGACTAGTCGATATCAGTATCCCGAAGCATTTTAAAGAGGCAGCGAGATCACGATATCGGGAATTGTGGCGAAATTCCTTGGAGTAGGAGACTGCAATCATGACTAAGCGAAATGTTTGTGAATTAATTCCTCTTCCTGATGAAAAAAAAAATAAAAGTAATAGTCAACCATTGAGTATATACTATAATAACACCGATAAAAAACGAGTTTCTTGAACACGGGATTTCTTCCAAGCTTCACACTTTGCGTAACATAATTTTTCATACTTTAAATTTTAAGAGCAACAAGAAAAGTTGTGTCAAATTGAATTTATTTCCTAATTAGTTTTAATAATTTATTTTATTATTTGACGTTTATTAAATTTATCATCTAAAATAAATATGTGTAAAATTTCTTAGCTCAACCAAGCAAAATGTTAATCATTTAAGCTACATGTAATTAAAATTATAGCAAACGATAAATTATTAAACGACGGATTTGGTGACCATTTGGCGACTTGGCGAGAAATTTGGCGTAAAATTTAATTTTTAAAATAATTTGTTTTTATCAATGAATTTCTATCAGTTATAACACATCGATCAATAACTCCCGAGTCTAACATTGAAAACAACATTTTTTTTGCAAAATTTTTTTTTATTCATCAACATAACACCTTTTGTTAATCACCTTTTAGGGTGATACAATCGTTCCAACGCTTTTCCAAATCTTTTTTTTTTCCCCCAATTTTTTTTTCTTTTTTTTTTCGCAAGAAATCTTTTTTGTTGCGAGTAAATAGCGATAAACAGCTTTCTGAATCATCGACTCGTTGCTGTTTTTGTTCCATCGAAAGCAATCGCGGCACCCACTTGGAAAAAACCTTTTTCACTTCACTTCAAAAAACCTTTTTCAGTAAATACACTTCCATATGATATCTGTGTCATCTCAGCAATCTCACGGAGCTTCACTTTACGATCTTTCATTATAATTTTTTTCACTTCACTCACATTTTCCGGTGTAACGGCTTCCACAGGTCTACCCGAGCGTTCCGCGTCATTTGTGTCGGTACGACCACGTTTAAACTCGGCAAACCACCGACAAATCGTTGCTTTTGATGGACAAGAGTCCGGGTAACATTTTTCAATCCATTGTTTCGCTTGCACGGTGTTTTTTACCCATTAAAAAACAATTTTTTATCAGAACACGAAACTCGGTTTTTTCCATTTTTTAAACAAACTACAAAACGACTTTACTCCAACCTCGATAACTCAGCTGTTTCTGGTCCGATCGACTTAAAATTTTGACACGTTTCAAGCAAAGGTTAGTACT
The DNA here is from genome assembly GCA_019974015.1 of Nephila pilipes. NCBI lineage: Eukaryota > Metazoa > Arthropoda > Arachnida > Araneae > Nephilidae > Nephila > Nephila pilipes. Next base: position 4,858 of record BMAW01026035.1, read on the forward strand.
CTAGAAAGACCTGGTTACTGGTTTACTACGAGCGCCATCTCTGGGTTAGTCTCGGGAGTTATTGATTGATGTGTTAGTTAAATTATCGTATTGTCATACAAAACAATCTTTTTAGAAAATTTCAATTCAATGGAGCGCTTTAAAATGTGAGAAAAAAGATTGCAAAATTTGGACCCAGACAAAGTTATAATGTGAGTTAAAAATAGCCCATTAAAAAGAATATATAAGACGAGACTCGGGTCTCTCTAGTTTACAGACAATAAAAAGGCAACACTTTACGAGATCTTTTCACTCGGCAGAATTTTTCTTTAATTTAGTAAGATGTTATAAATAGTCATATTGTCTTGTTGATATTACTTAAGTATATCTACATGCAAACTTAAATAAAAGAAGATATATGACGCAACTGGAAGGTTTTTTGAATCTTTAAAATCCAAGCTATTTTTGTGAATTAGAGTAGGCCATTTATGGACTAAAATAAAGTGGGGTATTTTGAGATTGCCCAAATTCTTGGAAAACTAGGATATGAAAATTGTAAGTGGTGTAATGGAGTTACCATCACGGGAATATTATAATATTGTCGCATGTTGATAACCAGGAAAACCCAAAAAACATGCTGATTATACTGTAAAATTATTGGAAACTGAATTTGAGTACGAATTTCAAAAATGAAAAACCAAAACTTTTATTTAGGGTAGAATTTACAGCCAAGTAGGAAAAATTCTAATAGATAAAATTTAATATATTGATTAGACTAGAAAAAGATTTGAAAAATATATGCGTGATATTTCATTTTATCCTATTCCTGAGGATTTAATTCTTTCGAAACGCTAGTGCCCAACAAAGCTAATAGAAATTCACGAAATGTCGAATTTACTTTATTGAAGTATTTAAGATGTTAAAAATATATTTGGCTGGGCGCACGGCACCCGGCATCTCTTAAGCCGTTAGTATGTTTTCGCCAAGCATAATTCATTGGAATGACTTAAAAATTACTTGATTACGTTCTTCATATAAGAAGATATAAATCAAATTTCTCGTGGCAGTATTAAGTTTAGACATTATGTGTTATTATGACGCTGATTACGCAAGAATTAATAGAGACAATATAACGTACTTTTCATTGACAACATTTGATAGAGAGATAGAATATCAACCAGCGAATTGATATTATTTTTAGATAAGGCTCCAGTTCTAAGAAGAAGTTTCAAATAACCATAATCTTAAGTAGCATAGAGGCAGAGTTTGTTTCCAACACAAGAATCTGAAAAAAAAACCTTATTTGGATTACCAGAAACTTTACCAGACGCTCGCGAGCGCGTTCTCTCTTTCATAAGATTCTTTAAACCGGAGAATTTAACAGAACTTGACTTAAAGATAATACAGCAGCTATTGGCTTTACTAATTTCCCAATCGAAAACAACTTGTTGCACGATTTTATTTCGTTCGGACCTTAGTTTATGAAAAAAAAATGCTTTCTTGACTGGTTTTATAAAATATAGAGCAACAAAGGCTGTAATCCCCAAATGTCTTCGTTAAAACACATAAAAAACAATATTATTTTAGCATATCCCATTACTCAACCACGAACGAAAGACTGCCTTAAAGGGTTCACTGCAAATGTTTTTGAAACAGTTAAATATTAAAATGAAAATTTTGCATTTTTGTTTAACTTGAAATGTTTTTAACAAGAGTTGAGGTTGTTGCGTGTATATCAAAATATAAATATTAAAATTGTAAATTGTTAATACTTTATTGAAATGCTATAATTTTTATATGTATTAAATAATGAATAAACCTTTAGAATGTATAGAATAGGTGTTAAATGAATGATAAATAATTTTAAAAATGTTTAAAGGAAATAATGTAATTTGCATATATATTTGAGTATTATTAAAATGATAATACTTATAAATATAAATGTAAAGTATTTTAAAAAATATTTATTTATATACAAAATTAGGATAAATATTTTTGAGAACAAAAACCGGAAGAGGAGGCTATGTTATAACATGTTATAAATGTTATTAGATATATCTCGAGTCTTCTGTCCTTTGTTCCAAACGTATAAGTTGATGTCATATTTCACCAACAGGCGGGTGTCGTGTTTTGAAGATAGGTTCAATAACATCTGATGTAATAAAAACAAAGAATTTTCTGATTATGTCACAGACAGCAGAGAATGGGATAAATTTAAGATTGTCTACTGTTATTTATAAAGCCATCGAAGCATTTTTTTAAATGTATAAGAATGCTAAGATTTTAATTTTATTTTCAGAACATCAAGATGATGATTAAAGACATATTTTATAGCGATCTGCATCCTTTTTTTGGATTAAATAGGTCATAGAACTATTATCATTCATCAGATTAACACAATATTCTGAGGTGTTTGTTTCTTTTACAAGGTTACTCCTCTGGTGCATGACTTCTTTAGGAAAGTACGGGCATCAAGACACCCTAGTGATTTTTTTCTTTATCATGAGGCTTAATGTCTTTAGTAAATACGAGTGACGCACCCCTGGTATATCTTTGAAACTCTTCTCTATTTTCAGCACTTTTTCTTGTTAAATAATTTTTAATTACTTTCATATTTTTTATCGAATGTCTAGACCAGCGCTTCTTAAACTGTGGGTCGCCACCTCAAAAAGGGTCGTCAAGCGAAATGATGTGGTTTCGAAAATTTAATTTAAGTTAATGAATTTTTGCAATCTATTTCTTATCTTTAATTTAAAACGTTAGATTTTCTATTCAATACAATTATAAAACCATGATACTGGGTAAGCGAGCTGTAAATTATTTCTAAAATAAGAAAATATAACTGTGCGTATAATTATAGCGGTGTCGCATTATAATTCAGATGTTTAACAAAAATCCTTGAATTCTGGATCGGTGCTAGAGCTGAATTTCTCATAATTTTTGAAGCAGCGTAAAACGATCTTCTGTCACTCAGCTTACATATTAATGGGAAATGACTTCTTTTTCAGTTTTAATGCTAATTAAATCCAAATATCATTCAGAGCTGAAAGGTTTTGAAGAAATTTTATGTCCAACAGTGTGAAGCACTGCAGCAGAGGTTTAATCTGATAAGCAGCAAAAAACATGCGTCCAAAAAGATGTCCATTTAAAATGCATTTTTCTGTCATTAATTTTTGTACGGCAGCTACAAATTCTAAAACTAAGACTCTTAAGCATTTTTTGAGTATCGTGGACGTGGTAGCGTAGTGATCATGGCCGGTATAGTTTTCGTCGAGTCGTAGGTTCGAGACCCGATGGCACTAAAAGACCCACCGTGTAGCCGGGGCTGATGCACGATAAATCTGATCGAGGCTCAAAATGCTCCCTTGGCTTGGTGTGGAAGTTTGGAGAGGGAGATACCAGCTCAGGAATCATCCTCTTCACTTGGCCTAAATTCAAAATTATGAGGTCCGTCGCCCGTAACCATCCTGTAAGAATTATGAGTATTTCATTTTAATTTACAAAATAATAAAATAGATAAAATTTAAAATACTTTACTTATTAAAATTTTGAAATTAAACAACTCTGTTTGTTTTCATGGAGGCTTATGTTTTGGAGGAAAGGGTTCCTTAAAAATTTGTAAGCATGAAGGTGGATTTAATAGTCTAGAGCGTTTAAGAAGGACTGGTCTAGACTACAGTTACACATTATTTGACGCTGCATAGCTACATATGGCTTTTGCTCTATTAAAACCTCAATCCCTCTTCGTCATATTTTATAGGATATTGATGTATATTGTTTTAAATGTTTTGTATATTATTTCAAAAAAATCTCCCTTCATTTGAATAATTTTAAAAGCCAATTTATTGTTTTCGTTAAACTAGCTTTTGCAACAACCGTTGCGATTTGGCTGATGCCATTTGATACCTTTTTTTCCAAAATTCTTAGTGCTCCGAGATTTAAATGAAACATTTCTGAATCTAATGCTTAAAAAAACATAATATTCGGAACGCGCCTTCATATTTTATTACGTCAAATGCAGATTTCAAAACTATTTTCATGGTAAGTACGATGAAAAGAAAGCAACTGTCAAAAACGCTTGCATGAAGATGGAAATATAGGTCTTAGACCAATGATGAGGAATTTAAAAGAATTTTCAATTGCAAGGCAAATATTTTGATTCGAAGAAGCTTTAATGTAATCTCTTTTCTACATTAAATTGAAAACTATTCAACATTTTCATGTCTGAACCGATATTTTTACTTGATGTAATAAAACTCTGGTTGAAAAGTTAATCATATTGCGTAATCACATATAATATAACAAATAATTGTGTTTGCACGAATAATTAATTTTTAATACTTTTGACTTAAAATTTTGTAATTTGGATAAGAGTTTTGAAAAATTCCTCAAGATAGTTTCATTCTTTCATAATTTTAAAATAATATTTTTTTATTTTTATTTTTTAAGACCTCGGAAAATTTTGTAACTTATATTAAACTCGCTAAGTTAATATTTTTTTTTTGAAGTGTAATATAAATTGATAAAAATGCATATGAATTTATTTATCTTGCATAATACTGAACTTTAATTCACAAAAATATATTAGTGCTTAGTAAAAATTTAAGAATTTTTGAGAACATTTTCCCACTTATTTTAAAGTGGATGGGATTTTTACACTTATCATTCTTACGCAGTTTCTTTTAAATGTCATTAAAATTACCCAAATAATTAAGCAGATTAGTCGATGATCAAAATTTAATGAGAATGTAATTCTTCGTAAACATGTTTAAAGTAAAACAATGAAACGAAAATCATAAAAGGGGTTATTTTCTCCTACCATTTTGAAGAAAACGAAATAAAAAGACATCCTTCAGAATTTAATATTTTTCTTTTAGGCTAGAAAAAGCTCATTATATTTTCTTCATGCTATAAATATTAATGGTTAATGGTTGTGAAATATATGTATTTCACAATTGTAAAGGAAGTATTTTTAAATTTTAAGTTTCATAATTGTGAAATTTGAATCAATTTATTTCAAACACTATTTTGTATGTTGAAGTTTTCATAGTTTTTAAATTCATCCTCACAATTCAGTCCTCAGTCTGAATGCTGGCTGTTTTGTTTTATTAAGTATTCAAATTATCTTTTGTTCAAATTAGTTTCACGTTTGATTCAATTTTTATTCATCTTTAGTTTCAAATTTGATTCATTTTCATCTTTTTACTATATTTTATAAATGTGTTTTTGTTGATTTTGGATTTAATTTGTTCTCTATTTTGTGGTGCTTTTAACAGATAAATTCATTGGAGCAATACGATCCAGCGCTACATCA
>BMAW01026037.1:1672-12023 GCA_019974015.1 Nephila pilipes
ATTTATGTTTGGTAATAAATGTTTGCTCGAATTGGCGATATCATGTGATCATACTGCTCCACATATTATGCCAAATATTTTAGTTTACAAGGACTTGACTTCTTAGCAGACATCGCATGTTTCCTTGCTCGCGTTAAATTTAACTTAATTATTTCAATCTCTAATATTTCATCATTTATTAATCTAATATGTTTTTATCATTTATTAGTCTAATGTTTTTCATTATTTTAATTCTGTTCTTAATTTTATAATAATGTTTTAATGGTTAAAATAGTATTAGAAGTTGTAATACCTCAGTTCGAATTCTGTCGTGTAATAAACTATGTTATAGTCAAATTCAAGGTCTTATTACAGTGGTGTAGTCTCAAATAAAATATAGAGAATATACTCGAGAATTCCCTCGATTTAGTTTATTTTCCCAGCTTCTTCTCTTAAATTACAAAATAATAATTGAAACAACAATTTCGTTTACCACGGACTATTGGCAAAGGACCCCTTAATTTTGAACTACGATTCTATTTGTCCATCTAATTCTCCAAACTTCTGCCACACACGTTGTAATAACTTTGAAATATAATTGAGTATATCATGAACCCGTCCCCACCCCCCGAACTCCACTATAATCTATTTAATGGAATCAGAAGTCCTCGAATTCCTAGCCTCTAAGCTTGAAATGAAAGCTTGTTGCACATTTTAAATTGTAGCAACCAATCGCAATTTTGTAAAATAAGGGGCAGGAACTGTTTAAGTAGCATAAAAATTCCTCCTGAAAATCCTTCGGTACTTTCAAAACAGAATGTCTGCTTTCGACGTTTCAGATATTTGAGTCTTCTTTATTTTGAAAAGAAATTTTTTGTCCTTTACTAGATTGAATCTCTGAAGTATGAAGATGCAGTGATTGGAACGCATTCCTTATTAATCTCGTGTAATTAATTGATTCAACGGAGCATTCGACAAATTTGTTTCACTAAGTAGGTTGTGTATATAAACTAATACTTTAACATTCATTAGAATGTTCATAACTAACCCAACTTACTACATGCCAGTGTACTTGAGACTGATTCTCACTATTCCGCATTAACTTTAAATGTCAAACATATAATTCAAATGATTTCCATGAAATATTTAGCTATAAACTTTATTTACATTTACGAATTTTCAGAAATACGCGAGTTGCATGAAGATCCGTCTATGCTTATTAGATATAATAAAGATTGATTTTAAAAATCTTACATCTAGTATTTATGTGTTAATTATAACTATTATACAAGTGGATATTTATGTAAGAAAAGTATAACTGAAAACGTAATTAATATTTTAAAAGCAAAGTAATTTTGTTGTAGTATCTTTCAGTGCATTAGCATTGAATGCCATTAATAATCAATTTCACGCTATTGGTATGACTCATATCTTCGATTAATTTGAAATTATTATTTACATAATATATATTAACACAATTTGAAATTTAATAAGGAAAATTAAATATATTTCAGTAATAACACAATTAAAAATCCGAACGAGAGGAAAATACAATTCTCTTAATTTAACGATATGTTGAAAAAGAATTTAACATGTTAAATACTTTTTAACCAATCGGTTTTCTTCTTTTTCCATTCCGTTACTTGTTCGAGATTTGAAATTACAAAACCAATTATAATTCAAACAAGCAATGTGATGTGGTTGTTTATTAACGTCGCACTGAGAAGCAACACGAGGGCTATTGGCGACGGAACTCGTAATATTTAATCTTAATCAAGTGACAAGAGGATGACAGCTGAGTTGACACCTCCCTCTCCAAACTTCCACACCGCACCAATGGGAAGGCTTGGATTTTCAACCAGATTTAACGTGCATCAGCCCCGATTCAAACAAATATTAAAAAAATATTATACAAACTATTTCAAACAAACATTATATTTTAATAACTTCTTGAGTTAAGAAAACAGTACGCTATTAACAGTAGATCAGTTGATTTTATTATACTAAAAAGAAAATAGAAAAGCAAAATGAACAGCAGATTCCGAAATCAAAGTATTTTTTTTCTGCATTTTTAGTTAAGAAAACAATATTCTGTTAATTGTAGAGCAGGTGAAATTATCCCACTAGGAATAAAATACAAAAAGAAACAAAATGAACTAAAAATATTCCAGGACAATAGCATTTGAACGAGAAAACAGTACGCAATTACACTATACGTTAAATTTTCCTGTATCTAAAATTTTTAAATAAAAATATATTAGTAATGTATTATTTGAAGTATATTCAACAATGATAGACATAATATAAACTTATTAACCTGGTAAGACATAGAAAAGATTCTAGAGTCATAGCATATAAACAATAAGTCTATTACAGGATTTTGTAATCAATCAATAAAAAATACGAAATCTTTTTATACGTTAGAAGTTTTAATATACATGTATAATCCCATAGTGAAAATTTTCAATTTATTTTAATACTTTATTTTTTCCCATTAATTTTCAATCACTTATTTAATCCCTGAGTTCATGTTGTTGAATAAATTTTGAATTTTATATTTTCCATTAGCTTCGATTTGTTTTACAACTTGTTGAACCTTTTGCAACAGTTGTCCATTCTGATCAAATGATCCGCTTTCACAAACGATGTTAGAAATGTCTCCTTTCAAAAGTTTTTCAATCACATTAAGTTAAGCCTGAGAAACAATCATGATAAAACGACCACAATACATCCACAAAGATGGTTTTAATATAACTGACAATGTGGAGAAAAAGCAGTTATCTTTCTGAAGATCAAATCAACCTGTCCCTGAAGAATTCCCCACCTAAGGCAAGGCTTTGTCCAACAAGAAATTGCTATACACATCAGCTGTAATAGAACCTATAAACTTATGTACTAATATATTTCCGTTATATGTCATTCTTGCCCAGAGAGAATACCTACAACACGATCTTAGCGTTTTTTTCGACCAGGAAATCTCATCCTTTTCCTCTATGTAGGACATCTCATAATTTGGGTCATCCGTAGAAAATTGTTTTTCATCTGTCAATACCACATCATTTCATTACTGGTTATATCTTAACCAATTCCTTGCCAGATTCAATTCCTTCTCTAGAAGAGATTTTGTCAAGTTCAAATATTTTTCAAATTGCTTTTGATATTTATAATTTTTAGAGTACAAAAACTCTTGTGAGAAGGGCAATAGCAAATCAGATCATATTATCCTACTAAAAATAAGGAAATACTAGAAACAAAAAGAATTACAATGAATTCAAGGCCATAGAATTTCAATAGCATCTCGAGTTAGAAAAAAAAACAGCACGCAATTAATATAATATATTAAAGCAGATAATGTTATACCTACAAAAAGAAGAAAATACGTGGAAAGGGAAAATAGTCACTTATTTAAATAAAATACATTTTCGTGAGATAAATTTGATATGAGAAATTCATTATCGGAATTTGTTATTATCTGCATTTTGAAATACGGCATCAAATTTTATTTGAAATGTAATAAATGTATATAGAATTATCTGGATATCTGATTTTATGTATCAAACTTTTAAGTGAATTATCCAAGTAAAAGTTCTTAATCCTTTGAATCACAAAGATATTTCAAACATACCAATTTGTCAGCGTTTGCATCATTACTATAGGATAAAAAAAAAAGCACTTAAAAACAATTACTCGACTTAAGATATCAGAAGAAAAGTGACAAACCTCTTTGTCACTTTAAATAACGGATCTCAATCTTGACATTCTTTCACAGAATGAAGGGGGGAGGGACTCCTGAAGTCGAAAAGATTTGACTCCTGACGGCGACAGGAGAAACTAGACACCATGACTCCACATTTACTGCAAGACGATCTCAGATTCCATCCAAAATCCAACTGGAAGACATGGTGAACTTTTACGTCTAAACCTCTTTTTCCTCTCAGAAGGCAATTGAATGCTTACAACACGTTATCAGGTGCAATGGAGGGGAAGGCAAACAAATTCTGTCTATTTTGTAATATAAAACAAAATAACTTTGTTGGGAAATCAGAAGATGGGGTATACATCTCTGTTAGAATATATAGGTTAATCAGTGCATGTAAAATCTTTGTTTATATCAACATTGTTTCAAGAATTAGATCCATCATACTGAGACATAACATAATTGTTTCAAGAACATTCATCTGACTGCAATCTTTAACGTTGAATAAAAGAACCCAACAATTTAAAAATATTACCTTCCTCAGAACTGATCAACCTGGAGCAAGAAAACCTACATTGATTTATCACTGTGTAAGGTGTGGTGATGATACCAAATTTGACATACCCTTCCTTCTCAATCTCCCAGCCATGAAACTCTTCCATCATAGTGCACCCTGAACTTTCCTTTCCATGTAGCGCAACTCTCTTCAATAGCTAGAACCTTCTCCTCCCATGGTCAACAAACACAGTTTTTATTGCTTTTCCTTTAATCATCCTAAACTTTCTATACCATGCCTCCTGCCTCCCATTCTCCGACGTCAACTGAACGGTTCTTCAGCACCATTTTCTAGGGTCAATTTGGTAAAATATGTCTGTGCATCATCCACTAAATACTGAGATTAATTACTGAAACACGAAGACTGTTCCATCTCATCAACCACCAATAATCACATCAAGATGTCACACATATACATACTATAGAGCATATATATCATATATGTGTGGGTGGATGATAAATAAACTTATTATGTTCCTCTGCCACTTTAATCACTCACCATCTTACTTTAAAATTCCTGAATTTTCCAGGAAAACTCCTCTAATAGCGAACCCTTTCCTCCTATCAGCTAAACACAGTTTTTACGCTTTTCCTTATCCTCATCCATAAACCTTCTGAGCTAATTAGCGCCCTCTTCCCATTTCCCACGTCAACCTGAACTGTTCCTTCCACACGGCTCTGAAATAGACCTGGCAGTTCCATCATCTGAACAAATATGCTGAGATTTACTGAAACATCTAGGAGACTGTTCCATTCCATCAACTACTAATAATATCAGATGTTATGACACACATATACATAAGACACTATATATATATTTACACATATATATATGTGTTGGGAGGTGTGTGGGGTGTGAGAGAGTAAAGCAGAATGAAATTATTATCAAAAATTAAAAATAACCACTAAAATCCAAAATCGACAAAAGAAAGAAAACATTTATAGAACTATGTAATATAGATGAATAAAAATTTAACAAATTTAAACTAAATGAATAATTTGAATACCCATCACAACAAAACACGCACATTCAGAGTGGGGACCGAATTGTGGGGTTAAACATGTTTCTGCAAACTAACCCTCCCCCAATGCATCTTGTTGTGTATAAATTGGATTACTCCAAAATTCAATTAGCAAAATTAAAGAAAATGAAAGGTAAGATATTTCAATTTCTAAATTTTTTTTCAAAAAATAATATTTTCCAATCAAATAAAATAATCTTCACCTGAAAACTTTCCAATTAAAAACCTTTCAATCAAAAACCATTCATTAAAATTTCCCATTAAAAGTATCCAATTAAAATATCCAAAAAAAGTCCTTCAATTAAAAACTATCCAATTAAAAATTTAAAAGTTTTTGTCAAAACTCTAAAACAGTATAATTAAATATTTTTAATAAAAGATCTAAAACTCTAAAAACAACAACATACCCAAATCTATGTTTTTCAAGAAGAATCAATTCAAATCACAAGGATGCAAAAGCGAAAATTTAGATCTTATGACATGTTATCATGAATATATATATATATAATTTTAAGACATCGAAAATATTATTCAGTTGTCTTTTTTTTTACACATGCAAATCGCGTAACCTAAAAAAATATTTCAATATCTTTAGTTTTGAGTAAAGTTTTTCACCCTTCACATAGAAGTAACAAGTTCGCAACAAGATTAAAAAACTTAATTAAAACTGCAAAAAAAATTAATTAAAAATAGTGAAAAATCACACTAATGAATTTTGAAATTTCATAGAAAATTTGGTAACACAGTAATTGAATTTGTAATTGTAAAAAAGAACCAAAAAAAAGCCTTCATCATTAATGCAAAAGTAACTAATTCTATTTTCTTTACTTATTTTTAGCTAACGTTGCGCTTGGAACACGAGGGATATTGGCGACGGACCTCATAATTTTGAACTTCAGTCAAGTAACGAGAACGACACTTAGAATCTCCCTCTCCAAACTTCCACAATGCGCAAAGGTGAGGATTTGGAGTCATGATAGGTTTAACGTACTTCAGTCCCGCAACAAAGGCAGGCCTTCGGTAGCACGAGGACTCGAACTCAGAACTCGACGAAAACAACGCCGACAGTGGTTTCGATTCCATTATCACTAGATTACAGCGGTCTAAAATTCTAATTCAAATAGTATTTTCTGTTTATGTTACAATTACTGGTTACTATTGAACTAACTATGTATTATTAATGCAGGATTTTCCAGCTATTTATCAAAGTATTAATTATATTTTTAAATGCACTGTAAAACTAGTTCCTCAGTTACTCGATAGATGATACCACGAATCGGAGTCATGTGAAAGCTTACGCAGCGCCCCCTAATCCTGAAAAAACTGAGCGACGTTTCGTTCTCGCTCTCTTTCCCCCTCTTTCCGTTTCTCTTTTCCTCCGCATTTCCCTCGTTGAAGGTGAACTCCGAACGTCAGCGCGCGTTCTAACGCCCATCGCCGATATGGGATAAAATTAGGCCGCCATTCATCTGTGCTTGGAAGAACTGTTTACTTCTAATAGAAATAACTTGTATCAATTAATTTGTAAATATATTTTCCTTTATTTGTCAATCTAATAAACGAAGTAAAACAACTTCAAGCCTCATCATTGAACTACAACCAAGTCATCATAGAATCCGATAATGGAATTACTTCCCTAGATAAACCAGCCCTTTGCGTAAACCAGTGTAGATTTGAGGTGTACAATCTCACCCTTGTTCTACATTAATGAAAATCAGATATTATTAATAATAACCGATTAATCGCACTGATCGCAATATTTATGTATGTTTACAAATATATTGAATAAAAACTATACAAATTACTGCGTTTTTAACAAATTATTTAAAGAAAATATAAATAATAGCCGCTTGTGCGGCAAACGAGATACGCGCTGTTTTTAGAGAAGGCGATGTAGCTAAAAGAACTGTACGTAAATTATTTGCTAGTTTTAAAGCTGAAGATTTCAATCTTTAAGATCAAGAATGCTCGAGTAGGCCTATATATGAAGATCAAATTAAGACACTGATCAAGAAAAACTCATGCAGTACGACACCTAAATTAGCTGAAATGATTTTCAACAAGTAATATAATTTTTAAAAGTCAATTCCTACTTAAATCAACAAAGAAAAATCTTATTTTAGTTACTTTCTATTAAATAATTACAATTAATATAAATATGTATGTACATATGACAGAATCACAATATTAAGTGGCAATTTTTTTCTCCCATAAAAAACTAAAATTAATTAATTCATCTGGTAAATTAAATGATTGGAATGCAGTTTAGCCCAACCACCCTTGGCTATAGGAATTATTTGGCTCCTTGGATCGCTTCGCGGACTTCAGCCACAAAAGTCGTCAATTTTGGCAATTTTTGAAATCGCGCCAAGTGGTTGGGCTAAATTGCATTTCCACTAATTAAATGTAATTAAATAAATTAATATTTAAAAAACTGTGTATTAACGTCAAGTGTCATCCACTACAAGTTTTAAAAAATGTATTTGAACTTGAGTGGATGAATAAAAGTTATTTTATTAACAATTGAAAATTTGAACAAAATATATAGAGAGAGAGTGCGAACTAATAATAGGAATTTAAAAATATCAAAATTCACCATCCACGAGTAGTTTGTGAAGTTTAGCTACATAAACCGCTTTGATGTATAGGTTCCCCTCGATTTAGCAGAAAAAACTCTGTTGGATCGCATTTCCATTTGCGATTCTCTATAAACGAAAGAGATACCGTTTTTTAAGCAAGTACTGATGGGGGATGAAAGATGGATAAAGGTCTAGGGGAAGATGGAATGAACCCCATTTTTAGCCACCTCAAAAGCCTTCTTCATCCGAAGAAAGTTTGTCCCTGATACATTGGAAAGGAATCCTGCATTTCGAACTTTTACTAAACAACTAGACTATAAATTCAAAAGGTATTGTTGCCAGTTAAACGAATTAAAGACAATAATTGAACGAAAACGACCAGAAAAAGCGAATAAGAAAGTCGTAAGGTTTCATGAGGAAATACGCGGCCTCATAAGTCTTTGATAACTCGACAAAAGTTTCTCGATTGGGATGTTCTACTCATCCAACATATTCACCAGACTTCACGCCCTCAAATTTCCAACTCTTTCGATCATTAAAAAATTTCCTTAATGGAAAACTTCAACTCTTTGGTCGAGATAAAAAAAAATCATGTAGTAAAGGCTTTCGCTAAAAACTCTGAGAGGTTCCGGAAGGGCGGAATTTTCAAGTTGTCTGAAAAATGAAGAAAGATTGCGGAACAGATTAACGTATATTTAGTTTAATAAATATATACCAAAATTTTAAAGAGCTGCGTTTTGAATTTCCTTCAAAATCGACATGAACATTCCGGACAACAGAATATATCACTGTTATTTTACAAGACGAGATTCTTATATCATATCGTAGTGAAACAGCCCCAGAACTTAGTTGAAGGGGGATACGGGTGAGAATCCGTTACAATTTTTAATAGAGAATCAAAAAAATTTTGAATGAACTCTATTCGGACTGTTATATTGCCATTCGAATTTGCTGATTACCGTTTTATACATGAAATTGATTTAAAATGTATTTATTATTTTTAGAAACAATTTTTAGTCATGTATAATCGATTTTTTCGTTGAACACTTGAAACGGTTTCGTAGAACATTAGTGGTCCGCTGATCACAAATGAGAGTCACGGCTGTACATCAACGTGATGACGTTCAACCCCGACAAATTCAACATGTATTAAACCTTCTGTATGACGGGTCTTAAGGAGAATCAAGATTCGAACACGCGGCTTGACTGAGACCTGGCGGCCATGAACACGATACCATGACTTCTCTGCTACCGGGTCTCCACAATACATTTGAGATCATTATTGCTCGTTCTGGTCGAATGTAATTGATTATTAACTCATCTCTAAATAATGAAACGTTTAAAAGGTTAAATTCTTCACTAGGGGATTGCAAATTGTATTATGTTGTGCAGTTTTAAAGATCCCCGTAAATTTGTAAATCAGAGTTTTCAATTATTTAAGGCTTTGCTTTGACCATTTTAAATCAGATACTCAAAGTTTGACATCTTTATACATCTGTCGTAAATTATTAAAAAGTGAAAATTGTAAAATCCTTCACACAAACATGGAAAATTGTGATACATTGTACAATTTTAAAGTACCATGAAAATTCGTAAATAATAACTCTTTCAGTTTTCTGAGGCTGCACTGACTCCCATTTTACCAAAATTTGACATCTCTTTAAATTTATCGTAAGTTATTAACAAATTGAAGCAAGAAGAAGTTAAAATTCTAACAATTCACACAGAGATGATAAATTGTAATATAAGAATATTATACAATTTTGAAGTATCGTGAAAATTCGTAAATCAAAGTTTTCGGTAACCTGAGGCTTGCTTTGACCACTTTTAAATTGGATAATCAAAGTTTAACATTTTTTACATCAATTGTCTGTCATTAACAAATTGAAATAAATAAAGAAAAGTTCAAATTGCAAATTTCTTCACACACGGGAATAGTAAATTGTAATGTATTGTATAATTTTAAGGTACCATGAAAATTCGTAAATCATAGTTTTTCAATATTCTGCGGCTGCACTGATAACCATTACTCGTACAATAGATTATCAAAGTTTGACATATTTTTACTTTTGCTGTAAGATTTGAACGAATTGAAGCGTTTGGAATACTCGTAACTTAAGGTAATTAAGATTTCTAACGCATAACAAATCAAGTTGACTTAATGAGAGCTTTATTTTTTAGTTGGATTTAAATATGCGCTGGTAATTGGTTTCCTCTTTAATAGAGATTTGAAGTATTGTTTTCATTCTTTCAAAGTTACTACCGACCGACTTCATACGCTATAAAAGAATAATTAGTCTAATTAATTAATTAGAGTATTGAACTGTATTTGATAACAACCATTTATATTTTTCATCCGTTATATATTCTTAAAACATTATTCAGTTAACAGTTTTATGGTTTGAATCCAAAAAGAAAATTATTTCATTGTTCAGAAACCATATACTACATTCTTCAAAAAAAATCTTTTTTTTTCTTAATATAAATATTCAATGCACTTTAAAATAAATTTATTATCA
>BMAW01026040.1:0-11074 GCA_019974015.1 Nephila pilipes
GCAGCTTTTACCTTTCTCCATAACTGTTGACTTGTGGTAGACGATGTGATGGAAGAGACATACCTGATCCATGATTCCCTCTGACTATGTCGCCTTACTCTGCGAGCAATCGCCCTTGCCCTTTTAAAGGCTATGAGATTTTCGGTTGTGGGATATCGTCTGAAGATACCCCACAATTTCTTTTGTTCCCGGTAGGAGGATTGACATTCCTTATTCCACCATGGTTTACTCATCTTCCTCTGTGATGTTCCACTCTTCGGTATCGCTGCATCAGCAGCTTCCACGATAGAGGTAGTGACATTTTGGACAGAGCTATTAATATCCTGATCTTGAACCATTGTACCGGTAATAACCGCTAACCGTGTGAATAAATCCCAATCTGCCCGGTTGAAGCGGTAAGTGGGGGGACGTAAACGCACCCCACTACCATGAACCTGGGAGATCAGGAGAGGGAAATGATCACTATTATAGAGATCATTTAGAACCTCTAAATTCAGCGACGGTAGCAGTGTCGGTGAACAAATGGCTAGATCAAGAGAATGAAATGTCCTAGTGGGAGCATGGAAATACGTCTTCTCGTCGGTGTTCAGCAGACAGAGACTGTGATCAGAGATCAACCGCTCGATCTGCAGACCACGAGAATTTGTACCATCATACCCCCACTGAGGGCTGTGTCCATTAAAATCACCAAGCAGAAGGAAGGGAGCTGGTAACTGATCGACTAGTTGGTCTAAATCCATTTGTGACACTACATCGTTAGGTGGCAGGTAAATGCAGCAGACTGTGATTAAAGTGCGGGTATGTATCCGCACAGCCACAGCCTGCAACGATGTGGTCAGTGTAACGACGTTATGAGGACAGTTTTGGGATGCCAGGATGGAAACACCTCCAGAAGAAGGTGATGCTGCATCAACATCCCGTCGTACACAATGATATCCACGCACACGGGTGTTCATATTACTCTTCAGAAAAGTTTCCTGAAGAGCAACACAGACAGGTTGGTGCGTAGATATAATGGATTTGAGATCCTCTAGTCTGGGTCGTAAACCACGGCAGTTCCAGGAAACAAAGGCCATTAAATGGGCGCACTGGAAGTGGAAGGTCCCGTTTCCAGGACCCCCATGGAGTCATAATCTTCGGGCGATGGGTGTAAAACCACCGCATCCCCGTCAATAACTCTAGTTTTTTTGCGAGGAACGCTGTTCTTCCCCGAAAGTTTTAATTTTTGCCTCTGCAAAGCCTTTGACCTGGCCAATGGCCTAGTCTGATTAGCTCTTGCAGAGGAAGGGTTTTTTAAAATATTTATTTTCTTTGATTGCAGTGTCTTAGGTTGTGTAGTCTTTTCAGTAGGTTGCGGTTTCTTATGGTTAGGCTGCTTAGTCTTAATGATAGGGGTAGGTTCAGGAAATTGCGTAGATTTTGAAATTTTAATAGTCTGGGTTGCCGTTGCGTAGCTTTTTCCCTGTACAGGAGTACGGGAAGCGACTACTCGGGATACGACATATTCTGCAGTGTCTTCACCGTAGCTATTTCCTTTTCCTCTGTCCACTTAGGGCAAGAACGTGAGTATGCAGGGTGGTTTCCCTGACAATTGACGCACTTCTCTGCAGCGTTACAGGAAGCACTATCGTGTCCTGTGGCTGTACAGCGAGCGCACGTCAATTGTCCCCTACAAGCGTTCTTGGAATGGCCATATCGTTGGCAATTGAAACATCTCAAAGGGTTTGGAATATATGGTCGGACGGAGAGTCGGAGATATGCGGCCTGAATTGTTTGTGGCAGGGTAGGAGTCGAAAAGGTCAAGATGAGGTGCTGGGTGTTAAGCACCTTACCATCTCTCCTAATCGTAATCCTCCGGACACCACAAACTAGCTGGTCCTGCAAATTCTCCATGATCTCTTCCTCCGACACGTTTTCCAATTCCCTTGAGGATATCACGCCACGAGAGTAGTTTAGATTTCTATGCGGTGAAGTTGTCACTGGATATGGTCCCAAGGATTTCATCTTCATAACAAGTTGAGCTTGTTTGGAATCATTTACTTCAACTAAGATGTCCCCAGAGCGCAATTTCTTTATGTCTTTAACAGTTCCTACCATACCCTGAATTCCCTTTTGGATCAGAAAGGGAGATATGGTAGAAAAAGTTTCTGTATCTCTTTTTATGAGAAAGAAACGGAAGTTCATCATTTCGGTAGGTATGTCCGAGTTTTCTACATTTGAATTATCATAACGTTCCATACGGTCAGCCCATGGTTCATTTTTTAGATTTAAAGAATTTTTAATAGCTTTGGGAGCCAAAAACGATTTTCCTTTAGTTGTATCCATATTGCCTTTAGAGAAAAAAAAATTTCACGGACAGGCTTCTAGTTCGATGGGTCCCCGCCAGACCCATCTCCCCACCCTTTCCTAACGCGGAAACGAGTAACCGACGGAGAGATTCGTTTCAGCCGGACAATGTGACCTGCCCCATTACGTGCCCAGGCAGAGGCACAGGTCCAAGGCCGAAGCCGAGGAGGATTTCTCGGAATGGGAGGGAGGTCACACCATCCAGCCACACGCAACCAAGGCTCTCCCTCTGGGAACATTTTATAGGATGACATTCCAAAACTGTCACCGACGGCGCACGCAACTCCTCTCCTCGCACACCCTTCCCTAACCAGGGCCTTTTCCAATCACGCCCATGCGGTTTCCCACTAGGTACCTCCGCATGAGGGGTACTGGGGCCCCGTATTGTTAGAGCTAGGCATGCAGGAAATCGGCATTGATACGCCGTCGGCCTTTTAGTGTTTTAGTAGGGACACCACAAATATTTTTTTTTTATTTTTAAATATTTTTATTCATTTTTTTTTTAATTTTTATATATTTTTTTAAGACAAGAGTTAAACAAACACTAATATGAAATAAAACTATGTTAGTTTAAACTGTTTTCCGCTTGATATCATAAAATATCAAGCGGAAAACCCCCCAAAGCAAAACACATGACGGGAAAAAAAGAGGGGGAGAAGAAGAGGAAAAACAAAGATCACTGAGGTACCTCGGGGTTGTGAAGCCCGTACTCATCTCAGGTAGATGAGCCCCCTGAGGGGTCCTGCCAGTGGTGATAAATCGCTGATGTAATGTGTTGTTTGGCATCACAGAATGGAATGTTTACAATTATTACACCAGAGGCAGATTTAGCTGCACTATGTACAGTTTCATTTCCCGTGATACCAACATGGGAAGGGATGAAACAAAATATTATTTGAATGGTTTGGGAATGCAGTTTCTAATCTCGTTTTTTTGTTTTAATTGCCTCCACTAAAAAGGGGAAAAAATTATGTAATTTTTTTTCATAGGTGTGTTACAAGGGACCTGATAGGGATGATAGCTGTTTTTATTTATGGAATCATAACAATCATTTTGATGTTATAGCATCTCCTAAAGGTTTTTACGGTTTGTAATATTTTTGGGTGGCCGAAAGGAACAGAAGGAAGGGTCGACATCTCTAAAACAATTTAATTTATTAACAGAAGCTCAGCTACAGAACAAATCTCTCCCCTCTCTATATCTATCCTTTCGAAAGCTTACACTATCTATACATATATCAGTTTGCATATTTCCGTTCTCTTCTTCGGAGGAAGCTCTCTAATACAAATAATTGTTGAGAAGGTCCAAGTCCTCTTGAGTCCCCAAGAGGACTGCTAGTGTTAAGGTCGCGGAAAGACCCGTCACAAGTTCAAACTTTTTTTTTGTGTGAAGAATACTTCAATCCGTTTGAAAACATAGAAAATCACAATTGTACTACGATTTGCCATGTGTATGGTAGTCCTTTGTGTCAAATTGGGGGAGAAAAAACGATGCTCTGACTACGATCGGAACACGCGTTCTGATTTTCGTATTAAGGCACATAAGGAAACTGGACTTAGTGATAAAGTAATTAATATTTTCTAATAATTACACTATTACTTTTTTTTTATTTAAATACATTTTTCATTTTGCTCATATATAAACTTTATTTCCTTATATTTTTTATAGATGTATCAATGCACGAAATGCTGCAAAGTTATCCTAAGAAAGGTCTGCCCTAAAATCGAACATCGATGTGGTGAAAAGAGATGCCCAAGTTGCAAGAAGATTGTTATGGAAAATCATTTATGTTATCTCCAGAAAGAATCTGCCAAGAACTCGAACGAAAAACTTATATTCTTCGATTTTGAGACAGATCAGTCAACTGGAGAGCATATTGTAAATTTTGCTGCCACTCAGTGCCTCGATGGTACTGAGTTTGTCTGTGACGGCTATGATGCGAAAAATCAATTTTGCAGATACTTCTTTTCTCCACAGCATAAAGGATACACTGCCATAGCGCACAACATGAAAGGGTTTGATAGACAGTTTATTCTTCGTTGGATGCTAGAACAAGGACAATGCCCTCGAGTTATCCCCAATGGCTCAAAAGTAATGTGTATTGCTTTATCTGCCCTTAGTATAAGAATCACAGATTCTATCAATTTCTTACCAAAGCCCCTATCTAAACTCCCAAAAACATTTGGTTTGGAAGAATTGGCGAAAGAGAATTTTTCATATCTATTTAACTGTCCAGCAAACCAAAGCTATGTCGGATCGTTTCCGAGCTCTGATTTATTTACTCCATCGACAATGTCAACTGGCGACAGGGAGAACTTTTTTCCGTGGTGAGTGAGTGACTGTGGATTTTAATGGCGCAAGAGTCACAATAGGCTATGCTGCGCAAAACACTCCTTTAAATCAATCATTAAAAAAGAACAATTTTTAAATATGAATCAGAGAAACTGCGAAAAATAAGAATAAGTTTAAATATCAAATTTGGTGTAAAAGGCCAATATGTCTTAAAAAAGCAAATAAATTATGGTGGGGGTGTTCCCCCACCAAGTCACAGGTTTAAAACTAATGAATTAAAAAAAAAAATCCGGCGATGATGATCAAATACCGGACAGTCAATTAAAATGTGATGAATCCTGTAAGGGACATGGCAGAAAGGACACTCGGGAGCATCTTCTCCAAACAAAAGATGTTTATGAGTAAATCGAGTATGTCCAATGCGAATTTTTCTGTGGTACAATTGTCAAAAAACTCACTCTTTTTATTTCAAAAAGGAAATGCATAAATACTGCAGGTAAGCAAAAATTAAATAAAATTAGTATGAGGATAAAATGAGGATTAAAAAAAATCGTAATTACATATAAATACATATATATTTTATTTTCTTCATTGTAGGTCAGATGTTGACATATTAAGACGATGCTGTAAAATTTTCAGAGAAGAATTTCAGAGTGTAACTGGCGTGGATCCATTTCCGTGACAATTGCATCGGCTTGTATGGCAGTATATAGATCTAGCCACATAAAGCCGAAGACGATTGCAATGATTCCTGTGCAAGGATATTGCAATTCTACCAATTTCAGTCGGGATAGTATTCGATGGGTGGACTTCGTTGCCCATACTGAGGGCCATCAAATACTTCACACTCTGAATGGTATAGGCTAAAAAAAGATTGTAGGACTTACTGTGGATGGTTTCTGTAAAGAAACAAATACCGTATACCAGTGTCAAGTGATTTTTATTATATTTATTCTGATCTTTTTTAATGCATCTTCTTTGTAAAAACATAAGTGAAGTTTTAAAACCATTTCTTTCAGGGATGTTTTCTCATGGCTGTGAAATTTATTATGATGGAGATTTAATCCACCCCTTGACTGGTGTTACAATGAGAAGCCTGCGTCAGAAGACAGAAGGTGCTAGAGACAAGTTGCGACAGAGAGGATATAATGTCATCCAAATGTTGGAACACGATTTTGTAAACTTCAAGAAGACTGAGAGATTTCAGGAGTTCTTTTTGCAGCACGAAGTAACTGACCGACTAAATCCTAGGGACGCATTTTTTGGTGGAATAACCAATGGTGTTAAGCTTTACTTAGAAGGATGTGCTAAATACATTGATTTCCCCAGTTTGTATCACTGGGTTAAAAAATACTGTGAATATCCAGTTGGTCATCCCGAAATAATAACGGAGGGTTTTCGGGATATTGATACATTTTTCGGTCTGGTGAAATGCAAAGTGTTTCCTCCTAAAAAGTTATACCATCCCGGGTTACAGTATCGATGTCACGGTAAATTAATGTTACCTCGCTGCCGTACGTGTGCTGAAATGCGCAATCAAAGTATTTGTAGCCATACAGATGACGAACGATCAATCACAGGAACGTGGGTGACTGAAGAGGAAAAGAAAGCAAGAGAAAAGGGATACAAAATTCTAAAGGTAATTGTGATATTAAAGAAAAAAAATATGCAGACTTTTTTATTTATTTATTAATATTTAAGTATTCTTTTTCTTTTAGATTTATGAAGTTTACAATTTTGAATCCTCATCAACTGATCTCTTCCGTTCCTACATTGATTTATTTTTAAAAATAAAGAAAGAAGCATTTGGATATCCAAAGGAGTGTTAACCGAAGAGCAAAAATCAGAATACATAAAATCATATTCTGAAAAAGAAAACATTAATTTAGACATAAATTCTATCAACGTAAATTAAAGCCAGCGTAATGTGGCGAAATTAGCTCTTAACAGCTTTTGGGGAAGGTATACACAAATCTGTTATTTTGACACAAACATTATAACTAAAAAAAAGTTATTTTAATGCATTTTTTCTGTCTTTTCAAGGTGGGGGATGAATCTGAATAAAAATAAATTGAGTTTTGTGTCAACGGTTCATGAGTTTAATAGAATGTTAATACACACAAAAAATGTATGTATAATTCTTATTTTTATGGCGGAGATAAAGCGCTTAATATGCATTTTAAAAAAATTCTAATACTTCATAAACTATCAATACATAGTTTTATTTAATTTTCACTTAGATAAAAGATGTGTTTCTGCCCACTCCTTAAATAACTGCATTTCTGTGGACTCAAAGCAATAATTTTACTAACCAAGATAGTTCTACTAATATATTTATAGCTGCATTCACGACTTGCCATGCCTGCTTAAAGATTTACAGTGAAATAGAAAAATTGCATGGCTCAGTATTGTATTTAGAGACTGATTCAATAATATACAAAAGTGAAGGAAAGAGTGAGTGAGTGAGTGACTGTGGATTTTAATGGCGCAAGAGCCAAAGCAGGCTATGCTGCGCCAAACACTTGTTAAAATCGATTAGAATTCAATGGCATAACGACGTATTATTGAACCCTGGCGTTTTAAGTATTCAACAAAGTGGCATCCCTGCCGGGATTGGACGAAGTTTTTTTCATCCTTACGATACGTCAATCGGATTGTTGATAAACCAACGATCTTTAAGTGAGCCAAAAACGAAAGTGGAAAATGACTACTGAAATAGAAATTGCCAAACAGAAAAGGAAAGCAGCCAGAGCTACGTATTCGAAGACAGTCAACAAATTACAAGAAATACTGGCCGCTGAAAGTCCAGATGATGATGATTGAGAAATTCACCTTGATCAGCTTACGGAAAAGTTCAAGGACTTAAAGACATCGGACGAGATATTCCTCAACTTATTTCAAAAGAAAACTGGCATTACTCAAGCTGAGTATGAAAAAGAATACGAAATCCCTCAGGATTATTATGAGAAACTATCTACGTTTAAAATCAAGGTTAAAAAAGCAATAGCTTCGGACGAAAAAGAAAACGGAAGTTCCGCCTCTCCTAACCCTACTTGGCGCCCTGCTGACGGTGCACATGCCGCTACGAAAGCGAAACAGAATTTGCCCGAAATTCGACTGCCTCAGTTCGATGGTGATCCACGTAACTGGTTGACATTTTGGACTCAATTCAACAAAATACACGAAGATTTAAGAATAGGTGTACGCGACAAGTTCCAATATCTTCTTCAATCCATGAAGCCGGACTCCATAGCTAAGCAGATAGTAGAATCCTTCCCAGCGACGGAGGCCAACTACAATAAAGCTATTGAGTATTTGGAGGAGCGTTTTGGAAAAGAAAGCGTATTGATACAAATATGCGTGCGAGAACTCTTGAAACTGGTTATAACCGACAAAACGAAGATAGATTTCCTGACTCTGTACGACAAACTACAAACTCAAATTCGTGCCCTTGAGTCCCTAGGACTTACGCAGGATAAATATGCTTTCCTGTTGTTCCCGTTAGTTGAATCTGCCCTCCCAACCGATTTAATTAAGATATGGGAGAGACAAAAAAATGCCGCTGCGGAAACAGGTAAGAATGATTTGGAATCACTAATGGAGTTTGTTAAAAAAGAAGTAGATACAGAGTTTAGAATTAAGATTACTCGTGAAGTTTTAAGGCCTGAAAAATGTGTTGTTAAGAAAAATATGTACGATACTGAGGTAAAAAGTGTTCCTACTGCTTGTGAATTGCTTAATGCTAATAATAATGCTAAGAATCATTTTTATGATAATAAGTTTAAGTATAAGAAACCTGTTTGTATATTTTGTGATACTGTATTTCATTTATCTGAGAATTGTGATAAGGCTTATTCTATGAGCTTAGATTGTAAAAAAGAAATTATTAAGAAGAGAAATGCTTGTTTTGTTTAGTCTCAAATATAACCATCAAGCTAGTCAGTGTAAATCTAAACACAAGTGTCCCTTGCGTAAGAAACGACATTTTGTTGTTTTGTGTCCGGATTTAAATTTTCAAAAAGCTGAGAAAATCTCTAATGGAGATAGTGAAATCAAAACTTGTGAAACCAAAACAAGCACTCTCAACAATTATATTGAAATTTCTGATGTGTTTTTGCAAACTATTGTAGTTAAAATTAAGAATGGTTCTAAAGAAATGTTAATAAGAGTTGTATACGATTCAGGTGCTATGAAATCTTATCTAAGTGATGATATTGTTAAGAAAATGAATATTAAATGTATGGGTGAAACAAGAATCAAACAGTCATTGTTTGGTGGAGTAGAAACCCCCCGAGACGATATATCAGAATTATTCAATTGAGTTAAATGACATTAATGATGGTTATAAGTGTAAGTTGAATGTTTTAGGTCAAAAATGTATCTGCTCTAGTCTAAAACAAATTCAATTTGGTCCTTGGCTTAAGATAATAATTCTGTTAGTTTCCAAGGCTAAAAGTGCTAATTTCAAAATACAGTTCACCAACAAACTTGATTTATCAGATAAATTTGCAGTTTAATGTTTTATTATAAACTAAGTTACTGCGATGAATTAATTCAAAAAATCACAAAGATTTTGGAACATTGTATTTAGTATTTGGGGCTGGAGCGGCTATAGTAGGGACTGCTATAAGAGTTTTGATTCGAACTGAATTAGGTCAAGTTGGAAGATTATTAGGAGATCAATTATATAATGTAATTGTTACGGCTGATGCATTTGTTATAATTTTTTTATAGTAATACCTATTTTGATTGGAGGATTTGGTAATTGGTTGGTTCCCTTAATATTGGGAGCTCCAGATATAGCTTTTCCTCGTATAAATAATTTAAGATTTTGATGGTTGCCTCCTTCTTTATTCCTTTTATTTATTTCATCAATAGTAGAAATGGATGTTGGTGCAGGATGAACCGTATATCCTCCGTTGGCTTCTTTGGAAGGTCATGCTGGGAGATCTGTAGATTTTGCTATTTTCTCTTTACATTTGGCGAGTGCTTCAATTATAGGAATTTCATTTCAACAATTTTAAATATGCGGTCGTATGGTATATCTATAGAGAAAGTTTCTTTATTTGTTTGATCAGTTTTGATTACTGCTGTTCTACTTTTACTTTCGTTACCAGTGTTAGCTGGTGCAGTTACAATATAGTTAACTAATCGAAATTTTAGTACGTCTTTTTTTTCATCCTTCAGGAGGACGAGATCCAATTTTATTTCAACATTTATTTTGATTTTTTGGTCATCCTAAGGTTTATATTTTAATTTTACCTGGGTTTGGAATTGTATCTCACATTATTAGTGCTTCTGTGGGAAAGCGGAAGCCTTTCAGTAATTTGGGTATAATTTATGCTATAGTAGGAATTGGGGGAATAGGGTTTGTAGTGTGAGCTCATCACATATTCTCGATGGGGATGGATGTTGATACTCGAGCTTATTTTACAGCTGCCATAACAATTATTGCTGTACCAACTGGTATTAAGGTTTTTAGATGAATAGCAACTATTCATGGTTCTTATTTTAAGATAGAAACGCCTATATTATTCTGTGTAAGGTTTGTCTTTTTATTTACTTTAGGAGGGATTATTGGGGTTGTTTTATCTAACTCGTCTTTAGATATTGTTCTTCATGATACTTATTATGTTGTAGCTCATTTTCATTATGTTTTAAGAATAGGAGCTGTATTTGCAATTTTAGGTGGTATTACTTATTAATTTCCTTTTTTTTTTTGTGGTAATTTTTAATAGGAAGGAAAGGAAGCTCTAATTTTTATATATTTCTGGGATTAAATTTAACGTTTTTTCCTCAGCATTTTTTATCTAATTAGAATACCACGACGGTATTCTGATTATCCTGATGTATATATGTGTGTGTGTGTGTGTATGTATGTATGTATGTGATGGATGGATGGATGGTTGGTTTCATCTCTTGGATCATTGTTATCTTTATTTGGGGTTGTGTTTATTATTATTTTAGTATGAGAGGGTTTAGAAATAAAGATATCTAATTATAGTATCCATTATATAGTCCCGGTTGGCTGTATAACATTCAAATTTGGTGTAAAAGGCCAATGTGTTTTAAAAAAGCAAATAAGTTATGGTGGGGGTTTTCCCCCACCAAGTCAGACAGTTTTAAAACAGAAGAATGAAAAAAAGTCCGGCGATGATGATCAAACACCGGACAGTCAATTAAAATATGATGAATAGAATAAGTGACATGGCAGGAAGGACACTCGGGAGCATCTTCTCCAAACAAAAGATGTCTGTGAGTAAAACGAGTATGTCCAATGCGAAGGAGAGTCAATCTGACATCGGCTCTTCGCATTGGAAATACAGGCCATTCTCCGATGATCGGCTTCACCGAGTGTAATTTGTTGTTAATTTGAAGATTCCACGATTCCTGCCATGTCTGATGAATGAGCATTAAAATATGACGTCGAATGTCC
>BMAW01026041.1:1646-14253 GCA_019974015.1 Nephila pilipes
TAAAGAAATAAATATTTAAATCATGGATTTGCGTATAAATCTTTCCTAGATGGAGTATCATATGAGAAAGTAATAGTGTATATTTCCATAAAATAAACAACATAGACGTTGCGGAGTTTCTCTCATAAATTAAAGGGGCTGCTGGCAGTTCTCACGGTACGGATTCCAGACATTTCGTTCCGATCCCCGTGATTTTGCAAGCAATGTAAGCAAAAACTTTTAAATTAATGGAATCCTATTTAACTCAGTACTGATGAAAGGGTAAATTTTGAACTGTTGAAATAGGAACTTAGTAATTGAAACCATTTCTATGATCATAATAACACATCGATCAATAACTCCCGAGTCTAAAATTGAAAACAACATTTTTTTTGCAATTTTTTTTTTTTTATTCATCAACATAACACCTTTTGTTAATCACCTTTTAGGGTGATACAATCGTTCCAACGCTTTTCTAAATTTTGTTGCGAGTAAATAGCGATAAACAGCTTTCTGAATCATCGACTCGTTGCTGTTTTTGTTCCATCGAAAGCAATCGCGGCACCCACTTGGAAGAAACCTTTTTCACTTCACTTCAAAAAACCTTTTTCCTGGTCCGATCGACTTAAAATTTTGACACGTTTCAAGCAAAGGTTAGTACTCTAGAAAGACCTGGGTACTGGTTTACTACGAGCGCCATCTCTGGGTTAGTCTCGGGAGCTATTGATCGATGTGTTATTGTGACAGCGGTGCTCTAGTTGGTGTGGTCACGATCTTGCGGTCAGTGATTTTTTCCCGTGGGTTCGAGACCTCAGTAGTAAACCCGTCTTGAAAAAGAAAGTTTCGAGACTTTTACACATCTTCTAATTATGGTTCAAATTTGCACGATCTTTACAAAATGAAGGGAGGACTCAGTATCGAAGCATTAATTTTCAGTTCCAAGACTTAAAAAGTTCTGATTAATTCTGATTAGAGTTTAATTTAGTTTAGTTTTTATTAACGTCGCACTAGAAGCAACACGAGGGCTATTGGCGACGGACCTCGTAATTTTGAACCACGGTCAAGTGACGAGGACGACACCTGAGCTGGCACCCCCTCTCCAAACATCCACACCACGCCAACGTGAGGACTTTGGGCCCCGACAGATTTAGCGCGCATCAGCCCCGGCTACACAGCGGATGTAGTGAGGCTGAAATAATGTAAATATGTCGAGGTCCTATGTCCTCCCTTTGGTTTGGTGTGAAAGTTTCTATAAGGAGGTGCCAGCTCAGGTATAATAATCGTCACTTGACCACCGAGGTTCTAAACGACGAGGTCCGTCGCCAATAGCCTTCTGCTAAGCGCGACGTTAGTAAACAGTTGAATACAATCAACCAATCAAAAAGTTTCCATATTACTTTCCTAGTTAGGAATCTTTCTGATTGGTAAATTAATTATTTACGTCGAACTTATTAGTCGCGGTTGCCTAGTGGTTGCGAGCTGTCGGTCGCTGCTGCTTCTGTCAAGTCATGGGTTCGAGCCTTGATGCCATTAAAGACACGTCTGTGGCGGGCTGATGGTTCGGTTGGCTTTATTAACGTTGTTAAATTTGTACGGTTTGGTTGGCTTTATTATCTAGAAGCAACACGAGGACTATTGGCGACGGGCCTCGTCATTTTGAACCTCGGTCAAGTGACGAGGACGACACTAGAGCGATGGCGCGCTGAAGTTAACCGTTGCATTTTGGAGCAACAAGAGATATATCGGCAATGGGTTTTGCAATTTAGAGCCTCGGTCAAGCGACGAGAATGAAATCCGAGTTGGCACATCGCTCTCCATGCTTATGCACCCCGCCATCGTGATGATTTGAAGCCTCACCAAGTTTTATGAGAATGATATGGGTACATGATATTATGGGAGTGAGTGAGTGAGTGTAAAGTTTACTGGCGCAAGAGCCAGATATGGCTATGCTGCGCCAAACAAGATTAAACTGTGGTCTAGACGAGAAGTTGAAAAAAAAAGGTAAAAATGGTTGACAAGA
The DNA here is from genome assembly GCA_019974015.1 of Nephila pilipes. NCBI lineage: Eukaryota > Metazoa > Arthropoda > Arachnida > Araneae > Nephilidae > Nephila > Nephila pilipes. The sequence continues at coordinate 3,646 of BMAW01026041.1, forward strand.
AGGAGGGCCGAAAATAGAGAAGAATCGCTAGGGTATCCCAGGAGTTGATATTATGGGAACTGATGAACGAGATCGAAGTCAAACTCATTTTTATAAACTGTTACTATGAAATCTCTGAAATACACTCGTTCTTTTAGAACCGAGTTTAGTTTAGTTTTTAATTAACGTCGCACTAGAAGCAACACGAGAGCTATTGCCGACGGACCTCGTAATTTTGAACCACGGTCAAGTGACGAGGACGACACCTGAGTTGGTACCCCCTCTCCTAACATCCACACCACACCAACGGGAGGACTTTGGGCCCCGAGAGATTTAACGTGCAACAGCCACGGCTACACGGCGGGTCTTTGGCAGCTAAGGATCGAACCCGCGACTGAACGAAAATCGTCGGCCACGAATCCGAAGCCTTGACCACTAGGCTACCGCGGCCTCTTTTAGAACCGAAAAAAGAAAACCAACTTTTCATTTGAAAAAAGATTTGAAATCGATATTGAAACCAATGTTTTTTCTCCTATGAAATTGGAATAAATAAGAAGTGCGCTTATCAACAAATGAAGAAATGAAAAAAAAATTGAAAAAACCTGATACACATTTTAAGATAATAAAAATATCCTCGTCAAAGTTGTATAAAAGAAGTAATCAAACACAGAAGGGGACTATTTACATTAATCAATTCAAATAAAACTGAAAATGAGAAAGGAGCACCTATTCTCGAAGGAGATGGATTACAGAAATTCTAACGAAATTTTTTTAAGATGGGGTGAAACACGAGAAAAAGATGTCCAGTTGCAGCCAGCTGTGACTATAATTTATGTACAAACGAACAATATATCTATAAGGCAACCATTAAAAGAATACTTTCTATTAAAACCTGGTCAAAGCGTTTCACAGAGTTGAACCTTTTAGCATAATTTTTAGGAAATGCTGTATTTCATTAAAGGAAATCTATTGAGAAATATATACACATGTTATAACACTGTATTCAAAGTCTGCATAGAAGTTATTTATTACAATAAAAGAGAAAACTAATGTACAATTATGATTATCCCTGTATTGTATAGTAAAATTGGAAGACCGATATTTACTAACATGATGCTGCCACTGAGACCCCCTTGATGGATTAGGAGACAATGAGGTTAATTTACTAACGAGCAGTTTATGCAAACGAATTAATATCGGAGGTCAAATATCAATATTTAATAATTTTCACGAAATTATACCAAGTCAACACAACCGACGTACGTAATTGTCTTAGTTAAAGTCCCTAGATTGTTCATAATAACATAACCCTTTTGAGATTTAGCTATTACTTAGAAAGAATTATTGGAATTTTATGGTAGGCGCTTTTATATATAAAATATATTTACATTATTTGATCACACATAGAGAGTAAATCTAAAATAAACTTAATTTTAATACTGTAAGTGTTTGTTTTGATTCTTTCGTGTAACATTTTGCTGTGTCGCTTTTGATGGAAGCTTCAAAGAAAAATTAAATAAATTGTTAAATATCTGCCGGAATAATTCGTAACAGATAGCATATTATGTATTTATTTACATACATTAATTTTATTCTGATTTTCATATGCTTAATTATTTTTGTAAAATGCCAACGCGATTTTAATTTTATTCTCTGATTTTCGAATTTTAATTTTTTTTCTATAAAACGCAGACGACATTAATTTTATTCTGATTTTCATATATTTCATTTTTTTTACTAAACACAGACGATATTAATTTAACTCTAATTTTTATGTTTGATTATTTCTATAAAATGCAGACGACATTTATTAAAAATGAATAACATATTTTTTTAAAAAAATGTTTTTCTTCGTATCGGTCACATTTTTTTTTTTTTTTTTGAAATATTTTTTTGATTAAAATTAGTTGTTCTAAGAATTTGTATAAACAGTGAATTATAGAATCGTATTTGTTCTTAAAGGTTTTAATAACCAATACGAACACAGAAATTTTGAAGTAAAGAACATATGAATTCGTTAAGTGTTTTTAAGAAAGAAAAATTCTGAATTTTTATAGAATTACTGTATTGATCAAGAAGTTAATTTTCTTAAAAAATATTGCATTTATATATCAGTTTGAATAAGTAGGAGAATAGCAATGTGTGGTTAATGATATAGGGCATATTATAGTGACCGTTTGATCTCGACATGTTAAAGAAATTTATATGAAAAAAAAAATTATCGTCAATCGCTTAAACGTTTTCGTTCTATTATTGTTTGATGTATTAAATACATATTTATGCTTTTATTAAAGTCGATTTTTTAAGAATAGAATTTACCTTCTCTCTCTCGAATCCATCATACACAGGGCAGAGATCCTTAACTTTTTTGTACCTTAAAACTGTTCTAGAATAAAGGTGAGGTTGTGGGCATATTTTTTCTTTCACGTATGAGTATTTAACTAGCAATAAATATAGCATAACATTTAGGGGAATACCCATTAAAAGGGGATTCCCGTTTGTAGTTGGCACCATAATGCACATCGGTGAAGTTAAAAACAATCAATCTATCAAGTACAAAAAACTTTTTATAATATATTAGCGCATTTGATTGGTTGTTTATTAACGTCGTTATGAGAGCTATTGCTGACGGACCATGTGATTTGAGATCTTATGACGTAGTTTTGAGTCCTGACTCCGGGTTGATTCCTAACTTCCACAACACGCCTATGAGATGACTTTAAGCTCCGATAAATTTAACTTGCATTAGTCCCATTACACACTGTGGGTCTTTCGGACTGTGGGAAACACTGTGGGAGTGCCTACACACTGTGGGAAATCGGGACTCGAACACACAGCTCGATTGAAACATCAACTGCTTGCTGCTATGGTCTTTCGTTTATCTTCTTTTGTTTAAACTTCTGAACTATTAATACGTCAATGATGGGTAATCCAGGCTCAGCTTTCAAAACATGCAGCCTTTTCAGCGACATTTCATAGATACTTTTTAACTCACGGAAAAGTTTTGATTACGGATACTTCTTAAGACATTTTTTTCATTTTTAAGATTTTTTTTTAAATGCTCTGGGAGTTTTTCTAACAATTTTTTAGGTGTTTTATGATTTTGTTTCGTTTCTGTTATGTAATTTTTTGAATCGTGAACGCGGAATCAAATAATTATCAGTAGTGTTATTTTCTCAGAATTATTTTGATTTATCCTAAACCCGAGATTTATAATTTCTTACTAAGTTGTTATTAATTTATTTATCTGTTTACAAGAAGTGTAATTTTTAAGTTATTATAAAGCCTCTTTTAGAATATTTCTTTTCCAGATTCACTTTTATATAATCTATACCTTAATTATTACGAGCAACTCGCAATACATTTTTCAATATATTCTATTGGGAATTTATATATATATCTGTATATAATAATACAATTTAAAAATGATTTTTTCCCCCTTGAACAGTTAATGCTTATTACTCTGTTGAAGTTCCGCATATTTTTAATTGTAGTGTAAATAATTTTACAGTACTTAGTATACATATTGCACAAATGTTTTTTTTTTTTTTAATTTCAATAAAATTCAGTTATAAATTAAACTCTATTTCATATATTTTTCAAAGTGAATAATTAAACTAGAATAAGTTTTATATTAAAAATAGTGATTAAAACTTTTAAAATTTTACTTTTATTTTATATTGAATACAATATTATATTATTAAATATAGTATTATTACATAGTGTTATTTCAGAATAGTTTAGTTCTGATAATTATTTTTAGACTTAGAAACGATTCAATAGATAGACACATTTTTTAGACCTAAAAGAACATAAATTTTAGATCAAACGTTTGGCATTCGTTCCCAAGTATTCACGCATCCATAAAAGTATATAAACGACTATATTAACAACAACAAAACGGTTTCTAAACTGAAGATTAATGCTTTTCAAACTGAATGAAATTTTTTATCGAAAAAGTGAAATATTTCAGAACTTTAAGAAAAACGAAAGGAAAGTGAAATACATTCATCATATACGAAATGTTTTCTACATTCTGAACCATTCGTGCGACTCGAAATATATCCATCGAAGCATACAACGTCTGATCCCTTTTACAGATCTCTGCCGACACGATATCTAAAATGGGCAATAAGTCAATGCTTTAAGCTTCCAACACACGCGAATAAAAACAGTAATCAACATCCATAGTTGCAAGTATTCTTTTATTTGTACGTAAAAGTTAATAATAATGCTAAACTTCTGAGCAATAAAATATCAAAGGCGATATTCGGTTCGAGTTCGGAAATTGTCCTTTTCTGTTATGCCTCAGTGCACGCTAGCAATTGTGCAACTTGAAATAAGTTAATTCTTTGCCACTGGCTATTCACAAAAACATTCAATATCTGTTATGACAATTGGGGAAACACTAAAGTTCTTTTTATTGCAATTAATGGGAGGTATTTTTTAATATTCTGAGAGTTTATTGGTGATTTGAAACTTGTAAAGCAAAATTATGGGCACTTTGTCATTTTTAAGATACTGGCAGTCATTAAGATTTTGCTGGATAGATAGAAAAGGATTAAATTAACGTTTTGCAAAAATATGAGGTAATTATAAAATTGTTATTTCTAGGAAAAGATAAAATAATAAAACAAATCATTATAATTTGATACTATTGAGGATTTTCTTAGTTTCAAAACTGTTTCAAATTATTCATATATTGTAATAAAAGGAGCAACTTATTGCAATTCAACATGCAAACTTGACTGTGACTGTGGATTTTAATGGCGCAAGAGCCAAAGCAGGCTAAGCTGCGTCAAGCATGCAAACTTGAAGAAACATGTATTGTCATTTTGTTGTCACATATTATCACTTTCTGTGGAAGTGCACATCACAAATAGTAACACACAAAAATTGTGTAAGGTAATGTTTTTCGAATTTGAACTACCTTTGATTGATTTCTAGTATTATATCAAAAGAATTTTTTTATTCCGTTTCATAGAGAAAAAAAAAATTATAAATGCTAAATATTCTGACGATACACAATTCATCATAACGTTCTACTAATTTGCTCAAAAAATAGAACTTGTATCGAGAAATAATTAATTTCTGAGGACTAAATATTTTTTAAAACAATAAATAGTAGTGCATATCAAATATTCAATACATTTTGAAGAAATAGTAATTTCAGTATAACTTGTTTTAACAATAACAAAAGTAAATGAAAATGCAAATATAACAGTATTTGAAAAAAAAAAAAATTTTTTTTTCAAAATAAGTACTTATATAAAAAAATTCATGTAAACAGAAAAAGAAAATCCTTATTCATGAAAAGGTGTTAAAATATTACAGTCATTAAATATGTTTATTCAAATAATAATAATGCATTGTTTTCGTTCAATTAATACTCAAAATCTTGACAAACTTAAAGGCTTTGCAAAAATTTAGAAGAAAAGTTTTATATAACAGAAAACAAATTCATTTTTATTACATAAAGCTTTTCTTACACATTTTAAAAAAATAATGTTTTTTTTTTCATCATACATTTCACTTTTGAATTTTTTTTTCTGTTTAAAACTTAATTTCTCTTTACTAATCTAAATAGCTGGAAAAATTTTACTATTTATTTTGAGCTAAAGTGTTTCTTAGAAACTTATTATTCTAGATATAACTTGATATTTCCCATAACAGGAATGTTTTAATTTTAAATCGCTTTTGCTTCTGATATCTTTTTTTGCATACAATTATTTTATTTATTTTTAAATTTGCTTATGGTTTTTAAATTTTAACATTGTTTTTAGATCGTTTGAGGTAAGTATAGGTTTTAAGCATAATATTAAAAGTAACCACTTGTTAATCTTACTATATAAAAATTTAAAATATTTATTTGAAAAAAATTTAAATAACGTGTTTTTAAATGAAAATAAAAACTATAGTACTAGTACAAATAAAAATATAGAACCGCGTATTACTACCGTTAAATTATATCATCTAGATGTTAACAAGAATCTCGGAGTAAAATGACCATATTAACAGTTACAGTTACAGTTGTATTTCTTTTCAAACGATTTATAATACGATGAGACGGATAAGAAACCAGAATTATGTTCTCATTGTATTCGTCAATTAAGCTAAACTGGTCAATAATTGGTACTCCCTTTTTCTTTAGGCAAATTGAATAAAGATTAAAAAGTTCACTACTAACACTTTGTAGTAGATAAAACAAATTTAGGTTAACTAGCGGAAGGTCAATAGAACGCGAAGGAACAGAAATCAAATTCAGACAATTGAAAAAAAAATATCAAGGTCATTGGTAGTTAAACAAACAGTCGCTATCTAAGCAAGGGGAAAAAAGTGTTGCAGTGATATGTATATAGTTAACTTATTTTTTTTTAACACCGTAGCTTCCGTATCATTAACAATCCGTGACTTATTTTTTCTAAAGTAAGAAATAGCTATTTTCCCTAAGGACTCGTTTAATTGTTACAAGTATGAGCTATTATTTATGTTATGTTTTAAAATATTCTACATAAGCATTTCTCACAAAACTTGAAAATATCAACTTTAAAAAAATATTGTCTGCAAAGCGCAACAAAAATTTTCAGAGAGAATTGATGAGTAACAAAAAATATTCTTTTTGGAACATTTCCAAATATAATATTTCAAAATCTTGCGAATAAAGAGAGAATACCCTTCTCTATCCTTTTGGACGAACCTTGTGCCCTAGCATCGCATATTTATTTCGGCAAAACATATACTTGTTATGAATTGTTCAATTACATTCTCTTGGAACGCCTTAAATTTTAAACTATTATAAAACTTTCTAAATTGAAATTTTTTCACAACATTCTTTATTTATTAAATAATATAAATGTGTAACTTTGGTTATGGCAAATAAATATAAATAACAAAAATTAGGAAAAGGCTGTGGATTCCAAAGATAGATATGGGGCCGCGTCAGCCTTGTGGTAAAGGTCATGGACTTAAGTCCCGATGCCCCTAAATACCGAGGCTGATGCACTTTAAACCTGTTGAGGCTCCAAGTCATCCCGCTGGGGTGGTGTAGATGCTGGAGAAGTAGGTGTCAGCTCAGATGTCGTTCTTGTCATTTGACCGAGATTCAAAATTACCAGATCCGCCGCCTATCGCTCTCGTGCTGCTTCTGCGACGTTAATAAACAATCAATCAATCAAGATAGACGCAAATAGTTATAAGTAGCAATCACCCTATTCAAAAGAAGTAAAAATCGATTTTAATTGAGCAATAATATACTTTTTTCAACCTTGACACAAATTTTATTATGCAGAAATTTGTGATAATTGATATATAATATGTGTATTATGATTCTACATCAATATTAAGTACAAAAGAAGATTAGGATTATTTTTGTAGACAGCATGTTAACTGGTGCATTCTGATCCAAAGTGAGTTCATTTAAAAATTCAAATAATCAAAGCTAAGTATATTATTAAAGTCTGTTAATAGCATAATTAAGTGTTTTGTTATCAAGTTTGATGCCTTCAAACATTTTCTTAGTTTTCTGTGAAAGGTTAATAACTTTCATTGATATACTATTTACCAGTCAAGAAATGAAACCTTAGAATAGCAATTGAAGGATTTTTCGCAAAGATTTCGTAAAAAGTCTGAGTCTCTTCGAAATCATCATCGGAACTTATTTCATCTTCATCATCAGATCTTTAAAATTTTGAAGAGCTTCCCGCTTTGCAAATATTCATTGTCGTTGTGGTCAGAACTTGCCACACTATTGTCAGAGAAGCTTCATTTTTGGTTCTCGCAAAAATTTCAGAATGTTAACTACATAAAATAAAACTTGATGCCTCAGTTATTAATTTTAAAAATGTAAAAAAAAAATAAAACTTGATGCCTCAGTTATTAATTTTAAAAATGTAAAAAAAAAAAAAAAAAATTTCAAATCTTACCAAAACGAAACTTTCACGATGTGCAATATCCAAACGAAAGCGCGCATTTCACAATGAATCGAAACATGAAATGAAAAAAAAAAAACCTAGGAAGTTTGTTCTATGGACCAGAACTATACCATCAATGAATCAAAAAGTAAATAAGAAAAAATTATACGTTATAATCAGAAACGTGATCTTTGAAAATATGATGCCCGCACCAAAACCGAACGAATTACGGCTCGGAAAAAACTGTTAAATTGCTTACGATATTCATATCTTTCAATGATATAAAACATTTAAGCATAACTTACTTTTAAATCCAATTCAGACTGTTCCGAAAAACTGCTTTTTTTAAACAAGGGACGAAATGTAGTCCCTTGTATTAATTAAGTGATCCAAACCGACTTTAACTCAATCGATAATGTTGACATAGCTTTCTTTTTCAAATGAATATCTTTTCTGTAAAATATGCTAAAATATTTTGAAAATTACAGACCTAATACGACATTCATAATAAGCATGAAATGACTTTGCGCCACACCTACACTTATGAATCGAAGGATGAATTTCTCATCAAAAAATATATAAACTCTGATTGCAATAAAATGTATTAACATTTAATATAAGAATGTTTTAATCCAGTCCAAATACTTGTTAAGAATATTCAAATAATGTAAATACCTATTTAGTTTCCCTAATTACTCTACTCCCATTACAGTCTAACAATTCAACTTTTCGATCCTTTAGTAATCCGGAGTTAGACGTTTATATAAACACAGACTTTGTTTTATGCCTTCACATTCCATGGAATAACGCAGGTTATCGATACAAACGGTACATTTTTTTTTTATTTTTAGTTTTAATTATTTCGTATGTATAACACTTCTTTTGCGTGTACCGTACTAAATTTCATACACTAAAACACGGCTTTTTCTGTTTCAATGCTTTTTATTAGTGATTTTCCAGTTATCCGTCGTTTCAGATAATCCGGCTGTGCTCTGGTCCGATATTATTCCAGATTACCGAGAGAGTACTGCATCGTTATTCTGGTATTCAAAGGTTGGTGACTCAGTTACCAGAAAACAATTACTAGTAAAAACAGGAAAAGAATTCAAAATTTCAATCTCTCATTAATACAACCTCTGACAATAAAGTTCGGTGAATGAAGTCAGAACGGCCGATCTGGCAACACTGGCGAAACAAAACTCTGCACCTGCGTAGCTGCAAGTGTTGACCATCTGCCCCCACCGTTGTTCCGTAGAGCGTCGTTTGTGTTCCGTGTAAGACATGTTTTACTAAGTGCTTGTTTAGTGCGTTGGTTCTTAACTGAGAACAGGAAAATGAATGGACAAAAGATCAATTTATAGTTTTGTCTTAAGTTTGGCAAGACACCAAAAGAAACTCATGCGATGCTGGTACGTGTTTATGAAGATCAAGCACTGTTCATGAAGTATGTGTACGAGTGGTTCGCCCGAGCATGGAATGACGTTCTCCTGCATCATCTCCTTGGAAAAAGGTCAGAGTAGAAAAATCACGCATCAAAAAGATGCACAGCACCTTTATTGATATTCAAGGCATTATCCACAAGGAATTTCTACCTGAGGAAACGACGATGAATGCTGCAAGGTGCATTGAATTTTTGACATGTTTTATGAAACGTCTACGCAGGGACGATCCCAGTGCGCGTAACAAGGTTCATGGTTTTTTTGTTCACGACAATGCTCTCCCTCACACAGCTAATATCGTCAAACAATGCCCGGCAAAAGAGGGGGTTGTGCAAGTTGAACACCCACCATACTCACCAGATCTCAATCCTCCAGACTTTTTCCTATTCCCACGACTCAAACTCGCTTTGAAAGGAAAGAGATTTGACCATATTCCTGACATCCAACGAAACGTGACGAGTCTTTTGAAATCCATCCCAAAAGAAGACTTCTTGCAAAGCTTCCAGGACACGTATAGCAGATCTCAGGGGTGCATAGTTATGGGAAGGTGACTATTTCGAAGGACAGTAAGGTAACTTTTGTTAATATTTCATCTACGTTAATGTTACAGGACTATTCACCGAACTTTATTGTCAGAGGTTGTAATTATATTTTATTACAATCTTAACGAAAATTCTCCTGCTCCGTGAATTTTAATGTAATAAGTAACAGGGTATTTCAAAACTCATGGACAAAAATTTGCGAGGTGATATACATGGTGATGTACAGTAATCAGGACAATTCCATGCCTCCTGAAATCCACGGTAGAAATGACGATGTGAGAGAAAACTCGCGTTTTATGTTTTCCTCCTCAGCGCCGTCTAGCAATTCACCGCTTGCTATCCGCCCATGCATCGTGTGGTGAAAATTGCTTGTTTAGATGTTTTCGACCACTCCTTCAATGTATGCCCACGAGTTTCGAAGCACATTGTATTTCACGTATATTAAAATGTATTGCATAATATACGTTTCATAAATATTCTTCTTGGTATTTTCCTTTGAAAATTTTTTAAACTCTTAGACATATAAAAATACACTACCTTACACAAAATACTCTACTATTATTAACAATGAATTTTTATACCTATTAGTATAACAATTCATTAGCTAAAAACGAGGCTGGCCTCGTTTTCAGCCAATTTAGCCTCGTTTAGTACTACAATTTATCGTTAAAATAAAGGCTAAAAACGACGCGGAAAAAGAATTTTACCGATAGTTTTTTAAAAAATTAAAAATGTCGA
>BMAW01026046.1:8915-22270 GCA_019974015.1 Nephila pilipes
TTTTTGTTGCGAGTAAATAGCGATAAACAGCTTTCTGAATCATCGACTCGTTGCTGTTTTTGTTCCATCGAAAGCAATCGCGGCACCCACTTGGAAAAAAACCTTTTTCACTTCACTTCAAAAAACCTTTTTCCTGGTCCGATCGACTTAAAATTTTGACACGTTTCAAGCAAAGGTTAGTACTCTAGAAAGACCTGGTTACTGGTTTACTACGAGCGCCATCTCTGGGTTAGTCTCGGGAGTTATTGATCGATGTGTTACATATATGAATGAGATACTTGTGTAAAATTACGTCGACCAATAAAACTTAGCGCATTAGATTTTTCATCTGTATTTTCTTTTATTGGTCGGAAAATAACAGCTGTGTTCTGCTAGGAACGCTAACAAATAATACTTTCTTGTCACAATTTTTAATGGAGCAATGCCGTTGCTATACATGTAGTAATACTGTATTGTATTCTGTTTTGTAGTAAGCATTAGCCGAATATCCCTTGGGAAAAATCCAAGGTATTTTCCGTAAAATGAGATTAAAAGAAAAGGAGTGACATTTGATGACAATAGGTAATATAGCTCTGGTTTTAAATAACGTCTAAGCAAAATTCTATAAAACAAGTTTTGATGTGTTCCAGGCGTTCCGACGTCATGGTAAAAAGCAAAGGAACAAATTAGGAATAGCCACGTTTCATTTTCTGTTTTCTATCAGTAGCGAAACATTGCATCCGTTGGTGACATGTGGTTTGGATGAAATGGAGGATTTCACACAAGTACTAAAATAAGTAACGATTTCCAAAATATTAACTACAAATATATTTAAGCTGAACTTATACTGAAATGTAAAGATTGTAAAGAATAAGTTACAAGCAACAATGATTCGTTTCGGAGCCTTGAAAATCAATTTCGATTTATTCCATCTTCATTTTTTAAGTTTGATGAATTATTATGAATCTAGTTTCATCTCCTCACGTGCGTATAAAATAAGAAATTTCGTCATATAAAAGAAATATATAAATAAGTTGCTAATGCAAATGTCTAATTATTAAGAAAAGTAAAATGCATTAAATTCTAAAAACGCTTTTAGATATTTTGCTGAAAATTTATGTTAATAGTATTAGAAAATTTTAATAACCAACTTATGCACCAAAAGGACATCATAGAATCCAGAAATTCTAAAAATAATAAAAGTACTTGAATACTTAAAGTATTAAAATTGATATTTTGTTAAAGGGTTAAATAAATAATTCACAAACAATCGGCTTAGATACATCATAAAAATATGAACATAACAATAAAAATCCAGATATATAATTTTAATTATTTTTTTGTTTTAACAAAGTGGAAATATTCTTGAACATTAACGTTGGTTATATTTACATTTTTTGAAGTTAATACAGTTATTAAATACAATAACTTAGTTAACTCGCAGAGATGAAATTAAGAAGGATTTAATTCTCAGTCACCATCTAATATCAGCTTAGGATCGAATTTGATTACATTGTTAGGCAATGATTGAAATTCTGCACAAGGCAAGTTTAGAATTGAAATTAAGAGTTCTTAGAGTAAAGAGTAAAACCAAACTCTCTATCTTTTTAATAGCAAGTTGCAGGAAAGATCTTCAACAAATGTCTATTTTAGAAATTTATGAGAAAGTAGAAACCTGAGGGCAAAGAAATGCCTCCTATAATTCTAGGTGAATGGGAGTGATAGTGCTCTGAGCTTCCTGAGCTTGATATATTGAAGTGTCCTGTTTGTCTGAATCCAAAAGCTGAAGAGCCTGGATGCCCCATGGAAACATCCAAGATATGCCATCGCCTGAATATATCACAGTGTTAGCTTCGCCAGCAAGAAAGCATATGGTACTGCCATTTACTTACGAATGTTAAAAGAAGGTAGTAGAGAAGTAAATATTTAGGCTACTAAAAGTTGAGTAGTTCCTTTGAAACCGATTTTATTACCAAAAATGAGAACTTTTTGGTTCCCTTTTTGCTGCTCGATTAATTAGTAAAAGTGCAGAAGTTATTTGATAAAAAATCATTTACAGGACATTATTGGACAGATTTCATAAAGGTGATCAAATAAAATAAAACGGAAATGTGAAATAAAAACGGAAGTGTGACTATTTGGTTGATTCTTGTATGAGTGTGGTGACGAATATATGTTTAAAGAGAGAGGGAGCTAAGGAGGGACCCCTCTCCTGCGGAATGGACTTGCCCTTGGTAGTCGAGCAGAAGCATGGGATTTGGCAGTCAGCCAACAGTATCGTCTTGTAATTAATCAGATGGTTCATATGTGTCTGCAGAATGTTCGTGAGTTACGAAGAGTAACATGGTGTTATATTCACTTTTCGAACCTCCACTATAGGAAAGGGGGTGTACAGTGAATGGCACACAATCTCATAAGCGATCAGAAGTGGCTCCTCTGAATTGTATTTAGAACATATTTTCACATACCATACTAAGAAGAATTTTCTGGAAAGGGTTGTGGCTGGTGATGAGTCTTAGTGCTATCCCTTCTATCCAAAAATAAAACTACAGTGTCAGCAGTGGAAATATCTGAGCTCCCCACCGCCAAAAAGATCCAAGTTGTAGCAGAGTAGAGGAAAAGTCATAACACATTTTTTTTCCTTCTTTCGATCAGGAATGGCTGCTTTTCCTCGAGTTATTATACCGGGTTCAAACGATCAAACACTTCTCAATATTGTAATATCTTGCACGGTTTGACTGCAGCAAAGAATTCCAAAAAGCCAAATCTTTTTCTCTTTGGAATGGTTTTGTTGACTGACAATGAATAGCTACATATATCACTCTCACACAGCACACGTTAGAGAAATTTCGGTGGTCAGTATTGAAGCACTCATCATGTAGATAGTACGGATCTATTATGAAGTGTCGTTAATATTTTTGGTCCTCTTAAAAAGGCATTGAAAGGTCACAGTTTTTATATCGAGAGTGCAGTCACTGACATTGTTAGAAAGTGGTTCCGATTTCAGTCAAAAGACTTCTACGAGTAGGCGAAACTGGATGAAACAGAGAAACAAGTGCTCATGCAGCTTTGGAGATCCCATTTAAAATAAACTATATTATTTCATTCAAAGTTTCCTGTTCTGTTCTCATTTCAACCATCTCTATAAAGTAGAATTTTATTATATCAGATAATCTGTAAGATGTTGGAAACAGTTCGTGATAAATCGTGCATCCGAGTTTAAGTGTTTGTCCGACAAGAACCATAGAAATAATTGCCCGTGAAGAGAAAATTCAATAGACTAGCTCATCAGAGGCGTTCCCTGCATGTCTCTAATAGTTAATTCGTAATGATGGGAATTGAGTGAGTGTGTAATTGTGGATTTTTGGCGCAAAAGCCTAATGTGGATATAATGCGCCAAACATTAGTTTAAAATTTGACAACATATTTTTAAAGTCACGTTAAGGTTAAAACGGATGAAAGATGGATAAAAAACAATGATACATGAAATGCAATGTAAACGTCGTAGTGAAAAGGACTTCCTTTTCTGATGTCCCCCAAGTAGTTCGACTCAACAAGATTTCCAATGTTTTAGAATATCACTTTCCTTAGATGAAAAATAATTTTTGATTCCTCTAAATTACCTAGTGATTTTGAGATTCTTTCGCTTAGCAGTTCTTATAATTTGTTTCCTTATTGTGAATTAGGGATAAGTATTTTAAAAGTGATCACGTAACTATTAGTTTTTATTTTCTCTCGCGTTGGTCACTAATGATAAGGTTTATTACCAAAAGAGGAGTTATTCAAACACAATGAGTTTGATTATGCAGAATACTATTTAATGCCTTATGTCCACTTAAAAGAAATTCTAAGAGGACTATTTCAAAAAAGAGACCATAACTTTGAAATTTAACTCTGTGTTTCTATTATTAGTACGTAAAACTTTTAGCATGATTTATCGAATAAGAAGGTTTAATTAGAGTTGAAGGCAGGTTAAGAAATTCGTCTATTTATTGTAAAAGCTATTTCCTAAATCCTGTTTGGGTACCATCTAATTATACACTTATTTATTTGATAAACCAATCTCTCTTTAACTTCAGTTATTGAACCTCCTTTGTCCAATGTTATTGCCAACTAATTTATTTATGGCAAAACTTTACTCAGGTTGTACTAACAATTTTAAGAGAATAATTAAAGCAATAATTACTTTAACAATCTATAACATTGTAGTAAATGAATATTTTTTTAAAAAAAAACTGCTAAATATAGAGATGTGACTTTGATAAAAGAGCATAATTTGCCTCTTCGTGTAAAGGCATCCTAAGTCTCTCTAATAAAACATATGGAACAAAGAATTGAATCATCGTAGTTGTGGATTAAAGACTAAGACAAGAACACTCGAGAGAGCTATTACCTGGTTGTGTGTATTACATTTGGAAATATTAAAGAAAAACTATATGTTAATTAATTATTTTCTGATGTATTCCGTTTCGTAATTAAGATTCAAATGCTTCATTTAAATTGAATATGTCAGATTTAAATAGCTTATGATGTAGTAAACTGATTTGTATCTTCGTTTATTTGTTTCTTAATTTTATAACTCTTATAATGATTCAAAAGTCTATATCCAACACCTTTATTCATGCATTTTTCTTAATTTTCTTTTATAATTAACAATATTTCAATAACCAGTAATAGCATAGTGATGTTATTAACTAATAATTCTTTGGTATTATTATGACGACCCACTTTTTGATTACATTCGTAAGCAATTTATAATAATAATATTTTTGATAGGAATCAACTTAACTACTGAAGACTTATATATAATTACACACACACACACACACACACACACATATATATATATATATATATATATATATATATATATATATAGAAAATTCTACTTTTTCAAGTTCGTTTGTGCGTTACCTCTATTATTATGTATATATTAAACAAAAAGTTTGTAATATTTTTAATTAAAATGAATACAAACAATTTCTAATTTATTTTCAATAAACAGAAATTCCCTTAACATTTTAATTTTTCTTTTTGTGAACACCAAAGAGAAAATATTCAATATTATTATTAATGCTAAATCTTCCTCAAATTTATGATTTAATTCATGATTTTTTCCGTTAGTATCTTCTTTATTAATACATTTTTTTCTTATGTTTTCTACCTCTAGCTTTTTTTATTCTTGATATTATTTTCTTTGATATATTGATTTCTGTAGCTATTGTAATAAAAAATTTTTCCCACTATACAGTGTACTGTAAAACTGAGTAAAGAAATTTCTCTTCATGATCTGTTTTTAATATAAGGTACAAATTGGGCTACAATTTCCTCAACATTATCAAAGAAGTGTTGAAAATACTTAATTTTAATTTATTTATAATATTTCACATTTCAACGTCTTTTGAGTCAGTCCTTCATTGATTTATTCTAATGTTGAAAAATATAATACCTAATTTATCTCTTTATCTTTCATATTTAAATCTGAATAAAATTAATGTAAATTCTCATTAAACAAATTTTTTGGGTTGTTAATTTAAAAATTGTAAATAAGGGGATTATTAGTAATATTTATGACAAGAGCAATAAATACTGTTTCTACATTAAAAAAATGCTTTTTTTGATAATAATTTTTGTCAAATATTTGAAAAAATGTATTATATATTTACTGAGAAGTAGTATATATTTACTGCGAAATATATTATACATTTACTTAATTAATTTACCTATAAATTTTCTAAATAACTTAAGCAATTTTTATATTACCTCTTCAAAAGCTGGTTGCTCTATAATTTTTTTAAAAAGATATATATATATATATATATATATATATATATATATATATATATATACAGGTTAAATCATTTTTTTTATTTTTCTGTTATGAAATATATTTAGAAAAAAACTGAGATAAGTTTGAAAAATATGAAGTCAAAAATTTGAAAATAAATTATTATTTGTTACGTTATATAATATTATTTATTACGTTACTTTTTTTTGTTTTTTCCATTTTATTACGTTTCTTTCTTTTTTAATGTTATTTCATGCGTTTCATTTCTGAATACCTCATTTACATTGAAATTTAATTTTCGAATAGTTTTTTTTATTATAAATAAGGAAATCATTGCAATATTCTTTTTAATGTGAATAATTTAATGTGATAATCTCAAAAATTGATAGAAAATATGTAACAATTTTTTTTCTTTTTAACTAATTTCTTATAATGTAGTAAATTTACTCTAAAATTGCACCATGTGAAAAGATTTTATGATTAAAAAAAAATGCTTTTCTTTCCCTAAAATCAACATACAATCTTATACTGTATGAGATAAGAGTTTTTCAATAAATGAATTTTTTTTATATAAAACATGTAATTTTTTTTTTTTTTTTTTTTTTTAAAAAAAAACAAACATTAAAATAAGCAAGTATTGATTTTTGTCATTAAAATCCATCAAAATCTTTCATTCTAAAATCCATTTATTTTATTTTAACCAAGCATTCCAACTCTTTGTCTGTCTAATCTGTATTTTGATGAATGCTGTATTTTTTTTCGTCATGCTTCTTGACTAAGCTAAGCTTTTAAAATGAATCAATGATGTTTATTCTTTTGTTCAACTTTAGCAACTTCGGCATTTGAATGCACATGCGACGAGTAAGGGCGAATATGAATGTACGCCCGTATCTGGACTTTTCTTGCAGTGAAAATCAGTGCGTGCTAAGCAACTTTAGAGAAGCAAAGAATGTGCACTAAGTGAAATATTATTGATTAATGAATATTTAATTTATTTAAAACTACGCGGATGCATATGTCTTTATGTGCTTTCTCCTAAACCTCATCGCCCGTTCATTCAAGTCTGGAAGAGGAATACATCTATATTGAGATGCATTTTTTTAAAAATTTTAACTCATATCGTCAATTATGGGAGCTGTTTCACTTTTGTCATCCTTTGATCTTTTATCGGCAGCTTCGCTTATTCCCCATGGCTGTAACTCTGCTGTACAGAAGAAGTTGAAAACAAGTCCACTAATTATTAAGACTGCAGATGTAGTAAGAAATACAATCCTCCAATTATTAATGGTTTGCTGGAAAATGGTAACTATTATTAGAAATAATCAAATAATATCTATATAGTAAAACATTTTAAAGATAAAGATTCCGAAGTATTTGATGCTTTTCAGTTGTATGAAAATGTTTAAAAAAATTAGATTCTCGTGATATTGCGATTGTATGATTCCTATGCAAGTTTAAATATATAATTTGAAGTGAGAATCATTTATTCAAATAGTATCATCTGAGCCTTTAGGTTAGAAAAAATGTTTATTTCTTTTAAAATTAAGAATGCATATTCAAAAGTTGATTTTAATAATATAGATCATATGTTGATATACTAGCTATACTTGTTAAAATCTGTGAAACTTTGTTACATAAATATCATTATATTTATATTTTAAAAATATTTTTGAAATTTTAAGTGTTATATGACATTAATCTTTTTTGAATATTTTAAGGGGACAGGCAAAGCCCTATATTTCCAAAATTTACCAACTTTATGTACTTTTTTTTATCCAGAAACGGTGCAAGATAGGATTATGAAATTGTTATGGAAGTTAGAATATAACATGTTCTCAATACTTTTAATCTGCTTCCCCCTAAGTAATATAGAAAAATTATTATTAATTATTTATTCATATTCATTTCTAAAGTAGAATTTTCGGAACAATATTATAGCATAAAATAAATAATTCTCAAAAAATTATCAAACCTCTGCTTTAAAGTATTTAATGTAACATAATATTAAAATCACCAAACAATTGAAATCTTAAGTTTCATAGATATTGAGAAAAAGGAACATGAATTTGAAAAATCCCCTTTTATGATTTCGTAGGTACTTTTTATTGATGATTTAAATTTGATAAAATCCTGATGTATAAAAGATTATCACTTTTTTCAGTCTCATAAGAATTTTCAAGTTTCCTTTTTATTTTTGTTTTATTTCTTTTTCTGCCATTTTTTTTTGCATTCGGATACTTTCCGCTCTCTGTTGATAATGCGTTATTTGTCTAATTTATCCATACTTTTCACGTAGTGATGGCTTGGATGAATTTCAATCTCGGATAAAATATAGCGATTAGTTATATTTCTTACAATGAAACAAGAAACAGCATCAAAAACACCTAATTTCTAAGTTTCTATGGTCAAAAAAACAGTTTTTGGTAAAGGATTCCTAACGACACTGTTCTCATATTCATTAGGATTCTGCGTTTGCCCATAAAGGCATTTTCTTAGCTGCTCTGGATTTGCTAAGTCTCTAAGTGCAGGTTTGAGGACATCAGTTATTGGTAGACGAACATACGTATGTTTGGTGTGATCATACATTTCGCTTTTTCTTGGGCACGATGAAACCCACAAACAGCTTTCATTCCAATAGGACAGAGTCCATGATTTGGATTTCCATTGCTCGACAACGAATGAAAATATTCAACTCATACACCACGGGGAAAGAAGTTTGTCAACATTCGTCAGCTCTTGAAAGGATCAACAAGTTGCGAAGTGCTCTATGAAAGAATGAGAAATTCCAACACTTCTGAATTTTGTAAAAACAAGTGGTATATATTGTTAGAAAGATAAAAATGTAAGCTGATTAATGATAACAAAAAATGGAATTTTTGGCTGAATTTCACATACCTGTTTTTCTTAAAATAACTTCGCGATATGTTTGAGTATTTAAAGGAAGTAAAATAAAATTTTAAGATAAAAAGTAAACATTTTAGATATTCTATAAATGAATTTACAAATCACGATAAAGAAAAATTAGCGACAAAAACAATATGTATACAATAGTAACCATTGGTATAGATTGGAATAATTTATACTATTCAGAGGGTAGAATATTGTTGGACATATCAAGTATGGTGTTAAATTCAAAAGAAGTAATCTATAATTTCTTAATTTTTCTAGAAGATTCAGGGAATTCTATACAGTTAAGAATTATTTGAACAAAACACTATTAGAAATATTACAATGCCTTATTTGTATTTCTAAGGACAAAGTAGTTTTGAACTCTCATTAGTTTTTTGGTTTTGAAGTAGCATGAATCAAAAAATTTTTTGGACGATTATTTCGATCTATGTTCTTCTTATATTAATATACTTAATGCATTTTCTTACATAAAATTAATAAATTTATGACAAAGACAAATGAATCTTAGAGCGAAATGAGTGTTTTTGATGACATCTGGCCTTAGGACCACGGTAAGTCGGTGACGGCCCGGTTGGGAGCCGAACCGGGCGAATTTTGATTCTATAGAAGACCTTCTCACAGGAATAGTAGACACACTCTTTTGAAAGAATAATCTTGCTGAGCCTGAACATTTTATATGACGCGTTGAGATATTTCTGAGGTGAATTAAAGTTCAAGTATTCTCTTCAAAGGACCATTCTTTGAATTTTCGCGAGGTCTGTTATAAAGATTCTATTGTGTAGGGTATTGTACTACTTTGATTACATAAGGTAGCAATTCGACTTTGATGTAATAAACAGACAAACGACTGAATGTCATGATGTTGTGAAGTTTGGAATCTTATCAAAATGTAAAAGTGGTTAGATTTAGAATTATTCTGATTTTGTACTGATGTAAGTTCATGTGTAGCATCAGTTCGAAATTGGCTAAAAAATTTACAAATTCATATTGTTATTTTTTCCCTTAATAAACTTTGTGAGAACATTCATTTGATTGGATTTTCAAACACTATTGGTAACGGACCTCTTAAATTTGAACCACGATTGAAAAACCCCACATGAGAAGGTTTTTTATTCTCCTCTATACATACTTCTAAATTCCATACTGTAATTTGTATATAAAAGTTAGTAGAGGGAGAAAACTTCATGGCACAAGTCTATTTAACTCAGCAGTTCCACTGTATCCTGCAGGACACCATTTTTAGTTTAATTAGTTCTCGAATATGTGGATGAAGAGCATTCAATTACCAGCTTCAATTTCGACAATTTTAACTACTTGGCGATTACGCTTAACAGTTTCATCAAATCGCTTTTATTATTGATCAAAATAGAGTTTTTGAAAATCTATTAGTCATCATTTAGATAAATGTATATAAAAGGCTCATTATAATTTTCGTACATATTATATTTTTTTGCACATTTTAGTTCATATATAAAATGTAACGCAGGAGGAAATTTCTAGAATGATTATATTAATGATTTGTACGAATTAATTTACCATTGAAAGATTTAACAAATAAGTGAAAAAAAGGGGAGGGGAAAGCATTCAAGATAATGATTTTGAGGTTTTAGATTGAGCTCTGGTTAAAGCAAAACAAAATTGGTATTGATGCACAATTTTATTTTATTACCAGTTTTTCTGAAGAAAACATGAAATTAATATCTTGAAATTGAACTATAATACTTAAAAGGCAATAGAAAGCTTTACATAGGAAAATTTGAGAACACACTGTATGAGATTTGGAAAGAAAAAGAAAAGTTTTCCAATAAGTGTTTTGAATTCTATCTCTTATTGGAAAAATCACTGAATAGGTTACTGTTTTTGTTTATACATATTTTTTTCCAAAGCAGTTTATATACTTAAATGTTCTTTTTTCCTTTGTATTTTAAAAACATCTTTTTTTGATAACTAAGATACGCTAATGATAGCTTATTTCTCGATAGAATGCTTGAGTATAGATTAAAGATAGTTATAATTTTCACACTCAGTTAAGGTATCAAAAATAGTTAAGACTTATTTAGTTAAACGGTTTTTAATTTATTTTGATTGAGATATATATAATAAAACGAGAGTTTGTTTCTGCATAATTAACTAATACCTTGTACTCGACTTACTCCATTTTCTGTGATGATACCAATATAAGCAGGTGCTAAGAATCCAGCAAAATTTGCTACACCATTAGTTATCCCCAAAAGAGTACCTGTTTGACAAAAAAAATCAAATAATTAAAACTCCTTATAAAAATTTTATTTATATGATCTGATAGGATTATATTTCGCTCTTCTGTCGTTACTGAAAAACTGTTATCCGAAAACGGAATATTTTCATGAAAAATGAAGGACAAAATTCTTTTATAACGTATCATGTTTGAGGTCTTTAACGGAATAAAAGAATACAGAACATAATACGAATTATCGAATGATTGCTAAATAAATGCAATACATTTTTGGAAGGGTACATAGCTTTATTTCCTATTATATAGTTACTATTTTTTAGAAGAATTTAGGTCTGGCCCACAACATAGATGTTATTTTGGTCATCTTTTTCCTATATTTCATTTCCGGCTCTCTCAAATTACATTTTTATATTTCGGGAAAACGCTCAATTCCGTCAGATAGAAGCACTCAGTAGCGACACCTATCCCACGGAATGAGCGCATAGATTTATTAAAGTATATATAGATTATAATTTGCTCATTTAGAGATAATGGAATTAGGAATTTTAATAACTGTATTCAGTTTGATATATGGTTCAAAATTTAATCAATTTTATAAATTAACTCATTTTAACCCATTCATGAGAAAATTGTGAATAACATATAAGAGATGCATCCTAATGTTAATGTGTATTTCTCATTGTTAAGAAATATGAAATATTTAAATGGCTACTGCCATCAAAATATTCTTTAGCTTCCTTCTCGACTTAAAGAAGAGCCCCTCGAAATTCAATTATAATAATTTTTTAATTTTAAAAATGTTTTTTTTTTTTTTTTTTTTTTTTTTTTTTTTTTTTTTTTTTTATAACGGGGTGAGGAAAATAAAAACTGTTCTGGAAAGCCATAAGTAAAGACTATTTAAAAATTACTTAAAACGAAAAATGATGATTTAATTTTCTAAAGCAAAATCAACCGTAACAATGTCTTAGGATACTACAAAAATTAAACAGGTTTCGATGTTTGTATAGAAATTGTAGAAAAAAATACTTTGTTTTATATTCTCTTGTTAATTTATATCTTCTTCTCTTCCATTTCGACTATTTAAATTCTAGTGTTAAAGGACACAGAGATATAATGACATTTATTTATTTATTTTGAGAAAAAAATAGAAATAAAAAAAATATTATTAGATAAAAGTTAAAATTAACAGGCAATGGCCTTGCTTTCGATGTTCCTATATCAATGAATTTAGCTTCTTAGAATCAATACAGTAAAAAATCAATAATTTAAAAGGATTTTCCCTTATCTAAAATACATTGCGATCAAAGTTACAAGGATCAGGGTAGGAAAGGTTCGAGAATGCTGAAGAATTAGGTCGTCGGCTGATAATTAAAAAAAAGCTTTCGCTTGTGTCTTCTTGTGAACGATAAGCGCCGTCGGAAGCAATAATAAAAGCGTATGCAAAGAGATATGAGCTAAATCATGGAGCTATCTGAAATTAACTTCCGTACGACGACTCAGCAACGTGAAATACAAAAGAGAGAAAAAGGGTTATTGACGTCAAAAAGATTAAATTTTAATAGTAATGCTCATATACCATGCTCATCGCCATAAAAAGGTGGTTTGGATAAATTTGGCGGTAGTAGATATTGACGAAAGAAAGTAGAAAAGTTAAGGTAGCTTCTCTATTCTGAACGAAATTCGAGAGGCATTTTCATATAGAAAAAAATCACTAATTATAAATATATTCATAATATTATAGCATAAATGCATCTATCTGTTATATTTGGGAAGCTTTCATTACTTAATTTTGCAGCCACCTAAAAGTCTAATTAAATAGTCGATAAATTCAAAACTCTAATTGAAGATCCGTAAGAGAAGGACACCATATTTTATTTTCTACCAAAGAAAATGTGCAGGATCGTTCTCTCTTGAATCCCTCTTAACTCAGTTAATCCTAATTTATGTTCAAGTAATAAATTCTTAGCTTACCAAATCACTCATTCCGATTCTATGATTCACTCCGATCTACGTCTATCAGCCTGTTGTATTCCACAATTTCCCTTCTCTTTTCTATCAAACCTTTTTCGCTTATATATCACTATCTCTGATTTAATTCGCTAGACTTCTTATCTTTATCTAATTTACTTAAACACTTTTCATTTGGATTGGGAAGAAATTTTAATTTTATACAATTCAAAGTCCTTGAGGTTAGTGAAAAGAAAATCATGATTATATATATATATACTTCTTTTTGCAGGATAGCGAAGGCAACATATAATAATGTTGGATAATTTTTCTACCGGTCCCAAATTTGAGTCTGACTCTTTAACATTACGCGAAGACATCCATGCTTGGTAATGCGATCAAGTTGAAAATTTCAAAGTTAAAAAATTAAAAGGTAATTTAAGATTATTGAAAATTTATTTAAAAATAAATGGAAGGTTTGTAACAAATTTAAAACGTGTGGAAAGGAAACGATGG
>BMAW01026048.1:0-10437 GCA_019974015.1 Nephila pilipes
TGAAATTTTCATCTTTACTTGTGGCTTCGCTTAAAATATTCAGTTTTATTTTTAAAAAAAACTCTAACAAGGAGAAATCTCTGAATAATAACTGAATGCATTTACTTTATAAAAATAGTGCAAAAGAAAGTAAGATTGATGCGTTCTTATGGAGTCTTTACTGTCTACCAAGATGTACCTAAGAATATGTGATGCGTGAAACAAAGCATTGTACCCATATTGCATGATTCTTTGAACTACTTATTTGAGATTTTATATTCTATTTAATATTTGAATTCAAATATCTAATTTTATTAAAAACGAATCTTATGCGGGTACGAATAATTTCGAAAATTTTCCAAATTGTTTTAATATGTCGTGGATGTTTTGATTGATACTTTGTAAGCTATTCATTTCGGTTGCAATTGAAAAACTATAAAATAATTTATCTAACATTAATAAAGTTATTTTTACTAAATACAAATTCAAGCGTTTATGAAAGCACATGTGGATATATTGAAATAAGATTCTAAGTTTAACTCCTCAACTAATAATTTAATTTTCAACTTTTATACTATGCAAATTAAATAAGTGCAACTAGACATGAAAGAATTTGGAAGTATTTTTCCACATTTTTTTTTGTATTTATACTTTAGGGCGCAAAATAAATGGTAAATTATTACTTCAAGATGTACTTTAATAATTGGTAAATAATTACTCCAAGATGTACTTTAATAAATGGTAAATAATTACTCCAAGATGTACCTTAATAAATGGTAAATAATTACACCAAGTTCGATCGTTAGTGTATTTTTGTTAAGAGATAACACGAAGTAATATTCAAAATAATTATGTATTTTAACAATCATAAAAAATTAAGTAGAAGAAAAATGAAAAAAATATGATTTAAAAGAAATCAAATATGAAATATATACGAAAATCTTAGCTCTATTTAGTAACAGTGTTGGTAGATCTTGAAACCTGGCACTGCACATATATGAGCCTTAAATTTGGAGAAGAATAACATATTTCCTGCCATTATTTCTTCCCCTTCAAAACTATTTTGCGTTTGAAGATGAAACATGAATTGGACTCAAAATGTCTGGAAAATGTCAACCAGTGTGTGTGTGGGGGGGGGGGTATTAACGGGTTGACCACCCCTTGATTTTCCCATCAGAAATATATTTTAGTATCAATTGTTGACCAACTTCCTTTGTAATGGTAAAATATTTTTTACCACCATTTTTCAACTATGAAACAAACCTATTAGGGATAAATTGCTCTATTAGATGAAAAACATTTTGATATAATATTATTTTCTTATTATTCTTGTGATTGGATAATGAAAGATTAGTATGATCAACACATCTTATTGCAGTATTATACTCAATCACTAGTTTAGGTTTCAACCTTTCTTTCCTTTTTTTTCTTATAATAGTACAGATTTCATGGTTATGAATTGTTGATAGTAATATTATTGCTCTTTTATCTTGCTTTTTCATGACGCGTAATTTGTTTCGTCTAAATGCTTTTATTTCCCCTTTTTGTAATTTGTTTTGTATTTGAGGAGATTATCTTTCCTGTTTTGATTTAGAGCCCCATAAGCGTCATTTTCAAAGGATAAAAACATATCTGAAAGGATAGGCCAAAAGTAGTAATTATCCTTGGCGAAATAGTGATTTTTGTTCAATAAAGGTTTCATAAGTGTCATTATGATCCTAGATGAAACATTTGGCTGATCCTTACAATCATTATCAAACTGCGTCTATTTTCCAGTGTATATTGTGGCCTCGGTTATTAAGTGGTCATGGTCTCTGACTGGTATTAATGTTTCTTACGTCGAATTATGGGTTGCAGCAGTGATGCACAAGGATCAACAGCGTATTGGGACTGAAGCATACTAGACAGTCTAATTCCTTCTATCGGTGCGGCGTTGAAGTCTGAAGGAGGCACCGACTCTAGTGTCGTTCTCATTATTTGGCCAAGGTTCAAAATTATGTGGTCAGTCGTCAATATCCCTGATGTTGCGATATTAATAAACAATCACATTCAACTGCCTTTTATGATGCTCCAAATGCTGCCAGATTTCGATTCGCTTATCATAGAAGTTTTTATTCCAAATCTTGCACATTTTAATTGACCATACAATATCCTCCTTAATCTGTTTTTGTTCAAAAGTAAACTCTCATCTATAGTGTTGTTACTTTCTAAATTAAAAATAGTCTGAAATATTTTATTCATAATATGTCCCATATTTAATTTAGTTTTGGTTTAGAGTGAGTTTGTGAAACGTAAAAGCTGTTGCCACGTAACAGGAGGCATTTCTTTAGTTAACGTAATCCTTTTGTATGTCATTACATAACCAAAAGAAAGGTGAGGTCATTATAGCGTTCTTAGTCCTTTGCAAAACTGATCTGAATTTCTCAGTATATCTTGTAAAAAAATTAGACAAAACATACTCTCTCATTTCGTCAGAAGCAGCAGGAAAAATTTATTTTTGAACTATGGTTCTGAAACGAGTTTCGGTGTCGCTGAGAGGCATATTGGTTTGTTTCGTTAGTTATTTTATCCAACCAATTACCATCAAATATTGGAATAAAAACTGTGATGCAACATCATCACTCTCTCTCTCTCACTTTCCATAAAAATTGCATAATTCATTTTTGGATTACGTGTAAATGAAAATCTGAGTGGCACATCGATCATGATCATATCCAAAGTATACTTCTTTTAGTGTTGTAACTGCTGCTATTGGATTGTCAGAATATTTACTTGAATCATATTTTAATGCCAAATCTACAAAGTTTATCATTTCCGCTGTTACGTTTTATGTTATGTATTTTTTTCCCCAAAAAAATGCAACATTTGAAGAAATAGCAACTTTTTACGTGGAAGAATATGTTACATGAACAAGAATTTTAGGGGCGAATGAATTAATTCGCAAGTTCTATTTCGTGTATTTCTAGCCGATCTGCAAAGGACGCTGGATTAATAACGTGCTTTTGGCAAAGATAAAAATAGTCTCATATATAGGTGGATAAATGCTTGGACTCAAAGTCAAAATAGGTATAGTGTAAAAATTGCGTGTTCGCAAAACAAAATAACGAGAAGAAACAAAGAAATGAAACACATTGGGAATATATTCAAACAACAAAAAAAAATATGTTTGTCCATGAACCTGATGGAGTCGGTCATGAACCTTGAAACACATGTTAATGAGTAATAAATGCTTTTGTTATATTTTAAACGATCGAGTTATCAATGGATAAATAGGTAATTGGATAACACATACCAATGAATATAATTCACACATGTGGTTGTAATGTGTGTTGCTTTTCACATTTCTTAAATATTGTTAAAAAGTCATTAGCGTACTAAATGAAGAAAATACAGCAAAAACAATATCAGGATTTTTCTGTTACATAATTTTAATTAAGACTGACTACGCTATTGGACATACTTAAAAGAAAAATAACAGTTACTAAAAATTAGTAAAAAATGCTTTCGGTATAGTATTATTTAGAACATAATTTAATGAATAAGTTTTGTTATTTATTAATACGAGGTTCATCCTTCTTTATTTTACTATTTTTAAAATAACAATTGGATGATTTATATTTATTTTATTATTTAGTGTTTAAAGATTGAACTTAATTTTATATTTTAATTGATTATGCACGTGAAATGTATACGCCTGTATTAGGCATAAGAGTTATGCAATATGAGAAAGTAACAAATTGAAACCATTAGATAAATTCTTCATTAAAATGTATTAATCAGAAACAAATGGAATCTAAATTAGAACCATTAAAATACGAGAGAAAATGTTTTATTTTTATTTGTTGATGGTCTCTTTTTAACATGGTAATTATTTAGGGCGCATAACACCGGGCTGACGCAGCTGGATAATTGTGGCAGGTTGCCAAGTGTTGACAGGCGCAGCTGGTTTCTCATAATTAAATGTTGATTGAAAGAGAAATGAAGTAATAAATTTTTTGTTAAAGTATGTGTTACAATAAATGTTGACTTTTTGCAGCTAAACGCTTAGTTTTTGTAACATTTATTTTTCATTAAAATATTTATTTAAAAGTAATGGAAATTGCATTTCCATAAGTAACTTAAGCACACATGTACTACCTACAAATCATACTCATAAAATTGTGTGTGTGTATGTGTGCATATATACATTTCTACATTTAAATGTACAAATGAACTCTGGAAGGAAAATGAATTCCATGGAAGGAAATCCTATTTCCATGAAATGTCAGAAAATTTTTATATATTGCTGCATAAAAAATTTATATGCATAACTTTTTTTTCCTAAGCATTTCCAAATTTTACGGAAAGATGAATTTAAGCAGTATATAAAGTATTCACAAAACATTTCCTTGCATATGTATATTTTATGCTTACTATAAGGATCACCACCATTTATTAAAAACTAATTTGAGTACTCCTTTTCACGGATACGAAACTCATATAAAAGTATTTTAATGTAAATAATTTAATAAGTCTGAGTTGACAAAATAAATTGTAATGACATGACACAATATGATGGAGGTCCATGCGCAGTAATGACCAATTCTCACCTGAAGGTCAAATTAAAATTACATTTTTTTTTAAAAAAAAATATAATTGAATTTCCGAAAACTCCTTGATTGATTGGATTTCGTCCAGTTGTGGACTTGAACCTTGATTGCCACTAAAGATCAGCCGTGTAGCCGGGACTGATACACGTTAAATCACTCGAGGCTCAAAGCTCTCCTGTTGACGTGGTGTGGAAGAAGGACGAGGAAGGTGCCATGTCAGGTGTTGTCATTATCACTTGAACAAGGTACAAAATTACGAAGTCTTGTGTAACATATCTCCTTCCACCCCTTTTAGTGCTAAGTTAATAAAACTAAACAAATCAATTCCAAAAACTCGTCTCATGGTCCACACAACCAGAAACATTTATTCATTGAATCAATTTTCCTACATCTGTACCTTTAAATTTTTGCACTTCGCTGTTGATACACACCTTTCATCAATATGATAGTTGCTTAATTCTCTAGTTTATTTTCAAGTTTGATCAATAAAACTAGAAAAATATATTTTATTTACCTCTGCAAATTTCCACTTTCACGCTTCATTGTCATTACACACATTATCTTCCTTTTATCAATATTGATTCGCCTCGTGAAAGTTATTTAATTCTTTATTTAATTTATATTAAAATATGATCAATGAAACTATAAAAGTTGTTTTCATTTGAAGATTTAATCACATAAAATATTTGCATTTAGTGAATTTAACTCTCACGCACATGTATATATATATATATATATATATATATATTCAGGGGATCATGAAAATTCCATAATACCTGAAATCCTGACTGCCAATCCACTTGTTAAATCAATATTAAATTTGATTTTAAAGGTGCTATTTTAAAGTATGTGCTCGACATTGTGATGATTTAAATTAATTGAGCACTCATGTCTATTGTGAAAGCATTTCGAAATTGGCAAATGGCAACTGCCACTCTTTCTTCCTGAGAAAATTGATCAGAGTATTGATAAACGTTTAATAGCTTTGAAACGATACGCATATGGTGAAATTTTCCGGAGTAAAAAACAGCAAAGAAGAGCATAAATGAAAATAACAAATGGCAACAAAAGAGAGGAAAAAACTTTTATTTAAATTATTTCCCTACCTTTGCAAACGATAATTTATAGAGTGTTGGAGATTGTTAACAACAAGGACGAACGTAACATTATAAGAGGAAACCGAATAACTTCGTACTTTGCGGTATTTTTCATTTCTGACAAATCTCGTGGATTTGATATATACATTTTAGATTTCAGATAACCATAAACATGAAATCCATCGAAGTAAAATCTGAGGGTTCCGTAGGCCACAAAACTGAAAAATTACTTTGGAAAATGATATCACCAAATTTGTTGTTGTAGCACAAATTATATACATGTGACATCTTAATTCATACAATGTTATTCGTTATTGCAATTTTGGAATTATATAATTCTACAATATTGTTGTATTCTAAGAACATGTGATTGAGCACTTTTTTATATTTGTGGAAGTGACCTCTTCGAAGTAGTACGGACAGACAGCGATTGGGCTTCCGATATCTTAAGGCACTTTAGCTTCATGTCAGGGAACTGTTGATATGCATGTCAGCAGATAGTATTGGTCACTTTCAAGTATCTGCATTTAATCGATGGTACACTGAATGCGAGAAAATACCTTGACACTAATCTAGAATCAAAATTTCTAACTTCCATCAGGGATCACTTTCTCACTATTAGCAGGGTTCTGCTATTATTGTTATTAACCACTGTTAGCAGTATTCTGCTCCCTGCCACACAGCAAAATTATTGAAAGAGTGATTTCATACAACAAGGACGGAAATAGTCCAGATTTAGGCCAGGAAATAGTCCAGACCTAAATCATATCGAAAACTTGTGGCACTGTTTGAAAACTCTTGTCTGAATGAGATAACCACCAAATAAAAGGGAACTAATTGAGACTATAATTGCTTTCTGGCATCATGTAATAACGAAAGAAGAGCTTAAAACTATTGTCAGCTTAATGAAACATTGATGTGAAGCTGTAATAAAAAATAAAAGCTACCCTACTAAGTACTGATAAATTACTGCAATTATCGGTATCTAATGTATATCGATAATTATTGCTGCTTAACCCTGTTTCTGTTACAAATAACTGAATTTTGTTTTCTTCTATTGAATTCATTGTTAAATTTTCTTTAAAATGATACATACGACTTTGCATTTTGTGAAACGTAACATTTTCTATAAGCATACAAATTTGAAAATAAAAGATAAAAAGTTTCAAAATTGTCCACAATTTTTGCCACCACTGTATATACATGTAGGACTAGCTGTAGGAATCTATATCTGTAACGCATCATCCAAGTAGTTTACACCTTGAGAGGCAGAGGCCAATGATTGGCCGTGGTGTTTGAATGTATGTTGCGATAGCTCCCCAGAGATTTTTAAAATATAAACCCCATTGTCTAAAGAAAATGTAAATGATTAACTGCTAAATATTTATTAATAGATGCAACTTTAAAACTAAACGCTTATTGAAACTACTAACTGAAGATATGTATGCCCTATATACCAATGTCCAAAAAAAAATTCATACAGAAAAATACATTTAATTATTTAAGTCATATTTCTATTTTTAGATTAAACAAATAATAATATACTTATGAATGCCAAAATACAATCTTTTGAAAGATTAAATTAACACCATTTTCATCAGAACTTTTCAAAGAACGTAATTTTTCCTCGCTGTTTACTTTCAAGTAATTTTAAGACAAGTCTTTGCAAAGTAAATTTCTTATATGTAATTAACATACATTCAATAAGAGAATATTCATTTATATTCTCTATGCTATGCTCAAAAGTGTTTTTTATATTTAGATATTATATTAATATGAATAAAACTTAGGTAGTGATTTTAACTATTTTAATAAATAAATATTAAATTCTAAATTAATTAATTCCAATCACTTGAACAAAATCGTTATAAATGTTAAAAATGTAATGTATCATACATTCTTAAAGTACTTCGATAATAATTACTCCAAAAATTAATTATTATATTTATTAACTGCATATTTATTTTTCAAGTAGTAATTGTCAAATGCACTTACGGTGACTACAATTATTCACCAAGTCCGTTTGTAGATCTCGCTACATTCCGATTAATATGCCATATAAAATGTAGCTAAGCACTTGAGAAAGATAGGCGATATTCTGTTGTACATGAGGTATGATGTTTAGGTCAAGACCGTATGGGAATCAGTTCTCAGGAGCCCAAAACACAACCGTACAGAATGCCATCCCTTTTCAGGTATCATTTCCTCTCCAATTCGGGGTTTCCGTTGGCTAACAGAAAATATTACATCCCAACGTTATAAGCAAGTGAGGGCAAAATTCAATACACACACAAAAAAAAAAAAAAATCCTAAGTAGATAGAGTATGTAGCGTATGTCTTATCCCCGACTCATCTGTCCTCGGAAATCTTAGTGTATTCTCAGACATAAATTAAAACTTAAATCAAAGTAGGAATTATCTTATAAAAACAGTCACGCGCAAACAGTTCAGGAATCCAGTCATTCACGGTTCAATAGAGTATTTATAATTTCTCTAACAAGAAGAATGCTCTCCACCAGTTATATATACCTTGCAGCGAGTACTAACAACTTTTATAACATATCAAATAATGCGCTAATTAGAATACGCTGCGAGTAAATAAACCAAAGAGTAATTTGATCAGACATGAACTGGCTCTAATCTCTACAAATAAAGTCATACAAAAATAACTACAGCTTACTTCTCACTTGCATTCTTCCTGTTACCGTAATGGTTTCTATTGATCTTAAATTTATTTCTGTTCTTGAATATATCGATTTGCTCCAAATCTAATATTTACTTAATATGAATATCCATGATTTTTATGGTTGGAATGGAGCTGGAAATTTAAAAACTCATAAAGAAACTCCTGATGTTAGTTTAGGGAAATTTCTTGAATAGCATACGTTACAACAGATATATTTTAATTTCAAGAGAACAGAAGAATCCACAGACATTGTTTATAATTGTTAATAAATATTTTGTGTGTACCTGGAAAACATTTAATATTAAAACAATACCCCATAACCTTATTTCATAGAATTATTTACATGAAAATGTATGTCATACAGCAAAAAAAGTATTCTGCATTTTCTGGGTGTTTGAAGTGAAGAAATAGTGTTAATTATTTATAAAACACACTTTATTTTTAATAAACCTTATTTAATATTGTATTATAAATACAGAACAGCTACACTATACTTATTTGTATATTTAAGAACAATAATCGACTGAATATAAAATAAAATAACATTAAATTAAATTAACATTTGAATTATTTTAATTAAAATTATAAATACATTTTTTTCTTTAATATTCATGCAATACAATAAACTAAATTTATCGAAAATGATTTTATGTCATCACAAAGAAATTTTAGCGATGAACAATTCATTTTTTAAAGTTTTTTTTTTTTTTTTACTAATTTGTTTTTCTTTCATCGAATATTTTATTTTTGTCTATTTCGTAGTGAATCTGCTTCGCTGGAGCACCTAGCTTATTATAGCCTAGCTTATTATAGCTTATTATATCTCCATATCTGAAGTTAAACCTGATAATATCTATGCCCATGTTTAATTTGGATGCTTATAAATTAGAAGATGGAGGAAATTAAAATTTATTGCCTGTAGAAGTTAAAGATTTAAAGGATATTAAGTATTTAATGAAATAGAAAAGGATACTAAGTGCTATGATCATAGGGGTGTGGGAATACAGGGTGATGGGCTCGTTCAATCAGGATTCAGCTGCTCATTTTCAGCTAAGTTCTGACTTGGGAGTCTCCGTCCCCACCTTACGGGGGGAGGGAGCTTTCCTATTGGTTGTTAGGGATGTTTGTTAAGATCTATTGGTTTAGTATACTAAGTTTTCAGGGAGTGCTGCTGTTGCTGCTGTAGTTTCTAATTTCTTGAATAGATAAGTTAGGGTGGTTTAACCCTCTAAGCGTTTCACACGCTTTTTTCCGTACTGTCCGAGATATTCCGAAAGCGTTTGCGCCGTAAAATCCCGTGTGGCTGTGAGCGCACCGAAAGCGTCAGAGCCGTGTTTTTTCACCATCACAGGATGTATTCGAGATCGTTTGCGCCGGGTTTTTCTGCAATTCCTTCCCCCCCTTTTAAAAGTTTTACATCTTGTTAGATAATTGGGGAGGGTTGCGGACACACAATGAACTTTGACAGGAAATTTTATGGCTCACAAGGGAACCCCACTCTTGCCCTTAGGGATAGAGAGAGTTCCATTGAGACATTCGTTCAAGAGGGGAAGGGGAAAATTTCCTTTCAAGTGTGTTTGTCGGTCAACTTGAGTTGAGATTTTATTGGGTTTATGAAAGAAATGCGTCCCTTGACCTAGCTTTCGAGATAAAATTTTTTATTTAAACCAATCCAAAAAACGCTTTAAAGTTCAATCACAAAATTAACTAGATTTTAATCCCATTTTTAATTAATATTCATTTGGAATTTTAACAAATTTAGATAGAGTAGAAAACCTACTGGTTTATATTGTTGGACAAATTAATCTTTGTATATTTTCTTTGATTGCTAAAAATTCACCTTTTTTATTTTTCCTCATATTAAAAAATATCAGATAGAGTTAAGTTTTTATGTTATTTCTATAAATCTCGAAAAACATCGCTAAATATATATCTATAAAATGTTTGTTTAAATACAGAGAATGTATGAAAATAATAAATACGTTCTATTGTTTCATTTGTGTTACTTTATTCACTACTTTCAGTTTTTAAAATAATATTTATTTCCTAATAACGTGTCATAAATTAAAAAAAAAAAAAAAAACGAA
>BMAW01026048.1:29567-45029 GCA_019974015.1 Nephila pilipes
ACTCAAAAAAGTCCTAGAATATCTGTTCAAATTATTTATTGCATTATTGTATAAAATAATTTATTAGGAATTGAGAAATTAATTACAAACTTTGATAAAATTATTTGTTTTAACACCTTTAATTTGAAAACAGTTGGATGCAAGATTTTTATAGGACTTTGCTGGATCATTACTAATTATTATGAAAAAGTAAAGGTATATTTTATGTGATGTTTTATTTAATCTTGTTATATAAAAATACAGATTGATATATATTTTATATTTTACATTGTTTTCAAATTAGTAATGATATTAAGAAAATATTGATATATGTTAATGAATCAATTGCTTTGTATTTGAAAATTTCATATAAAAATGTTTTTAATTTTCATTAAAATTATTACTAAGCACATGTACGAAATTGTTGAAAATTGAAACGTAAAATCCTCGATTATATTTATTAATTACATTTAATTGAAAAATAATGCATGGGGATTTATGAATCTTTGTACCAGCATAAATTTGTGTTTCGTATCTGACCGATATATTTGTAATGATGGAAATATAAATAGTTCATACAAGACCATTATATTTTACATTATTATTAAAAAGTAAAATTACCAGATGTTCACCATAATTAATTTCATTTCTGTTTTTCTATTAAAATTTTTATTCTAATTCTTAGTTATTCTTCATCTAATGTAACTAATATTGTTACATTTGAATTTAGAAGATATTATGATTTTATGTAATTCCAATTAATATAAATTCCCTGTAGAATAAGAAAATCGCGAATATCTCAACGCCATAAGACAGGTTATTAATATAAACATCTATATAATATAAAATTAAATTTCATAACAAACTTAAATGATTTATATTTGTATTATTAATTATAGTTCCACCTTGAGAACTTAAGTAAGTATTCCATCAATAAACATTACACTCGGCAGGACATAATGCCACTTTTTTAAACTTATTTCACTAATATTTAAAAATACTGTGCTCACTATTTTTCATATTGGCCACGACGAAAAACGAAAAATTTAAAATTGTTCTTCCAAATTTAGGCAAAGGGTTCGGTATTCCTACACCATTTAACATTTAAAACTGCCACGAACAAGAAGTTAAGCCTTTGTTGTAACTCTTCATCTTGCACTATAGAAGTGTGGTGGGGATGGTATCTGACTTCAAAGGAAAGCTTTTGAAGTTCATATAAAAAGGACATTCATCAGAGGTTGCTTCTTCAGATATTCCTGGAGTTGGAAAGGATTTTCACCATTTCGTGACGTTAGTCCATCCTGATAAAACGCTAAGAAATGCCTGCCTGTCACTCATAATTTATTGAAGTTCTTATAAGAATTTCTTCGAAGAGAAGTAACCCAACTATATTTTCATTGCTTTTCTTTCTAAGGCTTAGAAGTTACTCTAATGTAAATATCTCAAGAGTTCTATTGAATTCTTATATAATTTATTATTGCATTAGATTATTTAAAGAACGTTTTGTTATATGATTTTCTTGATTATCAATGTTTTTAAAAATCTTGAAATAAGCATTTGTGATAAGAATTTTCATTTTAATTATATATAATGTCTTAATTAACAAGAAACATTAAACGATAGAAGAACTGACAAAATATTTTTAATCCATGAGATTTAGTAGGAATAACTTATTTTAAATTAAAACATCTTGCTTACTTTCTATTAATTTTGATAATCTGATTAATCATTGGTATTATACATTCATCTGAGTTCCTTGTTAAGCTGTAACCAATTAATTTCATATCCAAAATTCCGTTCATAAGATATTTTGTAACATGTTTATAAACATATTTTTGCAAATATTTTTGTATGTAGTTCTATATGCAATAAAAGATTTAGAAAAACGAACTAGATATATATTGAAAGTTATATGGAATTTTTCATACATTTGCTTCTTTTCCTAGCTTTCAGTAACCGGGACATAAATACTCCTAGAGTAGAAATTTGTGTATTTTTGAAACTATTAAAATGAAAATTTTAACTAGGAAATTCGATTAAAATTAAACTGTGGTTTAATTGCAGTAGAAACATTTTTGATATGCATAAATTGTTTATCCTAAAATTTTATACTTAGTGCACCCTTTAAAATATTCATACAAATTTATAACTCTTTATTTTGAGGGGAATATATAATAGGAAGGGGGCATAGATTTGTTTTAATGATAATATGTTCATACCATTTCCCAAATTAAGTAACCCCACTTATTAACTTATTAAGAGAAGTAACACTTGAAAACTAAGGGATTCATTCTGAAATTTTAAAATGTTTTATAAATTGATCTATGTTTTATATACATTAAGATATTGTAACTATAGTTAATGTATTTTGATCCCCATTTTCAATGGAATTTGGGAAGTAAACAATGCCCTAAAAATGCACTTTTCTTAAGAAAATTTAATAACCAAAGCAAATAAAAAATAAATCTAAATTCAATCTATATAATTGTAAATAATATTTTCATTTATTCTACAACTTTCATAAAAGGAAACTATATTTAATGAAAAAAAAATACATTAATGATATTAAGACTGAATTTTCAAGAACACTGAGCAGGAAATGTTTGTCTGGTATTAGCAGTAAGAAATATTACTGCTGCGATTTTTCAATACTCATGATACATGGAAGAAGCAAAAAAATTGTTTCAGGTGCTTTATTATTTGGTAACATTTGCTTCCTAGAAACCATTATTATTAAAGTAGTTGCAATTGTTTTAGAGTTAGTCTTTAATTTAAAATCTTTGAAAGTATTTTATAAATAAATAAGGGCAATTCGTAGAAGCCTCAGAAAGAAAATCGATATTAGAACAATAAAAATTGTAGTGGTTAATTTGTAAAAGATTATTTTAATGCATTTTGTTCGTCTAAAACTTGTAAGGTTCAGATATTATTAAACTTGTTAATGGCTTTATACTTTACTTTAAAATCAAAGCTAGAATGTTAATTAGCAATGATTAATAATTTCTTAAACTAACGTAAAAATTTCCTATGTGTTGGAACATAACTGATTTTATGCACAAAAAGAAAAAAAATAGTTTCAGCTAATAAAAAACAGTACACATGAATAAAAAATAGATATATATGGATGCAAATTCGGCTAAATCCATACTAAAAAAATATTTGCTAAATTTCATCCAATGTCCCTTTTATTATGATTTGAAGAATATCATCAAAAAATCAAAAAAAAAAAAAAGATTTGTCTTTAGATCTCAAAATAATCATTATACCTTACCAATATATTAATTAATTATGTTTTAACCATTATATTTTTTAGCTTCTAATGAGAAGAGTTACAAAAATTGGAATAAAAATTACTAAATATATCGCTAATTTATCAAGTATAGATTTGCAAGCGTTTGAGTTTAATTTACCTCTTGAACGGGAACTACATCTAACATATTTCTTTTTTGATTGAAAATAATAATATAAGAACATATTTTCAGAACAAAATCCAGAAAAAAAACGAATTGCTAGCTTGATGAGTAAGATCGTAACATTAAAGGAAAAATACTATATATTAAAGTGCCTTAAATGTGTGTTTTAAGTAAAAATTAATTATCTATTATAATACCTAACTGTAGTTTGTGGAGAGAGCCTTGAGTGTTCTTCTTAATTTACCTCATTATTGCTACTGATCTTTATTTTTGTTGAACCAACTAAAATATGTTTACTAAACAGATTGTTAATTTGAAATGAATATGCATGACTTAGGCAATAATTCACAAATATTTTTTTAAATACAAGATTCCAAGGTGCACATTTAGATATATAGAAATAAGATTATTTGATTTTAAATTGGATTGTTCCAATTATATCATAAATTTCAGAATCGTTTTGGGGTCGAATAAAATTCCAATTAGTATTTTCTTCTCCTTTTTAATCCGATACTTAGACAACTGAAAATGATTATTGAGAGAGAAAATTAATTTTGTGATTGTTTAATAATATCACATTTAAAAGCTATAGAAAGCTATTGGCAAATAATATTCGTATATTGAACCATGGTCACGGCAGAGCAGGCACTACCCTCTAGAAACTTGCCTATCACACCGAAAGGAAGACTTGGAAGTCCGACAAATTTAAAGGATGGGTTTTCAGAAGAATCAGTACCGAATCCACAACTCGATGAAACAACGGTGGCTGCAGTCCGAGACCATGAACATTTGGCTAACACGGTAACATATTTTGGGATGATTACGTTTCCTCATGAATCAATTGCATACGTATTGAAAATAGGATATTTATATGAAAAATAAATCTAAGTTATAATTTAAGTTTGAATGAAAAATAATAAGAATTAAATTTAAAGTTTCAAATGAAATAAGTAACATGCTTTTGGGAATAAATATATTTTTTGAGAAATTGATATTAATCACTGAAGCAGGAGAATAGGACAACAGAAAAGAAGTATTTGGTGCTAATAAATCAGAGTACATTGCAAAGACAATTTGAGGGGGCAGTATGTTCATATTTCATTTTGTAAATATTACATTAAATTTTAATGCAAAAATTCAATTCTAGCAAATGCTTCTAAAGTTAGATATTAATATACTCCATTTATTTCCGACAGATAACTATTTAAAGCACGTTTTAGAAATTCTTTTCATAGCAAAAGTTTTAATGAAGGAATTGTAGTAAAAAGCAAATATTTGACTCTTATATTCTTCGATATAAAGGTTACTGCTGCATGCGATGAAAGAATTTTCTTTGCAACATAACATTAAAATTCTAGAAATTTAATTCCTTTTTAGTAAAATTTAAATTTTCAAAGTTCTGTCTACAATTTATTTCAGATATATTGGAAGAAAACTCGATGACGAAGCAGCCTTAAATTTCTCGCGTGAGAAAAATTTCCAACAGTTTAGGAAACTAAAGCAAAATGCAAAGTCGGGAAGTTAAACAAATATTTAAGTTACGAAGAAATTCAAAGCCAGTTCGAGGCTAAATCTTATTTCTTTTTTTTCCAGCTCATTGTGCGTGAAAATTTAGAATGTTCTCTTCCCCATTTCTTCAGAAACTAGTAAAGAATTGAAAAAATATTTTCAAAATACTAACAACAAAGCAACTTCTGATCAATATTGAGTGACTTTATGTAATAAATATAATACAAAGGAAATTATTCATTTTATAAAACAAAAATGGAACGTTTTTAGATTTGTAAATTTCAAAATTATTTAGTGATATTATTTCAAACTTTCATTTCAAGTCAGACTTAAAAAAATCATTTGTTTTAGAATTACTTTAATGGTAAATATAGAAAGAGAAACATTCGTTTAAAGAATGAAATGATGTAGCTTTTGTTCTTGATTGATAGAGAAAGTTATGTTTTAAAATCTATAAGAGTAAGATATTGAATATTTTTTAATCAAAAATCATATGCACTGAACAGAGGATATTGTATTACCATAAATCATATTCGCAAACAGATTAACAATTCCGTTTGTGTATATTCAATAAGAAAAACGATCAGTTCTCCGTTTCCATAAGCCATTGGATGTTTGCTTGGAAAGATAAATTTATCCTTCAAAAATGATATATTCAGTTAAAATACCCTTGACAACATAAAAATTACTTTTACTTTTGATTAATGGGATTGATGTTTTCTTCCTTTGGTTATAAATCTGAGATACCCTTAGTAAATAATATATAATATGTATTAGGTTTACACACAATAAAAGTCTTAATGTGAACAATAAGTGGTAACCGAACACAAGGGGCAATTATAATTTTGCATAAGTTCATATTAATAAAACAGTTTATCATAAATTTTGTAACATAATTGCTCTAAAAAGTATTCACTTATTATCTTAAAATTAGTTCTTTTAGTAATATTCAGATTTTTTTTCTACGAAATCAGACTATTTTTGTCATAATAATTAGTACCAAAACCTAATATAAATTGAATGTACTTTCATAAACCTGTCTTGTATAGAAAATTTCAAGCATAAATTATTCTATATTCTAAATTTTATTATGTTTTACATTATTTTATTTATTAAGAAAGTAAATAGCTCATGGAGTTGTAATTGATGTAAAATTTATTTTAAAAGTTTTTTAAGACAAGAAATAAATATGAAAAAAAATAGATAATATAATTTTAGGTAATACTAATTGAAGGCAATTGTTTATGAATCTTCATAAGTTTTAATTTGCAATGCAAGAATTCTAAACTGTAGATCCTATTTTTTATACCATTCCTACCAATTTTTAAATCAATTTGAATGGTTGTCGTATTTCTCGAAAATGACCATTATAAATTATAATTAGAAGTATATGCGTATTCTTGATATTAATTTTAATTTCAAATTTTAAATACTCTGCAGGTACTGCTGGAAAATATAAAATTTCATATGCTGCAATTTGATGCTCTCAATATCTTTAATTATGTTGCAGATTTTTTCAGTTATTGCAGACTGCAGACTTTTTATATTTACATGAAATATCTTGGACTGGTATATGGAAAGTATTTCAAGATTGTTAAATTATTTTTAAGCCCTGAACTTATAATTACATTTAGTTATTTCAGTTATATGTTTTTAAAATTATTTTAACAAGTAAAAAATATATATTTTTAAAACTATATGAAACCATACCCTGTGTAACAAGTTTCGTTGGCTGTAATCTGAATTATAAGTATGTCAGTCGCAAAGTAAATTGTACAACTTAGTAAAAAAAATTCATCCAAGTCTATTTTGATGAAACTGCGTGGCAACACTTCAGACAATTGTCTTTATTGTGTGACTTAACAGATTTCACGAGGGTATTTTAGTTTTTCTGATAATTAGTCGT
Organism: Nephila pilipes; assembly: GCA_019974015.1. Classification (NCBI taxonomy): domain Eukaryota; kingdom Metazoa; phylum Arthropoda; class Arachnida; order Araneae; family Nephilidae; genus Nephila; species Nephila pilipes. The sequence continues at coordinate 36,375 of BMAW01026048.1, forward strand.
AAACATGAATCGATAGCTACAAGTGGTGTCGAAATTGGAAGTGCGAGAAGTGATTCTTTTTTTTTTCGTGTGAGTGAAAAGGTAAGCAAACTGCACTGAAATTTAACGGGAGTTGCATGAAGTGAATGGTGAAAATGCAATGTCACGTCAAGCTACCGCGAAGTGGTGCAACAAACACGTTCGAGAACATGCGTACACATATTGATGACGCCGATTGCTAGGAAAGTCCATCGCCTGCAACAAATTCTGAAATCGCTCCTCGAGTGAATTACATTCTAGCAAATAGAAGCAAAAAAATAGACGAATTCTCAAATAAGCTAGATAATTCTCATGGAAGTGTTTATAAAATTATTGCTATCATCTTGCATTTCATAAAGTTTGTTCTTGATGAATGTCTCATATATAGAAGGAGGGACCTAAAGTGAAGAGGTTTGGAAATTCCTTTGCATTTCGAGAAACGTTACAAAAAGAAAGGAAATGAGTTTTTGGACACAATTGTGGCCGGCGAGACTTGGATTCACCACTTTTCACATCAAACGAAACACAGTTCTCTCGAGGGGAAATATTCCATTTCCCTGACTCGAACAAAATATCGAACTGTTCCATCTGCGGTAAAGGTGATGATGAAGTTGTTTTTAAACGGAGAAGGTGTAGTGCATACAGATGCCACAATTAAAGCAACTTTTTTTTGTGAAAAACTAAAACGATTGCGACAATCACTTAAAAATCGACGGCCTGGTAAACTGTTGAAAGGTATTGTGCTGATTCATGACAATGCAATTTCGCATGCAGCGAAACAAACGTGCGCACTTCTGATAAAGATTAGGGGGGAAAGTGTGGGATCACCAGCCGTATATCCAAGACCCATTATTTGGTCCCAATGAAAGAGGTTTCAATGCGACGATATCGTTCTGATGACGAGGTGAAACCGATAACCCAATAATTATTATTGGACATTGGACGGGATTTGTTTCCAGAAGGCAAAGAAACACCTCAACAAATACTTAAATGACGGAGGTAATTACGTTGAAAAGTAGATTTTGAATGAAAATGTACGATACTAACAAATTCATTGTAAAATTTCTATCATTTTTTGTTTTCTTAAGCAGTGCAACTAACTTTTTGACTGACCCTCGTATTTAATAATATAAGTCATAATAAATTAAATAAAATTTGAAACATTTACTCCCCAATTCGAAATTTAGTTCCATAGAAAAATTCTCTTTTTTATAATTTGCACAAGAGGGAAATATCTGATTAATTCTATATAAGTAAGAATAAAATTAATTGGAATTTAAAGCTAGCAGAAAATATTTTAAGTATTTCCGAAAGAAACCATTCATTATAGAGAATTTTAATTACGCAAGGGCTCCATTATTGAACTTCATAAAAACGGACAATTTTTAAAAGTACATAATTTAATTTGCTTCATTATACGAATTAGGTCGAAGAAAATGGGTGTGTGGATATAAGGATGGCCAAACTCTCTCCACAGAAATGCTTAGTGTATTTACCGAAAACAGGATCCATATCGAGGTGGTGTTACCAAGTCTGTAACTTCCGAGATGGTGTGCAAGTTGTCTCATCAAAACAGGAACATATGGCCGAATGGAAAGAAAAGACAGTTCGGTTAGGTTCTCAGTACGATCATTTTCTGGACGAGGCTCATGAGTTTTCCATTGTTAAAAAACAATAAACTTATATCAACACAAGAAAAATCATTAAAAGGATTTTTTTTTATTAGATAACGTGATGTGATTTGTAGACAGTAAATAACTGTTAATACGTTAATTAGATACACAAGTGTTCACAACTTTACCATAATTCATAAAATGCGAAATATTGTAAGTAAATAATGCTTAAATTTCTCTAATTAAATTGTGGTGAATCATCTGTTGAAGTTCAAACTCCGTCTTTATATAAAACATTTCACAGTTAATCTTCATACACTAAATACCCTCGTGCGTCGGAACGTAGATAAACCGGTTTACTTGGTAACGAATATGCAGTTTTAGACAGGTTTCGTGCAATTTATGAAGAAAGAAATGTTGTTTATGATCAAACAGAACGAATAATGGTGTAAAGGGAAAACTAGATATAATAACGTAAAGAAGTATAATAGGAACGCTTGAATCTGGACAATCACAAACCAAAGTGCCTGGAATTCTCAAAACTAAGTCAGACGTTACGATGTTTGGGAAATTATGATCGAACGATTGACATTATATTGAAGCTAGTAATTGGAATATTTTTTTGTGTATGCTTAGATAATATTATTAACTAATCGAAGTTTTTTTTTCTTCGACACAGCAAACACCTACGGGAAGTTCTTTTTTCGAAACGCTGATTCATTTGTTGTTTGGGTCTGGGAATTTTCCCTCTAAAAGCTGAAAAAGTGTAACTCCGCCGGTGCAGAAATAAGATATCTAAGTCTATTTATTAATCGAATTTACATGAATAAAGATCCAAAGAAAATATAAAGTGTATTAGATTTACCTGCAAAAATCACTCGAAAATTCGCTAATTTTTTTTTTTTTTGTATTACAAACTGGTGTTAAAAAGTAGGTTAAGGAATATGTAGAGTTATGTGAACTTTAAATGAACTTAAACTAAAAAAAAAAAAAAAAAAGAAAAAAAAAAAATTGATTAAGAAAACAAAAAAAAAATTTTGATTAAATTAAAAAAGTACTTAACATCAGCCCCAGTATTAAAATAAAAAAAAGTTTGATTTACATAATGAATATGTAGAATTACATTTTGAACTGTACATTTATGCGAGTACGGTCGACATAGTAGCAATATTCTCCTAATAGGATAAATGAATAGTTTTTGAGTCTAAGACTTCAAACTCAAGAGAACCTCATTACACAATAACTGAATTGGAATGCTTAGCAGTTATATGAACTTTGCGGAAGTTCAGATTATATTTTTGCCAATCACCTAGTAGGTCATTGCCGATAATTTAGCACTTACATAGTTATTATAGAGAATAATATCTCTAGCAAAATGATTCGTTAATCATTCGAATTATCTGAGCAATATTGTAAGGGAAAAACAATCAAGAATCAAATGCAATGACCTATGTTCTATGAGGAAACCCATACGTCGAGTACACCGATTCTCATATTTTAAGTAGCGTAATTAGATCATTAGCTTCATCGTCTCGAGATTAATTCCTTAACAAACAAAAGTATGGCACAGAATTAGGACATATTTACCCGTACATAAGAACTACAGAAGGCAGTTCAGTCTGTAATACCGATATGTGAAGTTTCATGATTTACAAGTTATTGTACGAATTCTTCTCTATGGAAAATAATTACTTTCCAATACTGATTGCATGCATTCCAAAATCATTGCGAAATTCTATAATAATTCATTGTTATATAATTTTGGAACAAGAAAAGCGTATGAAAAACTAAAGATACACGTTATTTTCCAAAAAGGATAAATTATAAGCAACTATGTTTCAACCTGCGACATTTGTCAAAATTATAATTAAAAAACGCGTTTCCATTTGCACAATTAATTTTAATTGAATATAATTATAAAAATGAACAAAATTTCATTAGACATTAGAGGCCTTTCCCAGGGTCTAAACTCAAACCGTACTTTTGTACTCTAATAATTATAGAAACTTATTTTTTTAAAATGGGTAGAATTGGTGTATACATTTAATGACCAGATCTTTCAAGATTATATTAGCAAATTTATTAATTATCAACTGAAAAGTTCAGCTTTACAAAATAACCTATAGTTCTATTATAGAAGCGAACCAAAAGCCCCAAAACTGAATATCGCCCATCATTAAAACAATGAGAGGGAGGATTCGAATGTCAAAGAAAAGAAGCATCAAATATTATCTCCCAAATCGTTAAAAAGTATCCGTTCAAAGAGACAGCATCTCCATGATAATAGTTACATCTGATAAGATGAGAGCATTCAGCAAGATCCATAAGTGTCCGTCTTCTATTTTCGCAATTAATGGAAGTTCATTCCCACGCCTTTTACGATGCCTTTATAACATATAGTCTTATATGTAACTGTAAGAAGGCATTTTTGAAGGGTTAAGTAGTAGAGGCTCGTATAAAAAATTTATAGTAGCATGAAACAAAAGTGTTCATAGAAGATATTCTTTCTGTCTGTGATGGTCAAACATCCTACGACAATCCCACTGTCATACATAATAGCAGTATTTTATGCATCCAACTTACAGATCGATCAATGTTGTGTGATCCTTTTGAAATAACTAGGTAGTAACCATTTATTTAGATAGTAATTCATAAAATCCAGAAAGAGTCGACCCATGGGAAAACATTTTTTACTTAATGTTGCATAAACATCATGAATTGAACCTTCTATTCGAAGAATTCAAGAATTCTTCCAATAGAAGGTTCAATACTTGAATCCTTCGCATATTTTCTCTAGAATCTCTATATTGTAACTCTTTATCTAATAATTTAGAGGGAAATTGGGCACTTTGTGGGTTATATTTCACACTTATTGCTCTCGAAGAAAGCATTCTATGTTCCATTTTTGCTGCGCTGTATGCGCGTATTGTAGGGGAATTTCCTTCGAAATAGATACTAATGTTAATTAAAATACGGATAAATACCAGTTGTGTCATAATTTACACTACTAAAATAAGCAAATGACTTCATAACAAGTCATTGAACTACTGCATTATCTTTCAATTGCCTTGTAAGATAAAGACTTGATTCGTATGTTTCCATCTATCACTAGTTCAATCACCAAATAAATGAATTCCGACTGTCAAAATAACCAACTCCATTATTTGAATATTTACATCTAATAAAATATTTAAATGGTTTCCAGAATGCATTCACTGTTTAATTCATAATTATTTTGGAAAAAAAACAACTTAAAACTATCAAATGTAATAAAAAAAAATCAAAGTTGTTTATAGTTCTATTTAAATGAATTTTTTTAAAAAAAGGTTAACTGATCTGCACAACGCTACAGGAAGAATCTTCATACAGATGCAAATGATTCCTATTTGTTTCACGACTTTGTAACCTTAATGTAACTCTCCTATGATTACTGGATCTTTTTTATTATAAGATTCTTAAAATAAACGATATGTCAAAAACAATCTCCGTTTAAAAATGAAATAACTTACTGAAAAAAAAAATTCAAGATTTTTAAACAAGAGTAACAAATTCACATCTGATTTCTTTTATTTTTTTTAACAATCCTATTTTGTTAGGAAAAATAAGAAAGAAAAAAGCAGAAAAAAGGCAAAATGAACTGAATTTTATCCCATCCTAAATAAAAATGAAGAATTTACGATAAATAAAATACTCATGGGATTGAAAATCATCAGAAGAATTTCGGAGATAGTCAATATTGTTCCAAATAGAAAATGTAACTGCTTCCTCACTAAATCCACATGATCTCGATATGACTTGCAAAGCTATGGGAAGAAACATCCTTTTTCTTTTATTTGATTATTAACTTCCTTCTGTGCGAAGGAAGCTGATTGTTACCAAAACATTCTCTCTTTCAGACACAATGCTTTGTCCATTCTTTCAGATAGTAAAGCTCTCTTGTATAAGAAGGGAGTCGAAAGATTTTTATATTAATCCAAGGCAATGTTGAAAAAAAGAAAATAATTTTTTATTAATATATATATATATTTCAGTAAAAGAATATAAATTTTTCTTTAGAATTATTTTCATAAATATGTTTGGAAAAAGATAGCAAATCTTAATTTTAAATAAAGATTAGTTTCAACCATTTTTAAAGCAAGTTTTTTTATGTAAAGATGGATTAAAAAGTATAAAAATTATTCTTTAAATGTCAAATAATATATATAATTTAGAAATGCTCGGGACCCTTTACAAAAATATCAAGATAACTGCAGATAAATTGAGTATCAAAACCACTTTCTTAAGGTGTCAATAAAAAGTTTTAGGTGTTCTAGCTTTTATCAATCATGCACTAATTTACCTTTATAAATTACTTTTATACTTCTCATTATAACTATCTTTAATAAAAGCTTTATTAAAAAATATTTAAAAATATTTTATTCCTTATATTTATTTAGTTCCTTTTAGTCTGAAAAATTAAGACTAAACATGCAATTACGTTACCTGTACATGGGTGCATAATTTCAACTGACATTATGAAGTGAAATACACTAGAAATTCACACACATATAGTCTGGAAACAAATATTTTTGCAATATATATGCATATAAATATTAGTTAAATGCAGGCATTTAAGAAAGATACCGTTTGCTAAGTTAAATGATTATTTATTTGCAAATTAGTAATTTTCAAAACCTACTAGTAGTATAAAAATTGAATTTTATATGCGAAACACTCATATTTATATTTCCTATTACATTGTTTGCAACGTTTCATATAAAACGTTTGAGCTAATTCATGAAAAAAACTTATACGAATATTTTTAATTGAAGGAACAGAACTTTTATTTTTAGACAATCGTGGTACAGATGCTTCTCGCAATTTATTCTGAGAACCTTAATAATGATACGATTTATCAAAAATTATGTATATATAAAGGGGGGGAAGAATGCAAAAATAAGACCAAACATATAATGAAAAGGAGTTTTATATAAACGTATGCACACTTACTAATCTTCCCAACGTCAAAGAACACCTCTTAATATCATTTGAGTACTCATTTTGCTTGCAGAAGGTCAGTACCTCAACATGTTATAGAGTTATCAAATTCTCCATAGTCCCCTGTTGAAATGTTCAACCATGCTGCTTTTACAGTGGTACATTATTACAAAAGTGACTGGTGCTGAATTTCGTGCATGACCTCACTTTTCAATCATGTCCCTTATACTTTCAGTGGAATTTATGTTTGGCGATCTAGTTGACATACTTATACACAGGAACTGTCAGAATCTTATTCATACCAATCGCTAATGGTTTTAGACCGGTGGTATAGCGCATTGTGATCCTGGAAAATTTCTTTTCTTTTTATTTTTTTTTCATGAAGTCTATTAATGATGACAAAAGGTTTTGAGATAGGTGTACGTAATAATTTTTAGTCAATTATTGGTTCATTTCAATAAAATGACTCAGTTCATGTCGTTTAAAAACAGTATAAACCATTGTAGAGTCACCGCCAGTTAGCACAGAGCCTTGTTGACTACTTGGATTCATGGCATTGTGGGATTTGTGCTGCCAAATTCAAATCTTACCATCAGTTCATACCAAATAGAATAGTGAATCATCTTACAAAGAAGATTTTTCAGATCATATATTGTACAATTTTTATATTCACCAGCCCGGCAGAGGTGCTTCAGTCAAATATATGTTGCTAATAATGGTGCAATCATTTGTTGTTATATACCATTAATACCAAATTTCGTCATATTAACTTGAGAGTACGTCTGTAGTAAAATTCCACATCGATTATTGCTAATGTTTGACGTAGTGCTACTGGTCTGGTAATACTGATTACTCAACACAAACGTCGCTAGCTTCAGTAATTAAGCAGACACTGTCACCTTTCGTATTGTCCATAGTGGGATGTAACTCCAGATATTATATATTCTAGGCACAATCTGGACATTGCGGTTCAAGAAATGCTGAATTCCTAAGAATTTCAGAAACGGAATGTGAAATACGTCTATCTTAATTAGTATTCCGCATTTAAAATCTGTTAATCCCCGTTATGTATCTATAATCTTCTAAGTAAACTTTCAACGTTGATAACATAAGAACAAATGAAATATCAGGCAATTCTATGCCAATTCATACAGGAAAACCTATTTTTCTCTAAAGGCAGTTCGAAGACCATGAAGAGTTGTAAAAATGGGGTACCTAAAGTATTACGGCCTCATAGATCATTTTAAAAATACTCAATTGGCTTCAAGCCCCGAGTACGTGCTAACCATTGCGTATACGGACAAATATCTCATCACGGAGGTCATTTTCTACCAATTGTATCATATGTTATCTGGGATTATCGCCTTGCTGAAAGAAGGAATCACTCACTGCTACTGTGTAACACGAAATATTGGATGAAGAACGTCGTCTCTATATCACTAAACATTGATAGCGCTTTTAGGAATGGTACATAAGTTAATGTGACTATTCCAGAGGAATAATTGCTCTCAAATATGCACTGTCTTTAACATATTTGTTTTTCTTTCATGGATACGATTGTGATAATATTGGCTTATCGCCTAAGAAAACAATCTTATTCAGTAATTTTCTTAAACAAATTTCTACTCACTAGTGAAGAATACATACCTCCACTGACTTCATTATAATTAAAAGTTCAATCGACAATTAATCATTTATTCTCAGAGACTCAACCAAAGGGGTACTATTCAAACATCTTGCTACATAGATTGACCGTTTCCAGTTCCTATTCACCATATACCAGGCGATCATAATTAACTAAGTAAATAGTATTGAGTCTTCATACCTAAAGAAAGAGAATCTCGAAACTTCACTGCTCAGTTTCTACTTTTATAATCCGGAGATAACTTAAAGCCTACTTTCTACCAAGTGAGCATCGATATTAAACATCAGAAATTCGACTAATTTGCATAATTTAATAGAACATTATTTTTGCTGCATGCTGCATAATCTGCAGCGATTTTTTTTAAATTTACTTATTTTTAGAGGAGTAACGACTTTTTCTGAT
>BMAW01026051.1:0-11266 GCA_019974015.1 Nephila pilipes
AATATTTAATTTAATATTTAATCATATAGTTTTTCAATAGTATTATTATTAGTTTATATTAAATTTAAATAAGAAGAATAAAAGAAAAGTTTGAATCAACATCTGGATTATAATTACTTTGAAAATTTATAAGATTATTTTTATAGCTTAACAGTTTACAATTATCATGATCTATATAGTTTTGGAAACAAAAAAGGAAATCAATATTAGCCAGACTGTTACAGCTGGGTCATTTGGTGGAATTCCACTTTTGTTTATATTTTTATTATTAAAAGTAATATATCTTTATTTTAGTATCAATTTAATCAAATTTGGTCCCTTATTTTTATCGTTAAGAATAATATACATTTCCTTTAGTACCAATTCAACCAATGTTAGTTCTTATTTTCATTCTAAATTTAATTTAAAGTTTTTTATGTTCTAAGTTAAAATGATTTAAGTCGTAAGATATGCTTCATTCGAAATTAGGTCAAAATTCCGAGATAATTTATTATAAGGAATACATTCATTATTAATAATTTTTTAAAAAGAACAAGAACTTTTGTAAGATTCCCAATATCAATTGAATTGAATATGTCTTCAAAATCCTAACTACAGAGAGAGACAATGTATTTAATTTTTTTCATATCTAACAATTGTAAATAATTACTATCTTATTTCAATTATCAATGTTATTTTGTAATATTTTTTAATAAATCACTTGTAGTTGAAATGTAAGTATTATAAAGAATAGTTGTAATGCGAAATTTTGCAGGTATCTCATTTAAGTAAAAAATTAGACTAATAAGGCCTTAATGGAAAATAATCTTCAGCAACCAGAGGTAAAAATTAAAGTAATATTAATTTCAATTGTAAGAGATTCGAATAGGACAAAAGATATTTTTGGCTCAACTTATATTATTACTTACTCATTTCCACTATTTCAGTGCGGATATAATTTTGATAGTTTGTCAGCCTATTTCTGCCATGGTCTCTCAATCAGACATAATTCATACTTGAAATTGTAGCCCTGTTTTTGAAAACTCTCACCTCATAGTTTCTTATCATCTATTTTTTTCTTTCTAAAGGGAATTTTTTGAAATTTTAAATATGTTTTCCTAACATTCTGTTCACGACATGAAAATCTAAATAAGATTGTTTCATCTAAGTTTTAGTTTATTTGTGTTTTAAATAAAATATATAGTTACTGCATTTCAAATGTATATTTTCATTAAGAATAATTTTAACTACATAAAAAGTAGGAAATTTTTCGTATTAAATCAGTGTAATCTGTTTTGAGAACGTTTTATCTATGTAATGCCATTAGAAAGTTGAAACTTCTCGATGGGATGTAAAGTTATTACAAAATTATGTAAGAGTAACATAATTTTTGGCTGGTTTAATTATTGTGAGATGAAAGTGTCATATAGCCAAACCATGTATCTGCTTAAAACAATTAAGTTATCAAGCAAGTATTATTCATACTCTACAGAACTAAAAACTAATAGCAATTTCACATTTTTTTATTTAATATATGCAATAATTAAACTTCCTATATTCTTACTAATATATCTTTTATCTTTAAGACCGTAAGATCTTATTGCAAAAAATCTAACAGACACTTGAATACATAATAGGTGAATTTTTCTAAGCAATACACGTATTTTTCCTACACATTTGTTATTAAAACTTAATAGTATTTGGTATTAAGGGCTAGGTACAATAGGATAAGGGGGAAAAGTAAATAACAGAATAAAAGCCATCGAAAACACTCGATTTTGAAAATAGGATCAGTTGTACTTTTCTTTTAATTTAAGAAAGTCACAAAGATTCCGTAGAAATGCATTTGCATATAAATTGTAAAATGTCGAGTTAAAAAGGAACTCGGTCTTTTAAAGCATATATCTGTAAAGAAAATGATAAAAAGAACGTAAAAATTCGATAAGTAGGAGATACAAAGGATATTGACTTTGTAGGAATTTTAAAAACGTATAAAAGACTTGCGATATTAGAGCGAAATATTTCCTTTTGAAACTTACAACTTTACAAGTTTTTTTGTTCGTTTTCTTACATTCTTATTTTTATCATTATCTTATAATTGGAATTTCAAATTTTAAGCGTAAATGAAAAGAATAAGTTAATTCCGCATGCTATTTCACGATAGCTATCAAAAGATAATGAATATATTAAAGGGAATGAAATTCCTTAAGATATGTCGTATATAATAGTTAACATAAAAACGTGACATTCATATTTATTTATCAGCTTTACATTTGAATTACTTATTTTAGCAATGTAATTTAGTTAAACATTTTAATATAACAATTTATCACAAAATGATATGATAATAACTAAGCAATTTAAATATAAGATTTGATTCTGATTTTTAAATTGGAAAAACAATCAGAAGGAATTTGAAAAGGTGCCTGAAAACTAACTTATCGTCTTTGCTACATAGTTTTATAGAGTGTTCTTTTTAAAGAAAAATAAGTAAAATTTCAAGACTTCCTTCTAAACATGAAAAAAAGTGCAAAATATTATTACGGCACGATGAATTAATTTTTTTTACATTAACAAGGAAATTAATTAATCTTTTATATAAATGTTTTATGATTTATCTAAATTTTTGATACGTATAATGATCTTTCTTAAAAATAAAAATGTAGGGAATACGCACTTTAAATACAGTTATGTATCAAATAAATTTCCTGGAAATCGAATAGTGATATGACTAAAATATTCTTATTATAAATGTACATATATTAAGCAATTATTTCCCAGAAAATGTTTTTAAAATGGGATGAGTAAACCAAACTAAATTCGTAATTGGGATTTTGTGAAGACAGATAGAAAGAATTTTCATTTTTTTAAGATGGAGTTTTGATTTCTCTGTTCTATTTAAATTAATATTATACTTCCAATGTATTTTTTATTAATTAATATATTATCCTATAAGCTTTCAGCTTAATTTTAACTGTTATTCAAGTAGAATTACTGATTTACTTTTTAAATTAATAGTGTTTTCAGGACTGGAAACGTAGAATAACTGAGCCTTTTACATTTAGTTGATAATTTTATATAAAGTAATGCTTACTTTAAAATTAACTATAACTTACTGTATCAATGACGAAATATTTAAATCTATTATATAATCATAGAAGGGAAATTTCAACTTAAAAGTGTTCATTGTCACTGCTATGCCTATCCATAATTGAATTTATAATAAAGCGTTTTATATATATGTATAATTCTGCATATATACTGCTGTTTGTAGAAAATGCAACACCATGAAAGAATCATCAGAATCAAATGAAATTTAATGCAGAAACGACTTGTACTGATACAAATAAATGATGAAATTTTCAAAACAAAAGAAACAAATTAAGCGTCCGAAATCAGTATTTGGTGCAGCCACCATGCGCTGCAATAAATGCTGCTATACGACGTGGCATGGAGTCAAACAGATGTTGAATATCTGCTTGAGGAAGAGAATTCCATATCGCTTGTATGCGCAACCAAAGTTCGTCTTTGGAAACTGCAGGACGCGGATCACGAGCGAGACGCCGACCAACCATATCCCACACGTGCTCAATAGGCGACATATCCGGTGAATAAGCAGGCCAAGGAAGAAGTTGCATGCGTTGTGCTGAACAGAAGTCTCGAACAGTCCGCGCAACATGTGGGCGTGCATTATCCTGCTGAAAGATAGCTCCAGGGATGCCTTGAAGGAAAGGAACGACTTCGGGCTGTAGCACTTCACGGACGTACCTGTTGCTATTGAGATTACCCTCAATTCGTATCAAATTGGATCGTCCATGATACGAAATCGCACCCCAGACCATAACTTCGGGTGTTCGACCACTATGTCGTTCAATAATACACTCAGGAAGGCAGCGTTGACCGGCATAACGTCTAACACGAACACGGCCATCATTGGTCCACAAATTCATCTGAAAAGACAACTTGGTGCCAATCAGCTCGCCTGTCTCTGTGCTCAAGAGCCCACTGCCGACGCAGCCGTCGATGATTCGCCGTGAGGGGAATCCTGTATAAAGGCACCCTTGCACGCAATCCACGGCGCAGCAGACGACGACGAATTGACGAAGCCGACAATTGTACACCTGTAGCAGTAGACCAACGTGCTGCCAGCTGCCTGGAGGAAGCTGTGCGATCATTCACCGCCATGCGGAGCAGGTGTCGATCATCGCGCTCTGACGTCACCTTCTGTCGTCCAGTGCCTGTTTTTCGAGTTGTTCGGTGCTCGTCGGTCCACTGCTTCCAAACTCGCATCACTGTGGAACTGTTCCGCTGCATACGAGCTGCTATTGCGCGATAGGAAAATCCTCCTTCTCGAAGGCCGATTATCCTCCCTCGTTCAAACTCCGTAAGTTGCTTGAATTTCTTATTCTTCCGTCGTGGAGGCATACTCAGGTCTCACTAAACGTTTGCCACTAACAAATAATCATAGACTTTTTTTCAACGTCCCGCTACAGCACTTTATTTATACGCTTTCAGCATCAATTCAGAGGGCGCTGCGCGCGCCGCGCACGCGCGATGGCTCTGAAACTTTATTAATTTGCATAATATCCTATAATTGACATTTGCTGCGAATTTCATTTGATTCTGATGATTCCTTCATGGTGTTGCATTTTCTACAAACAGCAGTTTACTTTTAAAACGTTTAATTACAATTATCTGATATTTAAAATGTTTATTTCAGTATTATTTGTCAAAATATTATAATAATTATTTTCAGATATTTATAATGAATTGATGAGTTAAATTTTAATGTATCAATCTTTTTTGTTTCACTTATAAATAAAAGGAAATGTGATATTTGGTGGAATCAAAATAACGCTACTTAAGTTTGTTTCAAAACTGTTTTTAAATAAAAAAAAAAAAAAAAAGGTTAGTCATAACTCTTTATTTCAGTTTAAATATGTATACAAGACGATACAATTAAATATGGATAGAAAGTACAGTATATAAAAATTGTATAAAAAAATAGCATGAATTGAAAAGATTTGCATTATTACTAAAGTTTTTTTAATAAAAGTTATCTGTATTTCATAGACATTTCCAAATGCATTTAGAAAGCAATATATCGACAAATTTATAAGTAATAATGCAATATATTAAAGTATTTGAATTTTAAATAAGTAAATATCAATTGCTTCTTATTAATACTATCCCGTTAGAAATCAGAATAAATCAATTAAATAACTTATTAACGCAACAAACAGCTTAAGAATTTTTAGAATGTTCTATAATAAATATCGTGCAAACTATAACAAAACCGTTTTCACTCCAGGGCACGAGGTAATGTTCCACTATTGAAAGTAAATTGGAAAATTTATGCATTGGCGGTTAAATGATGCCGCTGAGACTGCATGGTTGATGAACATTCTATTTCATTTTCTTCATTTGGTAAAGATCCAACAATAATTCGAGTAGATTCCAGTTTAAAACGGTAATATCGTATATTATTTGACAAGGAAATTGCATCCTTAATTCATCTTTCACATTTATCTTTTAGATATTTTGTTTTAGGTTAATGGTTTTATTAGATACTTTCTATTTTGGCAAACACATGGCCAAATGAGGAAATTGTCTTGCATTTCTTAACTGCATTCTTAAAGAATGATCCATGCAGTGTTCATGAAATTATACGTTTGATATATTGACAAAAGAAATATATTCGATTACTTGGAGAAAATTGAAAGGCTTAATGTCTTTGTAAAATGCTCATTATGTAAGGAAATACATTATTTAGTAAATCATCTGTAAATTATATCAGATTTTACAACCTTATTCATAAGTAGTTTATTTTTACCACATATAATTCAATGAAATATATAAATATGATCAAGAACTTTAGTTTAACAAGACTTTTTGGGTAAAACCTTTAAATATTATCCGAATATCACTAAAAGATATTTTATTGACAATGATTATATTTCTTCATTGCTATTTTTTTCATAAATTTCTTGAAAATGTTTTGATTTCAAAGCAATTACCTCTATGTGAAATTTCGAATTCCGTTGTTCTTACCAATTGAACCAAAATCAGGAACAATGGTTGTCTTATTGATAATTTTTGGTAGGCGAAAGCGTTTTTTTTAAAAGGGAAGGAAATGACCATTAAATTACATTTGTTCTGATGCTCAGATGTATATCATATCATCTTTATTTATAAAATCTTATTAATGACTATTTTTTTCTTTGTATTTATCGTTAGCTAGTAGCTTCCTTCGAGTCGTTCTAGTTCTGGTTGAACTAAACCCTCTCCGTGTAGCGTGGTTGAATTACGTTAAATCTGTCGAAATTTTAAATCTCAGATTGATGTGGTAGAAGCTTGGTGAATGAGGTGCTAGCTCAGAAGATGATTTGTCACTTGACCATTTCTCAAAATCTCGAAGTCCATTGCCAGTAGCTATCCTGTTGATTCTAAGTGTTATCATAACAAAAAAAAATGACATTACTTAACTTTTTTACGGTTTATTAAGTACATGTACCTGTTTTAATGAACTAAATGCATTTTACAATTCTTGCTGATTCTGGAGAAAATTTATTTTCTGGAATCCATAAATATATCTCTTCCACTCTGTATTTTACACTCCACCATTTTTAATTGATTTTAAAATAATCACTTTCATTCCTAAATAGATTATATGTGCAGTTCTTAGGATTGTTCAGTTTCTTGTTATTTCAGAGAAAATTATAATATTTAAACTGTAACGATGACTTAAAATTTTAAAAATTTAAACAGCTTTATAATAATGAAATTAATAGTTTCAACAATTTGGTTTAGTATCAATTATTCTCATTTATGTATGATATAATTATGTGTACAGCATTTTAATTAAAATTACATTTCAAGAAATTAAAAAGGTCAAAATTTAATTGTGGCACACACTTTGTAAATATATCCAATGTAAAATTTGGTACCGTCCACATATCGATATCTGACTACTAATACAGATTTTTTCAATTTTTTTATAACCATTTTTTGCATTTTAGAAATAACAATGACTTCCTTTACATATAACATAAATGCAATGACATAGCAAAATAAAAAAGGAGGAAAAATTTGTGTTATATAGCTTTCCATGACCTTTTACACTCAGCTACATTTTCTTGCATGAAAATTAGATATCAGAATTTTCAATAGAACTTCTTGAAAGATATTGGAATAAAAATTGAAAACTTGATATTTGAATACGTAACAATATTTTCTAAAACAGTCTGTTTCCCCAAATTTCCATCATAAAAACGAAGAAAAAAAATAATTTCATATTTTTCAGAAATTTTAATGTGAACAATATTCCTTAATTTAATTAAGTAATATAAGAATAATTTACATGTTTATTTCATTTTTAGAAAGATTCCTTATGACCAGTAATTTACTTTTACATACTATTTTTCTGTAAGCATTAAATTGTCTTCATCGCTTGCCGGTAAAAATAAATATTGAATTTCAAAAACCACTTTACGGATAATGCTAATCTTAAACCTGGAAAAAAATGCCACTTTGATAAGTAATTGTACCTCTTTACCACTCATGTTATCATGTATAAGTGAAAAATTATAATACATAATATTTAAGTGAATTGCTGTGTTTTCTATTTTGATACATTATGCCAAAAACATTAAAACATTCCAACGCAGTAATGAAGCACTTAAAGAAAATATTTCATGTTTTACTAAGATTCCTTAAGCTAACTGAAGCACTTAAATGCTTCAAATTTGAATTTTAATGTTGTAACCATATGTTCAAGGCCACAAAAAAAAATACCTACGTTTTCATTTTATTACGTCTTAGAAATCTAGTACAATTTTCAAAATCTAATTTATCAGTATGGTTGATATTTTTTTACGTTATTCAACGAGATTATTTTTTACACAGACAACATAACATTTTTACTAATGAATATGCACAATTGTTAAGTATCACACAGAATATGTGACAAAATTATGAGAAATTCATATAATTAAACTAAAATATCTTTAAATCTTATAAAATGTAATTTTTGAACCTATAATATGGTTACTGTATACAGAATTTCCCAATCATATGAACTTCAAAAATTTGTTAAATATAAAGGCAATATATTTCATACTTTGTAGTGTAATTCCTATTTTGATTAATTTCGCCAAACACATTACAACAAAGTAACGAAACATTCGAAGCAAACTATTTCATGTTGTATTAAAAATCTTTAAGCTAACTGAGGCTCTAAAAATATTACAAATTTGCATTTTTAAAAGATATTTGCACCTAAAAACAAAGGATACTCTCTCTCTTCGCTGATTCCCTAAATGCAATATTTAATACAATTTGATAAATAGTACAATCGGAAATTAAATTTTAAAGTTGTAAACATATGTTTCAAGACCAAAGAGAAAAATATGTGCATTTTCATTTTTCTTAAAATATGTTTTTTCAAGATTCTGGTACAATTTTCTCAAAACATAATTTTTCATTAATGCTGATATTTTGTACATTAAGAAAAGAGGTTATTTTCTACACAGTGAAAATTATAATTTTAGTAACAAGCACTTATAAATTTTAAGTACAGAGCAACATATGCATAAAAATGTGAGAAATTTGAATGATTAAACTTTAAACATGTTGAAAAATTTAATTTTTTTTAAATTTTGAAATTATATTATGTTCACTGTAATGATTTTTCTGTGTGTAAGTACTTTGGAAATTTGTGCAATTATAAATACGGTATATTTTATGCAAGATGTATCTAAAGGTAAGTACATGACTTACCAAAGCTAATACTAAGTTTTTGATTATTCATTGTTTGTACATAATTAATATTGCATATAAAGTATATTTTCTTTGCATAAACAGGTACTTAAATATACAGATGTTTCGTTGTTGAAGTATGACTTCCATTACTTTTAATTTAAAAAAGTGAGGATTTCTTAAAATCTGTATATAAAATAAGGTAATTTTTTCTTGTTGAAAGTATCTCAAATATCTTAAAGGTGATATTAGCAATCTTGCCTAATTTAATTTTCATTTATTTACTTTACATTCCTATCAATTTTCCTAGGTACTCTTTATAATTCAATATTAAATCTTAGTTGTTTTCAGAATATTTTCTTAAATAGAAAATCTCATTCGTAATACGTAAAGAATAGGATTTTATTTTGTAAATGATATATAACATTTTTAATCAAAGCCTAACAATAAGAACGGTTTTTATTTCTTGGAATTCATCCTAAACATATATTTTCTCGTATTTCACAATTTTAATCAAGCACATTACTTTACTTTTGTGTGAATTAAAAACATCCTAGAAGAATTCGAATGTTTATTATAACCGTTACAAAAATAATATTTTCCAGTAACAATTTATCTGTTCAATTTTCCTGTATGTGTTTCATTCTATAATAAAAGCAATTATAATTATGCAGTACAAATAACATCATGTAGTTTGTATCTCTTATTTAACCCTTTGTATCAAGTTATTTAAAACGATTAATACCATTCGGTACATATAATCTTAGCAGAAATTTGCTCGAGATTTCAAAATTAAGAGCAATTGCAGATTTCCAGAAAACTGTAGATTCTGTCTTGGATTATTTTCGGCTTCTACTGTCAATAAAATCTAAATCCTCGGAATATCCTAGAGTACCTTCTCTATTTTTGAACCTCCTTCTTGTCAAACGTTTTATCTTTCTTTCTATTTTTTTTTCAAAAGACCTGGAACGCAATTACATCTCGTTTGGCGCAGCATACCAACATCAGGCTCTTGCGATCTTGAACTTCACTCATTCACAACGGATCTAGAGCAATCATAATATATGAAAAATCAAACTGTATTTCTCTTTATACCAATGCATTTCATATAATGTAAATGTTCTTAGAAAAAGGTTTCAGCTTCATTTAAAGTAAGTATAATTCATTTCCTAACTCACGATATTTTAAATTATGTCCTCATACTAATCCTTATAACTTAAAATCTAGAACATGAATAAAACCTGTCTTTTTCATACATCTGGTTATCTAGAAATTATTTCTAACAGAGAGTTAAGTAAGTTGGGGAAGTCAAGTATTTTTATACAATATGTTGCTTTCTCAAAACTTTGGTTATTAGCTGAAGTAGAGGAACATGTATATATTTTTAAAATTGTTTCAAATTATCAAAACATAATTCACATGTTCTGACTCTCGAAATCGTCAATATATGAAGAAAAAAGGAATCAAATGTTTGCAGAAATTTTAATTTGTTTTATTATAACACTATTGTTCTAAATTAATTCTTCAAAAACGTACAAGGGATTCTAAAGTATATGAACCAAGCCAGCATTTCACAGCAAAAAGTATCAAAACAAATGATAAAATATAAGAAAAACAATAAGTTATTAAGGCTATCGATTATATTCTGTTCACATAATACAATTAAGACAAACAATAAATTATTAAATAAAATATTTCTTAAGAGAAATATAGTTATCGTTGAACTAAACAGGAAAAAAGTAAAATACATTTTTAATCAGACGTTAATACTACAATGTATAATGATATTTGGTCGGACGGATGGGAAGGAAGGGTCGACATCTCTAAAACAATTTAATTTATTAACAGAAGCTCAGCTACAGAACAAATCTATTCTCTCTCTCTCTACCCTCTTTCTTCTGAAAGCTTATACAATATATATATTAGTCTTAATTAATATGATCACGTTCTCTTCTTCGGAGGAAGCTTTCCATTACAAATAATGGTTTGAGGACTAAAAATTCCTCTAGAGGAATATTAGTGACAAGGTCGCGGATAGAACCGTCACAAATGGAGATAAAAATATCGTAATCTGCTAAATAAAATTCTAATTTATTCAGCATTAACTATTCTATTGAACAAATTATCAACTTTAATTTATTTTTTTAACTTCCTTATATAATGACACATATATGATGTGAGAAAGTTTTAAATTTTGCATCTTTTATGTTCATTTGTATTCAAAGATACAGGTTGAGCGTAACTAGCATTAGCATTTTTATTTGCTCTTTATTACTTATTTGACTCTTGGAAAATATTCAGCTCTTTCAGGAGCCTTTAAACTGAAATTGATGCCTATTTAGTGATGATATCATTGCAAATTTTTCCAAAACTTTTAAATATTATGAGAGTTTGTGGAGGCTCACAAAGACAGGAAGGATGATTGATGATGAAGCATATCATCTCCATATGCCAGAATAAAAAGGAGCTCAATAAAGATGAGTGAATCTGAGGAAATATAGAAAGAAAAAGTATTTTAAACGTTAAATGA
>BMAW01026054.1:11960-80858 GCA_019974015.1 Nephila pilipes
TAGATAGATAGATAGATAGAGAGAGAGAGAGAGAGAGAGAGAGAGAGAGAGAGAGAGAGTATCTGCGATGATGCAGTGGTTAGCAGTATCGATCCAAGTTCGATTATCTGTGGACTCAGGTTTGATTCCAAGTCATAAATTAACAAAGTCCGTCATCCCTCTGGGGTTAATAATTGAGTGCTAACTTTGCTTGAGGATTTCACGTGATCTGGTTCGCCACTCGAGGGAACACTAACTAGTAATTAGCGCCGCACACTCAAAGGTTACAGAAAATGAAATAGGCACCACTTAATGAGACTTTTTAAGTCAGGCAGACTTTAGTGTATATGTGTGAGTATTGATTCAAAAATCATTAAGACTTTTAAATCCAAAAATTCTTATAAAAATTCAGATCAAATCATGGAGCTTAAAATCAATGTTCATCTGCAACCATTGCCTGGCTGAAGTAATTTGAAATTGGATTTTATAGTTGTTGAAGTTATTGCTAATTCAGCATTCTCTACATTACTTTTCGATTAGATGGTAAGGCGTAAAATAATTTGGGCTATGAACAGAAGATGAAATAAGATGTATTAGAGTTTTAAGCTTGCGTATTCTTTGCTGAAAAAATTATAACTTTTGAAAGTCAACGTGTAAGGCATGATTAAGGAGAAGTAGAATTTGGAAAATATATAGTTAATTATTCTCACACCCATACACCCACATACACCCCCCACCATCCCATATATATATATATATATATATATATATATATATATATATATATATATATATATATATGATATTTATTTGTGTATTATTTACTACATGTTATTTCTCTATATAAAATATACTCTAGACACAAGTAATAAATACTAAAACATTTGAAAACTTTTTAAATTTAAAACTACACACTGAAATACCACAAAATTTTCAAAGAAAAACCAGTATGTTATAAAATTGACGAAACAAGTAATAAATTAAAAATATTATAATTAAAATAAGTCAAAATTTTGCTTAAGTACTACAATACATTGTAATATTAATTCAAACATAGGAAATATATATCATTAAAAATTGTATTGAAGAACAAAAAGAAAAGAATAAGTGTAGAGCATAAAATTAGAGATAAAATAAAAAAAGACTTTTCCATACTTTGGAGTTTAAAAAAGTGCGTTCACACAAGCATGATGGATACAATCATCTTAACTTCCCTGAATATATATATATATATATGTGTGTGTATGTGTAATGAT
Source organism: Nephila pilipes (assembly GCA_019974015.1). Classification (NCBI taxonomy): domain Eukaryota; kingdom Metazoa; phylum Arthropoda; class Arachnida; order Araneae; family Nephilidae; genus Nephila; species Nephila pilipes. The sequence continues at coordinate 13,196 of BMAW01026054.1, forward strand.
TTACCTTCAATTCCTATTAGTTTCTCACAAAAATAATTTATTTTCCTAATTTTTCCCCTTCTCTCATTTAAAATGAATGGTTCATTCTTATTTCCTTTTTTCTGGCAGGATTGTCACTTAAGTTAAAAAATAATAATATTCAGATTTAATTTTTGAGAGAGAGAGAGACCGTACGGAGCAATTCTCTGTGTATTTCTTCTTCCGGACTTGCCTGACTAATCACCTCTTGAAGGCCGCAAGCAGAAATTCACAGCATGCCCATCGTCTACTTGCGAACATGGTAGATGCTGATACAAGGGTCGTTACAATGCCGAAAGCGACGCACCTGTGACAACTTTTTCATCTGTAGTGAAATGAACTCTGAATTGAACACTCCTGGTACTTCATCCTATTATTTTTAAAAATAGTTATCTCACTGTCGAGTACATCGATTATCTTCAATTTTCGGAAAAAGCAAAATTAGTCCCGTGAAATGTTAAGATCGACTAAACATAGCAACTATAGAAAATAGTGCTGTCCTAATCCAATGGAAAATATTCTCTACCATTTATTATATAAACTGGAAATTCAGTTAAGCTTTCATTTAATCTTTTGATTTTAACTCTTTTGTAATAAATCTATAATAAGAGTTATGAAAAAATCTTATGAAACATATATTTAAATTGTAATTTTTTTTTTGAATTTCACATTTATTGGCTACGAAACTAAACTGATTTTTCGAGTTCTGTTAAACTGTATGTTTAAATTTAAAATTATTTCTATTATTAAAAATTACTGTGTGGTAAACTAGAAATCTTAATTATGTTGTTTAATAGACCAAATTTTGAATTTATTCATTTTAAAATTAGTTTAGTATAAAGTTTATTTTGGTAATGATAAAGTGTGAATTATTTTATGAAAGTTGTTACATTGATTTAAGATGATAATTGTGATAATAACATTGCTTGATGTTTAACTAAAATTGTTATTGGTTTAATTTTTATACTTAGTTTTTATGAAATTAAAAAGTTAATATAAATTGAAATTTAATTAAATGTTTTATAAGAGTGTTTTTGAAAAGTTATTAAATCATGTGTTGTGTGTATTATCAAGGCTTTGGAATTATTCTCTTTTGAAAGTGTGTCTGGTTACTTAAAGTTTTTAAATATAAAAAAATATGTGATATTATATGATACATAGGTGAAATAATTTTGAAATCAATTCTAAATTGGTTTTTGGAAATTTATGCTATATGTGAAAAATAACATTTTATTTTATGTGTGTGGTAAAACAAAAGAAAAGTTTGCTTGTATTTAATATTTCAGAATATTTTTAGTGAAACATTTTTTTGAAAATATCAATTGAATTCTTATTATTGTTACAAAATAAACAAAATGGATAAATCAGAAAACTAATATATGATATACAATTGAATATGGTTTAATTTTAATAATTTGTGCTTTATTAAGAAGATGATTATTACAATGTTTATTTAGATACGAGGGCTATCCAGAAAGTATATTACGTTTTGGAATAAAAAATAAACAAATTATAGGAAACAAATTTTATTATATACAGATGAAAGCCACACTCAAATACTACTTTTCTACATAGTCACCATTCAAATTAAGGCATTTATCGTATCGATGTACGAGCTTGGAAATTCCTTCGTCGAAAAATTCGGCCGCCTGCGCCTTCAACCACTTCGTTACCTCTTCTTGCAGCTGTGCGTCGTCATCAAAACGCTGCATAGCCAGCCACTTCTTCATTGCTGGGAATAGGTGGAAGTCGCTCGGTGCCAGTTCAAGACTGTACGGCGGATGAGGAAACAACTCCCACTTAAAAGATTCAAGAACTTTACGAGTGACATTTGCCGTGTGGGGCCGGGCGTTGTCGTGAATCAACAAGATCTTAGAGCTCAACATTCCTCTGCGCTTGTTTTGAATTGCTCTTCTGAGTTTTTGGAGAGTTTGGCAATACCTTTGAGAGTTTATTGTAGTGCCTCTTTCCAGGAAGTCCACCAAAATCACCCCTTTTCTGTCCCAAAAAACAGTCGCCATCATCTTCCTTGCCGACATTGTTTGCATGCATTTCTTGGGTTTTTGGGGAGAACTTGTGTGCCCCCACTGCATTGATTGCAATTTCGTTTCACAGTTCACGTGTTTCACCCATGTTTCGTCACCAGTAACGATGCGATCGAGTAAAGAGTCACCATCCTTATGGCAAGCGTCCAAAAAGTTCAACGCTGCAGCCATTCGCTGATTTTTGTGGTCCAAGATTTTTGGAATCCATCTTGCACAAAACTTGTGGTAACCAAGCTTTTCGCTGATGATTTCGTGCAACAAACTTCGCGAAATTTGTGGAAAACTCAAAGAAAGTTCCGTTATTGTGAAATTTCGATTTTCACGGACTTTAGCATCGACTTTTTCGACAAGTTCGGCAGTCACTATGCTGGGTCTCCCACTTCGATCTTCGTCGTGAACATTGGTTCGGCCATTTTTAAATCTTATGACCCACTCCACCTTCAGTGATAATGTTGTCCCCATACACTTCACAAAGCTGCCGATAGATTTCTATCGGTTTACAGTTTTTTGCAGTCAGAAACCTTATTACTGCACGCACCTCGCGGGATTTTCAATTAACGCAGACATTTTAAACCGTCACAGTATCTGAACAGAGCACAGCACGAACCTCTCACTAGCACGGCTAGATGCCCACTGAGCTGCGCAACGCTCTGACCCCAAGATGGCCGCGCTAGCCCCGCCCCTAGCGGACACAGACGAAAACGTAATCTACTTTCTGGATGGCCCTCGTATATGTGGTGGATATTTTAAATTGATATAATAAGAAATATTTTTGATTTTACATGCTTTTGATTTGAATGAATACTATATTAATTTGAAATTATCTTTATCTAGTTTTGAAATAAATATAAGCAGTGTTTAGAAGTGAATAATTATTGAGAAATATTTAGGATTTTATTAAGTTTTGATTTGAATGAAACATGTTGTGGTTTTATATTACTTAATGGAGAAATGATAAATAATATATTGATTTGAATAAATATTTTACATTGATAGGAGAAATATTATATACTTTTTGAAATGAATATTATTTAGTTTAAAATGTAAGGCAACAATGTGTTGTATGTAATGAAAGAAAAAGAAATTCTTTTTTGAATATTTAATTGTTAATAATGCTATTTAAGTTTCAAAGATGTTTTGTACATAAATGAATGTAGGTGCAGTTTAGATGATTTCTATAAATGAAAGTCTTAATTTTAAAGGAAGTTGGATAATTAATTTAAATGATAAATATTATATATAATAAATAAATAAAATAAAGTTAGCTGTTCCAGCTTGACATGTGAACAAGTGAGGCACAGTTTTGTCAACAAACCATATTTTTCAGCTAATTTTGTAAAAGATTTTAGTTAACAAACTGTTGTAGACTAAACCAATTTGAAAGTAATAATACAAACATACTTTTATAACTAATTTTTAAATTTAACTAATATTTGTAAACTTAATTTTTAAAAAAAATTGTTGTGTGTATTTTCTAACACATCCTCGTGTTCTCATTAGGATCATGGTCAATTGCATGACTGTTGAACTTTCTTTACCGTGTGGACGAACATATTTCAAACATCAAGTATTTGTATTTCAAGTATGTCAAATTAATCATTTTGAAATTTCATGTTTGTTAAGGTATTACTTTGATTTACAAAATATAACTTACAATTTTTAGATCATAATGTTTAAATATGATTTTTTTAGATATAACATTTTTAAATATAACTCTAAACTTAAAATTTAATTTTAATTCTTTACTTGAACACCCCTGTAAGGTAAAGGTTATTTGTTAGAGCCCAACGCTCATCCGCGTCTAGCAGTCAGGGGAAATTTGTAATTATTTAACTTTAATTCTTATTAGAGAGAGTTTCTCACAATAATAAATTAATTTCCTAATTTTTCCCATTCTCTCATTTAAAATTAAAGCGTTATTTCTTATTTCTGGTTACGATTCCTTTTTAACTTTAATTTATGTAAACAAGCGGTCTTAAGATCTGCAAAGTCAGCTGTGCACACGCTCCAGATCTGTAGGGATGATCCTTATCAAACTTTAGGTCTGCACTTAGATTCCCTCGAAATCCCTCCATTCTCCTTACATGTTCAATGATATTTATAGTGAAATTTCCCTGATATATAACTAAAAACACAGCGAAATGCCCTCTCTTTTTTAGTCTTGTTCACCTGTGCTTATAGACTCATGCTCTCATAATCCGTATCCCACGGCAGAGTTGGGTAATTCCCGCCGTTTGGAAATGGTCTCTCTCTCCGCTACAGTAAAATAATTACTTGAAAATGAAATTGGCTTCGACTGTTTTATAAACATAATTAAATAGTACTATTTTAAAGAAAATTTTTACTCTCTCTCTCTCTCTCACACACACACACACACACACATGTATGTATGTATGTATTTAAATGTCCTTGTCCCAGCATTTTTTGTTTCTCTCGTTTATAAGCTAGAAATTAATATGAGATTGTTCTTCCCCTTTCTGCAATAACAACTACTACACTATAAAAAAGGCTATTTACTAATTTTTCTAATGTTGCAGCTGTTTTTGCTTGCTATTCTTGCTGAAGAGCACTGGTAAATTTTGCGATTCATGAATGAAGTTGTGATATATATTACAATCTACCTTCTAATACATCCTCGTGTTCTCATTAGGATCATGGTCAATTGCAATACATGCAATACACACGAAATTGTCCAATATATTCAGATAGGCTTCAGTCGTTAGTGTTCCTTGCACAAGAACCAAAGGAACTAACCAAATATGAAAAATACCCCCAAAGCATTTGAGATCCATCTTAGCTTATACACAATACAGCCAGTTAAAATCGTTCACCAGATATTCTAATCTCCATACTCAGATTCTATAATCGGATAATATTAATCTGATAGAACAGTATCATTGCGGATATAATTTCTTGATTTTTCAACGTTTGTATAACTGTAAGTGACGCTTGTCATTAGTAGTGGTTTATAAGCAGCAACTCTGCTTTGAAAACCAGTGACGGCAGTAGCCTAGTGTTTATGGTCGCGGACTCGCACCCGGCGGTATTCATGGGTACGAGACTTGACGCCACTGAAGACCCATAGTGTAGCCGGGTTTGATGCATGTAACACATTTCAAGGCTCAAAGTCCTTCCTTAGGAGTGGTATGGAAGTTAAAAGATTGGGTGCCAGCTTAGTTATCGTCCTCGTCACGTGACCGAGGCTCAAAATTATGAAGTCCTTCGCAAATACCCCATATGCTTCTTTTAATACGATGTTAATAAATAAATCAGTCAGCTATGAACATCAAGAGCTCAAAATTAGCGACAAACTGAAATTGTGCTGATGTTGCAAACATCCAATGGTGTCTTGAAATTCCTGACGAATTTCTTCGTGCGAATGGTTCTCATAATTCTTTTCCATGCTCGAAGGTCTCTGTCTGCTAAGAACAGTCTTCAAGATTGTTGTTGCTCGGTCATAGTCCCTACATGTTTCTGTTTCATGATTGCATTATGTATAATAGAATGGCACACTCCAAAATTAGAAGACAATTCCCAAACAGACTTTCCACAGCGATGACAATCAATCATTTCACTCCATTCAAAATTATTTATCTCGCCTTCTCTTTTCGTTATACTTTTCTTGTTTTGAAATTACGAAAATACAGGTTACAGGTTATTCATAAATTAAATAGTAATCAGATAATCTTGAAGAAGATAATGGTTACTGTTTCAGTTTCTGCTTTTTTTCTCTGCTTTAACTGGTCATTTAAATAGTGGGAAGATGACTACTCTCTCTCTGAGAAAAATGGTACAGCTGTACACCTAATTTGTAATTCAACTGCCAATAATTTTAAGATAGGGAATTTAAAACATTATTATAAAAGTTTACACCCGGAATTTAAATCTCACTATCCCGCAAAATCTGAGTTATGGATTTAAAAAAGAACTACAATCTTTAAAATCTTCAATTAGTCATGAAGTCAATTTAATGTCCAAACTTCCTAATAACAATAAAACCGCAACAATAGTAAGTCTTAACATCGTGTGAAAAAACGACCATATACTCATGAGGTTTTTAGTATACAAAATATTATTGATGGAGTTAAGACATTCCATACCAATAATACCAATATTTTAAAATTAATACTACATTTTAATTTCATGGTATACAGTCAAAAGAGCAAGTCAAGTGCATTTTTAGTTTTAAAGGAAAACTACGACTATTCCAAAAGTATGAAATAGAATAGACATTCAATCACTTTCCACACTTAAAAAAGCTGTTTCTGAATCTGATATTCCTCCTGTAGTCATTTTTAGCTATAAAATGAAATTAAAAACCTGCTAAATGATTTTTATGAATGGTTTAAATATTTCATAGCATTAATCTTGAAATCGTTATATCATTAACTAGCATTTTTATTAAATCCATTTGAAATCGATGTGATTAACAATGGTTTTACAATGGATAAATATTTACTTCCAGAACCAGTAGCAGGAGAGTTAGAATGAATAGAAATGCAAGAAGATTAAGGTCTCTTAGTGTTTCATAAAACGGCAAAATCAATTAATGAATTTTGGAAACGTGTACCAAAAGCTAAGTACAAGAAGTTTTAAGAAAAAAATGTAGAATATCGTTTACCGCTCATTTTTGAATCGACATCTGATGTTGAAGCATTGTACTCTACAATGAAATTTATTAAATCAAAGTTACATTCAATGTTGATCAACCAGCATCTAAAAGAATTAATGTTCAATTTCTAATTATCAACCTGATTATAAAAAATAGTTTCAACATTCCAAATTCATTTACCTTGCAGTAGAGAAGAGTAAATGAAAATTTATGACAAATATGTGAAATTATTATGACTAACTTAAAAATGAAAAATTATCATAAGAATAATGATTCTGGATTTTTTTTCTGCCTAGAACTTTTGGTATGGTATTGTAACGTCGTGACCCCAGAATGCGTAGAATGAAGCGGTAACGTGAAGGGATCGCATAGCTTAAGAGAAGCTAATTCCTTATTTTACAAATCTAAGGATTATATTCTAGTTAGGCATTTCCGCTTGCTTTTCTATTTGCACACAGTCCAAACACATATAGCTACACAGCACAAGTCCGAACATATATAGTTAAAATACCACCAAACAGCTTAATATCAAATGCATTTCGATTTCAGTTCTAAAATCGCAAGAGCAAGCAGTCGCCTCCAACTTCTAGCTGTAACGCTCTCTCGCTCCCCGGCAGGAATCCCCCTTCTCTGCTTCTTCTCCCTTTTTAAGACCGCGGGTAGGTCTGTCTACCGCCCCCCCTTTTGATTTACTTTCATTTTTGAATGAACCACCTGATCAAAGACAAACTCCGATTTTCTCCCCTGCAACACCATTCGCTCTTATCGGCCAATGCAGTTGAACCCACGTGCAAGCCGATATCGGCCGTAACACGGCTAGGCCCTAAATTCACACACACACACACACACACACACACACACACACATATATATATATATATATATATATATATATATATATATATATATATATCAATGTCAAGTGTCAACTATACCTCACAAAAAGGAATCAACTCTGTCGCACCTGTGTAACAGAGTCAGATGTTCATGAATGTGGCTGACCCAAGCCACCTGACTTTGCTCATTTATTGCTTTTAAGCTATAAGCTTTTTATTGTGACGTTGAATGGGAACCAGGGAACAAAAGCTGGGGTTCGAAGCAAAAGTCTTTGGAGGGAGTTATCTATAGACGACGCTGTAGTATATATACATGTGTGTGTGTGTTGTTGAATTTAGCAATTCTTTATTTTCTTCATAAGAATACTCTTATGAAGTATTAGGGGGACCGGAAAGTAATGTCGTTATCTTAAGTTAAATTCCCACGACTACATTTTTAACAAGTTTTTATTTCTAATCAACAATATATTCACCTTTGTTGTCAACAACCTTTTGCCCTCTAGTATACAAATTTTCAATGCCGGATTGGTAAAATTCAATCGGTTTATCTGTAAAATATGTCGAGATAGCATTTTGGACATCTTCAAAATTTTCTAATTTTTTGCCTCTAAGACAATGTTGCAGTGATCGGAATAAATGGTAATCCGAGGGTGCAATATCGGGCGAGTATGGTGGGTGAGGCAGTACCTCCCACCCCAATTCGTTAATTTTGTCTAAGGTCCGTTTTGCACAGTGCGGTCTTGCATTGTCATGTTGCAGAATAACTCATTTTCTGTTCACGATTGCCGGATACTTTTCAATCAAAGACTGGTTTACTCATTCCAATTGTTCACAATAGACATCTGCATTAACAGTTTGTCCAGGCTTTAACACTTCAAAGTGAACAACTCCGCGTGTATTCCACCAAACACACAGAAGTGCCTTTTTGGGGTGTAAACCCGGCTTTGCAGTAGTTCGTGGTAGTTCATTTCGACTGAGCCACTGACTTTTGCGTTTCGGATTGTCGTACAGGGCCCATTTTTCGTCTCCAGTGATCAAGCGATCAAAAAACGGATCTGTACGGTGCCGTTGAAGCAATACGTTGCACGTGATGGACCGGTTGGCTTTGTTCTGTTCGGACAGATTATGGGGGACCCAAACACCAGCTCTGCTTATTTTTCCAATCTGCGGCAAATGTTCTTGGATGGTTGACCAAAGTTGGTTAAGGCTGTTTGAGAGTTCTTCAATTGTTTGACATGGATTTGCTTCCACTTCTGCCCTTAGCACGTCGTTATCTAATGTTGTTGGTCTTCCTGATCGATGGGCGTCCGAGAGATCAAAATTGCCTGATCTGAACTTGGAGAACCCTCTTTGGCATTTTCGAAAGTCCAATGCGCTTGGATAAACATCGCAAATGTTTTTAGTCGCAGCAGTAGCGGTATTACCCTTGCGAAACTCTAAAAGCATACAATGCCGGATATGCTCTTCTGATATTTGGCTGGCCATTTCACCCTAAATTGCAAAAAAAAAAGTCTACTACTTAATTATTCAGAAGCAAATATGATACAATAACCTCAAAATCTCTTTGACACGCCTCCTAAGTACGTAATGAGCTACCAAATGACAATCAAATATCGACATGCGCAGAAACGACATTACTTTCTGGTCCCCCTAATATATTTGTTCCAATCCAGGGTGTTACTCTTTTATTCTAGTTATTTTTGTAGTACAGAAAATATGTTACAAATAAATAATTTGAATACTTCGTTGGAAAATAGTCCTATTTTAACATTTTTTACTCCAACAACTTTCAATTGCAGATGTGCACTTTGTTTTTTTTTTTAGTAAATGTATGTATTTTTTGTCATTTGACCTAAAATGATATATAAGTCACAATTCTATACAGACCAGTAATGCATTTCAAAAAATATATATATAATTTTATTACAAGCAGCTAAAATATTAAAATAAAATGATGTAGTTAAGTGTGTCACTAATCTGTTTATGTAATGTAGATGATGGAGTTTCTTAGCAAGCAATGGAAAAAGTTTCTTGTATATGTATACTTAGATATTTTGGACCTTATTGTCTTCCCTGTAGAGCGTATATTTTTGAAGGAAAGACCGTTTTACAGACAATAGGATAATAATCCGCGAAGCAATGCATTAACTGCACAACATTATATAGATAATGCAATGAATTTTTTCTCATGTGAATTTCCAAAGACGTCCTGAAATCGATTCGAAATCTTCTTGAGGCTCCTTGAACCCAATAATGAAAATTCCTGATAAAAAATATAATATTATAAATAACTTTTTTTCCCTCTCATTTGCTAAACTTGTCGTGAATCAAGGAGTGAAATGAAATTTTGTAAATTTTTCTTAGTGTTGTAAGAGTTGAGTTTTTCCCCCGAAAAGTGTTTGGTTATTCTAGCAAATTATGCACAAAAATACGTAGTTTAATTTTAATCAAGATAACCAGTTTTTATTTTTATTAATATATCTACAATCTTTTTAATTCTATGCATTGGAAATCATTGGGTCTAATCATGATACTGAAGACATATGTAAAAACGAAAAATTGATTTCTCAGTTAAGAAATCAGTGTTGAAGTATGAATTGATCCAATTAAGCTAAGCTAAAATAATATAAACGTATTTATCATGTAAATTTTTAATATTCAATTACTTAGAAGCATCAAGAGGTCTTATTGAAGTTGGGTGATTTTTTTTCTAGTTTCGAACATAGAGCTAACTGTATATGTTAATATCACTTTCCTTAATTAAATGAAAAATACTGTTCACACCCAACCATATTGAAAAAAAATAAGGAAAAAAAATTCCACAATCTCCTGTAAAAATAGCAAAATCCAATTTTAAATTAAAGGGTCTCCTAATTATAAATTTTTATCAAATAACAATGATCAAAGAAAAAAGTTTTGTTGTGTTTAAAACATTTTAGCCACAATCATAAATGTTTATCTAATGAAAAACAGATCTGAAATTTTTTTTAACTTTAGAAGGACATTAGTAGTACATTAAAATTTACTCGTGATCAAATATATATTACATTAGAAATAGTCTCTAAAAGAGGACTTGAGGAAACTGTCATAGAACTATTCATTCTAATTGAAGATTTATTTATTTTACAGCATAATAATGCGGATTGGAAAAAAATGTTTAAAATTTTCACAATAAAACATCCTAAGACAATACATTAGATTGAATATTGTATAAGAAGTTTAATTCGAATATAAAAATGACACGAAGGAATGGAAATATCTATTATAAATATATTAATAGAAAATGAAAGTTCAATTAGACCTTCTAAAACGTATGAAATATTGATGAATTTAAATGAAATTCATCGAAAAAGGATATGAAGAAGATGATTGTTTTGTTTGTTCTTGCAGGGCGTAGAGTAAAACTGCGATAATTAAGAGTATTCCTTTTGAATATGTGTAAAACATTTAATTCTATTTAAACTTTTTTATTCAAAGCCTATTTGTTTATTAGACTTACTGTTACGTTTGATAATCATTGATCAATGAATTAAAAATAATTCCTTATTTTTCCATTAAAACATTTAAATTATTCTTATACTTGAAATCAGGTAAAATAAAAATTACAAAATTATTTTTGTATCTAGATTTTAACAAAAATAACAAAACTAATCTATAGAATCAAGTGGGGGAATACTTTTTTAAACCCAGGGTTCATTTCCAAATATTACTGTTAGAGAAAGAAAGGGTGCTATTTTCAATTGCGGTCAAACTGGAAAATAATGTAACATTGCTTTAATTGAATATTATATTGATATCTAAGCAATACAGATATTTCACAACACTTTATTATGGTAACGATGATTTTAAGGTATACAAGCAAAAAATCTAAACTAGCAATGTTTTTAATTCGTGTTTTCTCGCTTAAAGTAGCTTACATTGATGAGTAACTTAAGCACATTTAGAATTCAATACAATAATGAAGGATCTTACAATAGTGAATGTGTAACAACAATAACAGTGGTTCGTACACATTAGTATAATTACTCATATGATGTCACTCTTAGAAAGTACAATAAGTGTTATATTTCCCATTAAGTATATGTTTCAGAAATATGTTTTGAATACGATTCTAAGAATAAAGAATAAGAAATAGCTTCAAGAATCAAAAATGTCTTCTGAGCTTTTCTCGGGTCCGGGAAATGTAAAAGAAAGAGGTGATAGGTTACAGGAAAATCCGGTTGCGTTTTCGGTTCACTTTCGTTCAATGAAATATCGTGGAGACTCTCAGGAATCTATTAGGTACTTCTAACAAATAGGAAACACAAATTATTCTGAACACGATCAATGCAATATATGTCATTCTTTTTAAAATAACATTTTGATTAGGTCGAAAGGCCTTTCTCGCATCTGCCATAATGTTAACCATAACGTTGACGTTACATTTCAACGGACACTTAGAGTACAAAGTACTCTTCTAGACCGAATCCTAGTATACTGAGTTGAAGTATGGAAGAAATGGACTTAATATTTTCTGAAAGAATTGTTCTGATACGAAGCTTTGCTATTGGATCGTATTCAAGAGTGATGCTATAATTCTATTACCTACTGTAGAAGTAGGTACTCCATTGGTCCATGGGGAATGGCTTAAGTGACTGCTATTCGCTGTCTATGGAGAATCTCAAATATAAAGCGTTAAAGTAATGATTCTGCATTTTAATTGTGATGAAGTCTTAGAATAGTTTTATTTTCTGTTATAATAGCCATGTTGAGATTCGATCTTTCAGAAGCAATTCATCTGTCTTTCAGTTTTACTGTCTTTCGGATATTCTGAAAGAAATTCCACTTACATAATGACTTAATTATTATAACCATTAAGATAAAATGTACTGTTTTATTCGATAGATCGATGTTTGTTAGAAAACTAATCTTGCTCCTCTTTTGAATTAAATTATATTTAAATAATATGTCATACACAGACTTTTTTAAGAAAATGGTCTTCGAGTTAGAATAAGATATCTCAATTATTCCAAATATTATTAAAAATAGATGTTTAAAGTACGCGATTCCATACCAACAGGTCATTAAGCAAAATATGAGCATTATTTTAGAATATTGTATGAATAATGAAGTAGGAATAACAATCAATTTTAGTATAGTAAAATTAATGCATAAAAAGTGAGCTGTGGAATTTTTTTTATTATAATTAAAAAATTTTTTGTCGTAAAACATTGTGTTACTGATTATTTTTTTCAATAATAAAGTTTCATTTGTTCCTGAAACCAAATAATCCATAAAAATGCTTTAATATCCGTTATTCTAGTTTCGGTACTTTTTTAAAAAATATATTATTTGTTACAACAAGTGTCTTTAAATCGATCATCATCCAGTCGGATGGTTAAGAAACTCTTCATATATGCCAACACGTGTAACAAATGTTAAATGTCACTTCGAATGAGACACAAAAATATAGAAAGTAGTATTGATTTTAGTAGTTTTTACTCTGAACAACTCCACGCTTAATTCTATAATTGGTGAGCTAAATGTTGTTTCATAGTTGTGTTTTCAGTGGTTGCGCAAATTATACATTTTTTCAAGCTTTATTAAAACAACTGCGCAAAATATCCGTTATAGTGCATGAACAAAGTAAAAATGTTATCTCTTTGTGTACTGCTAAAGAGTCTGAACTCTTTTCTCGCAATTTTCATTTCTTCATTTTCGTATCAATTAGTGACGTTTGAACATATGTACCAGTAGTTAAAAATTATAAATATTCCAGAAAAACTGAAATCATTTTAATGGGAAAAAATGAAAACCTGTTTGGGTTAAGTATAAAATACGATATATGAAACATATACATATTTGTAATAGAAGAAAATAAACCCACTCAGATAGAGATGAATGGGATAATAACCAATGCCGCTTTTGATAGAATAGAGGAATTAAAATATACTATTAACAGCAATTTTGTATTTTAAATAATATTTTGAGTTCATATTCATTAATGTTATGCGTAAATGACTTTTCCGTCTACCAGTATTTCTGCTCGTTTCAATGATCCACTAAACCCAGGCACTACGATATTTTCAGTTATCGTTCAGTTGATCCACATAGCTGGTATCCTTCTGTCCATGCCACGCTAGAAAGAATTATTTGATCCCCGAAAGTTTGAAGTGGCAACATTTAGACATTTGTTACATCTGAACACTTCATCCTTTAGTAACGAATCCGTGCCATCAAACTACCGTGAAATTTTATATCAAATTCAAATAAAAATTAATAACTAGATTTATCAATTCACACTTCATAGAATGTTTAACTGATTGGTCATGTGTGTGCGAACTGATTCGAGCATTATTTCTATAATTTAGATGTTGATGTGTTAATATAAGTACTTATTGGATTACTGTGCAATACACATGAACTCTTTTTTTTTGTGTGTACTCTTTATTTATATAGATTAATGCTGAAAACATCTACTAAAGAATTAAAAAAAACTATATATATTCCTATTTTAAGCAACAATTAAATAAAATTTCCTCCTCCGTGTACCAATTTAAAAAAAAAATCAATTGCTTCTAATCCAAACGTACATCTCCGTTTCACATAAATAGCAAACAATTTCTATATTACTGAATTCTAAATTTAATTCACTAGATTATCTCATATTTTCAAAATTGAAATTATTCGCAAATAGATCATTTTCTAAAATTTTTCTTTCAAAATCATACATTCCATAACAACCTCTAAGGATCCCTGGTTACAGAAAACAGCATTAAAAAGATAGATTCGTCTCCCAAGTATTTAATCGCGAATTATAAAAGTAATACACTACTGTATAGATAAAAAAAAAATTAAAGTTTAATTTTTTTTTAAGAAAATCAGAATATTAAATGAAGGTTGTTATAATGATAAGGAGGAATATTATTTTAACTGATGACAGACGTCGTGACTTCGAAACTTGTTCAAAAGATGGAGTGTAATTGTAATTAAATCCCCAAGTCTCACACAGCATTCTTTGAGAGGACTCTGGGAACCAATGTGATTCAATTTGCAACAGTACACCAAATAGTTATTTCAGTTTTATTTAGCGGAATCGAGTGCATTGGTTCCGTCGGAGCACGTGGGGACCGGTTTTGCTGACCAGTTCCCCGTTCCCTAAGGCAACTCATACTTCTTCGTGTAAGGAAAATATATGTCTGTGATGTTTAACCCATTCGGACTTTTATCCTCAGATTGGTTGAAATCTATTAGAAACAGAACATTAACTTCATACTGGCCCAGGAATTAAAAATGGATTTGAACAACAGAAATAAATTACTAGAAAAATTTAGACGAGCAATAGTATAAGTTAAAGCAAATACATTTACTTGAAGAAATTTAAACGGAAGAATTGTGCTTAAACTATTTGTATAGTTCTATTAAAAATATTTTGAAAACAGATGCAAAATGCTATATTGATTGAAGATCTATAGATAACATCTATTGAAACGAAACAAAAAATGTTTTCTTTTTATTATTCAGAAATGTTGAAATTAAAGATTTAATTTTAATTAAAGATATTTCAGTGAAGATATTGAAATAATTAAGGTAAAAGTGGAGGCAGCAGATTTAGAGGAGTATCCTGTTTGGTTGTCCAGTATGGCGGTTGCTCCTAAGGCATAAAGTTACGGGGTTCCTATTTAAGAGAAATTTAATTTACCCCCTCACATCTTTATTTAGGGAAGGGAGCACTTAATCTGAAGGAAAAGTTTCTTAAAATTGATTTTCTGTACAAAAAAGAAAGAGTACAAAATAGCTCTGTAAAGATGGCGATGATGAGAAAACGCCCGCCGAAATAGCTGATTCTCAGAGATATACCAACGAGATTGGACGAAAAGGAAGCAAAGCCTCGATTTGCTCCATCACGTAATTGGTCTCCCTGGAGAACCGAGAGAAGAGGGTGTGGTTTCAGAAGAGCATCTCACTCGAGGTGACGTGAGCTGAAACCAACATAGGTTTTAAGAGATGAAGGAATTGAGTTAAAAAATTCCGTAGATCACCTAGGTCTTTTAAAGAAGAATGAATTTGTTTGAACAAATAAAGGAGAAATGCGAGAGGTTGAGAGTTATTTATAAAAAAGTAGACAGTAAGAAGCTGTTTCTCGTGTTCCTCTCTAAGGAGAGAAAGAAGCTATGAAGATTGAATTTATTATTAAGTTCTAATGAAATTGTGTGGAAAATAGTTTAATTTATAGAAAGTGAAGAAAATTAAATATCGTACTGCAAAATGTGGTTGCCCATTGAAGCAATTTATTTAGAGTGAGAAATTATTATAAGTGAAGTCCAACGAAATTTTTGAAAAATAAATTGTTTGAAGCCCTGATATTTTAAGTTAAGTCCTGCGGATTCTTTCAAGTGCCGGGAAGGATGATAATTATGCTCCAAAGCTGCTCTATTTTTTTTGAGAGCATGGTAGCGATAAATCGTAAGCAGGAAGATTTTGTTAGAGTTAATTTGGGATTTGTTAAATTTTGTGTGAAGAATTTTGTAACTTTTTTTGATAAATTCTTGGATTGGTTCTACTTTAAGATCTCTGTGAAGGACTTCGAACCGGACGTACCTGCAACAATTGGTAATTTTACAAAGGTGCATGTTTTGAAAGAAGTGCAATTTCTTGAAATGTGTTGTTGTGGCGCTCGCCCAGATGGGCGAAGCTAATTGGTCGTAGGACGGATTTGTAGAGCAGAAGCTTGTGTCTGATCGCCATCTTGCTCTTTCGAAAAATTAAGTGTGTGAGTTTTCTACTCATTCCAACCACTGTTTGGTGAACGGATAGGATCTGGTAGACAAAATTAAATTTGGCGTCAAAACCAACCCAAGGTACTTGTATTCAATGAACCAGTGGACGTGCTGATTGAATATGGTGACAACAGATGAATTTCTGATGCACCGTTGTCTCTTAAAGAGGAGGCATGTGCTTTTTGATGCATTGACCTTAATTTTCCAGTCAATGAGCCAGAGCAGAAAACGAGAGATATAACTGTTCAATCGTGAATTTATTTTTTGATTATTGATGTTTTGGGACATAATGGCAGCGTCGTCCACATACATTGCAAAGGGGATATTTGTGGCCTTCGGAATATTGTTTATGTACAAATTCAATAATTTTGGTGATAAAAAACTTCCTTGAGCTATCCCAGAAAGTAGTTATTTGTTCTGGAGTGTTTCGCTCTCGGTGTCAAGAGAATGAATTATCATTGATCTGTAAGAATGGCTTCTATCCAGAGTGGATGGAGTATAGTGTGTTGCATATGTTTTATGTATGGATTGTTATAGAAATGGATGGGAAAAATAAATAAAATTTTTTACCTTAATCTAATAAAATTTCTCGTGGTCTATGTAGTTGTGGATTTCTTCTGCGTGGAGTGCATTTTTCAATGGCTCGAATTGTTCTGATTGCAGTTGTATCTATTTTATTAAGGAATTTTCAGGATAGTCTCTTAATGAACATTTTATGAGATGGATAGCTTATGGATTTTCTGATGTCAGTGTTTCTTCTGTACCAACTTGCTTTTACTATTTTTCGGAAGGATACTATTTGGGGATTTTTCTAATAAATCCAGTGTAGTGTCTGCGCAGTGTGCCCACACTGGACAAGAATAAGTCAGAAAATATGATTTTCGGAATATAGATAAGCAGTTTATTACGTCTCCTTAATATAGATTTATACGAGATAAGGGAAAACATATTAAATAGTACAGTTTAATAACGTTTTTAATGTGCTGTTTAAAATTGGACTTTTTATCTAACGTGACATTAAGGTACTTGTTGGACTAGGGGAGTTTATTGTTTTCCAGATAGATGTTTGTTTTTATTTCTCTGTGATTTCGAGTATAGTAGCCGGCTTCTGTCTTGGAAATATTCAGGGTAATATTCCATGTAGAGCACCAGTCTTCTAGTTCTGAGGGGTGTTTGTTAAATGCGTGGAGACGATAGCCTTTGGGCAGGGTCGTATGCATACTTGCAGAGAATTGTGTTGTGGGGAAAGAGAATGCCATTCACTTACAAGTTAAAGCCAGAAAAATTAATCCACCTTTCAGTACTCCGGCTTCAATTAATCTGAGATTTGAGTAGGTCCCGTAAGGTGTGACAGAAAATTTTCTATTTTATAAAAAGAACTTCTAAGGAAAGAACTAATTTTCTAAGGTAAGTGGGAGAAATTTATTCAGTTTGAAGACCAATATCCCAAACTCGATCGAAGGCCTTCTGAATCTCAAAAAAAAATACCTCCTGTATTTTACTTATTAAAAAATCCAGTTTTGATTTATTCTAACACTCGGATTAGTTGGTGCGATGTGGATAAGTTAGGATTAAAACCAAGTTAAAAGTGAATCAAGATGTCGCGTCAGTTGATAAATTTTGCCGTTTCTGGAATAGAGGAGTGGGGTAGAGCTATGAGGAGTGCGGATTAGGCAAGCGAAAGGGGGTGGAAATTTCCTCCCCCTACCGATAAGGATCTGGGCCAGCGGACTGCAAGGGGGGGAAAAGGGATCCCCCTTACTGAATGCTAAGGGTTTCGGGGCTTCGTACTGATAAGATGTGTTGTGGAAATGCACGTTTTTAGCGATAATGAGTTATATTCTTATATAGTTTTAATTAATTAGGAAGAATTAATATATACTGATTTTTTTTAATTACTTCATTGGAAATAAATTTTAACTGTGGTAAATGGATCAAACTTTTTTTATTCGATTAAAATCTATTATTTTTTCAATAAATATTTTTAATTATTTAAAATTAAAATAAAGCAACAAATTGTTATTTTTCTTTGGTGCCATCTGTTAATGATTCAAACTTTTAAGTGCAGAATTATACTTATTCTTAAGTTTAGTTTCGAACCCCAAAAGTCTTCGTACTTGAATGTTAGAGGATTGGACCCTTAACCATTCAACCACGAAGACCTATTACTTAATATTTATTTTATTTTCATAATATCCAAGATCAGGTAGAAATATTCAGTATAAAGTAGAGTTGTATTACAGTTTTGCAAATATTAAATTAGATTGAATTGATCTTTATTGACAGAGGTTTTTTTCTATTACTACAGTTGCCAAAAAAGGGTAGTTAAACTTTACATTTAATCTCGTTCCCAACATCCTCCCCACCCTGGTCAATCTCGAGAGGGATGACCAGTTGTACAAGGCAGGTTACATTTCTTCCATTAACTCTCAGCTCGCAGGATCTTAACTTCCCGTCGCGTCCCTGATGTAGGTTTATCTTCCACATATGGCGTGGTCGGACGTCTGCTTGCAGAAGCACAATATCTCCAACTTGGATGTTAGTGGCACTGTCCTTGTTTCGAACTTGATGGAAGGATCGTAGTTGAAGAAGATATTCTTTCGACCATTTTTTTCCAAAAACAGTCGAGTAAGTCCTGCTGCTGCTTGTAGATTTTATTAAGCCTTTTGTTTTCTAACCTGGATGTAATGGCCATTAGTTTTCGTCCCATCAAGAAATGAGTTGGTGTTAAAGCTGCTGAGTTGTCATCGCTTTCCTCTTCGTATGTTAATGGTCGACTATTCAGAGCGGCTTCTATTCCAATGAGGACAGTGGACAGATTTTCCTCGTCTAGAAGGGCTTGTCCGAGTACCTTTCGCAGACATTGTTTGACAATACCTATTAGGCGCTCCCACCAGCCTCCCAACCAAGCCGCGCGTGAGGCTATGAAACGCCATGTTATGCCATTTTGGGCATAATATTGTTGAGTTTTAGCTGATGATAGAGTTTGCCATAACAGGATTAGTTCCTTATTTGCTGCATGAAAGGTAGTAGCGTTGTCTGTGTAGATTGTGTTGGGCAATCCTCTGCGACCAACAAATCGCTGTAGTGCTAAGAGAAATTTGTTGGTGGTGAGATCTGATACGAGTTCAATGTGCAGTGCACGTGATGTTGCACAAGTAAATAGTGCTATGTAGGCTGTGTCTCTTGGTTTCCAACAGCGGATATTTACAGGTCCAGCAAAATCAATCCCTGTGATAGTAAATGGAGCAGATGGTACAACCCTTTCTAAAGGTAGAGGAGCTTCGATTTGCATTCCGCATTTCACTTTGAAAAACTTATAAGGTAGGCATTTGTGAAGAGCTTTCTTTATTGCTTGACGTCCTCTGCACACCTAAATGATGAAGACGTATGTGAGTATGCTGGATCAAAAGATGGACAAAAGGGAGATTTCCATCGAGTATTAAGGGATGTTGAGTATCAAAAGGAATGTCAGAGAATTGTAATCTTCCTCCAAGACGCAAATAATCATCTTTGAGAAAGGGGTTGAAACAAGAAATTTTGGATTTTTTTTGTAAAGGACGTCCCTCTTTTAAGGCATTAATTTCAGCTGAAAAGCATTGACGTTGCATAGTTTGTATTCAATAATCCTTAGCCTTCTCTATTTCATTACAATTCAGTTCGTGAATGATACGTAGGTGGGATTTACAATTGTGCACAAAACGTAGAATCCAGGCAGTCACCCGAAGAAGTTTTGTATAGGAACTTTAACGAGATATATCTATGATGGGTTCTGTGGTTGCAACGTAAAAGGATCGAGACTCAATTTTCAGTGATTCAACTTCGACTGAAGGATGTGAATGTGACGGAAAATCTTTGGTGGGCCAAGCATCTGAATCATGATTTAACCATTTTGGGCCATGCCACCAAGATTCCAAAGATGGTAGCTGAGATGGGAAGGTACCACGAGTAAGATGATCTGCAGGTTTTTCTGTACCTGTACAGTGTCGCCATTGTGAAGGAGTAGTGTATTGAAGGATTTCTGTTGTTCTGTTGCAAACAAATGTTTTCCAACGGTTGGGATCTCCCTTTATCAAACTTAAAGCTACAGTTGAATCGCTCCATAGCACGGCTGTGTATAAGTGCATGTTCGTTTCTCTGTAAAAGTATTGAAGTAGGTGAGTTTCTAGTAATGCGGCTAACAATTCAAGTCGCGGAAGAGTGATCTTTTTCAATGAGGCCAGTTTACTTCGACTACATATTAGATTGACCTCCGTAAAATTGTTAACTGTGTGACGCGCGTACAAACAAGCACCCTATGCACGTTCAGAAGCATCGCAAAACACATGGATAGTGACGTCGGAAGTTTCAGAAAACCCAATCCATCTTGGGATGCGTATATCCTTCAGACATTGTAACTCATTTATCCACTTATACCTCTGTTGTGCTACAGCTGGCGGTAATAATTCATCCCATTTAATTCCACTAAGCCACGTATCCTGGAATAAAATCTTCACAATGACAGTAACTGGAGCGAATAGGCCTAAAGGATCGTAAAACTTTGACATCAGCTTCAGTAGTAAACGATTTGTTACTGGTTCTTTAGATGCTTCGACAATCTTAGCCTGCAAATCAATTTGAAAAACATCTTTGTCAGTATCCCATTTAACACCTAAAACCTGCGTAATCTCTCTAAATGGAACATTTTCTTGTTCCCATACACCTTGCAAAGCCTTCGAATTTGTCGTCCATTTGGCTAATGGTAGGCTGATATGCGATGTAAGTTGCAGCATTTCTCGATAAAGAGTAATAGCTTCAGTATCTGTAGATGTCCCTATTACAAAATAATCCATATATGTGTTATTCTCAATGTGTTTAGTTGCAATAGGATATGTTTGCATGTACATCGTAGCCAGTTCACGAAGAGAAGCTGATAGTAAAAATGGACTTGAAATGAGTCCGAATGGAAGTCGCTTGAATCGGTATGTTACGATTTCATCTGCTATGCAAAGGTTCCCATCAGAAGTATACTGCGTTTTGTACCAAAGAAATCGTGTTTCGTCTCTGTCTTCATCTGCTAGTATTAACTGAAGAAATGCCTGACTTCCATCGCTAGTAATTGCTATTTTAGATAGTCGAAATCTCAATAACATGGACAAGATGTCAGGTAGAAGATTTGGTCCGGCTTCGAGAGCATCGTTCAAAGATGGATGCCCAGGAGAGTGAGAGGAAGCATCAAAAACTATACGCCACTTGATTTCTTCATTCGTAATCTTTTTTACAGCGTGATGGGGCAAATAAAATAATCGTACTTCATTTTGTGTATCTTTTAAGATGGCTTCGACTTTTTTTTTATCAATATAATCTTACATCTGTTTAGCATTCTTTCGTTTCAACTCTGTATTTGCGTATATTCTTCTTGTCCAAGAATTAAAACGGTGGATTGCGGTATCATAATTGCTCGAAGTAAGTTTAACTTCTGGTTTCCAAGGTAAATGAACAACTCGTCTACCATCAATGATTTTGAAAGATTGATGAAAGTTAGTCAAAAGTTCAGCGTTGTGAGTGCTTAATCTTAATTTCTCTTGAACAGGTTGTATGCCAATGCTCTCTAAGTTCCAAAAATTTCTCACCATATTGTCTAATTCATGAGTTAAAGTATCCACATTTATACTATGAACTGTAGGATTGAAAGAAACTGTTGCGTGTGATCGAGATCCACTAAGTATCCATCCAAAACTTGATGGGACCAAGGCTAGGGAATCTGATAGCTTGACTGAAGCATCAGAATGCATGACGTTCCAATAGAAATAGCACCAATAAGAATCTCATTTGGTAAGCTCGACAATGAATCATCTGGGTCAGCAAGCTTCATTCGCTTGCTTTTCGCAAAGCGTGAAACATCAGTTGGTGAAGACGGGTGTGATGCATACCTGTTGGAGCTTTCGAATGCAATAACACAATGACTTTAGCTTTATCCCAGATGCTAGATAATTGAAATTGAACTTGCCGTCACTTATGGCTAAAACTAGTTGGAGATTCAAACGCTTGAAGGTCTAAGTTTCCATTTGAAATGACGGGAAGATTTAACGTTTCCACTAGATCAGGAGAAATGAAGCTAGATTGACTTCCACTATCCAAAAGGCAACGTGTCAATTTTATAATTCCATTTGACTCAGTTATGAAAACTCGTGCTGTTTGTATATGAACAAAATTGTAAGTGGATGTATCAATTTTGTTTCTAGATGTAGACGCAGACTGCTCATTAGTTGGAGTTTTGCATATCGAAACATGGTGTTTTTTCCTGCATTTGGAACAGCAGTATGTCTCTTTGCGAAAACAATTTTTTTGTACGTGACCCCGATTAGTGCATAAAAAACATCTGTAGGTAGCTTTTAATTTCTGTATACGTGCATCTATGTCCGCAACAGAGTTGCATTGTTGAGGTCAATGTCCAGAAGTTTCACAAAAAGGGCAAAAAGTTGAAATTTTTTTATCCTTACTAATTGGTCTGGAATGCACATTAAAATTCTCTAAGGAGGATTTTATAGGATAGCTTGGAACCAATGGACCTTTAATATTATTTGCAGTTATTGTTCCTTCGACCTCTTCTGATAAAAATTTCATTAATTTTGTTATGTCACTTTCCGCCAAATTTTCACGTTTAGCGTATACAACCCAATTACAACAGATTTCATACGGAAAAACGCGAAGTATTTTCGGAGCCAAAATTCTCCCGTATGATTGTGTTTTTTCGCCTAAAGCATCCAAAGCTTGTAATCTTCTATTACAATCCATATACAACTCATTTAATGCTGATGGAGATAGATCTTTGATAGGTGTTAAATTTTCCAAATAATCAAGATGAGCCTGTATTATTTTGTCTTTATTGCCATATTTTACAACGTTTTTCTGAATTTCACTTGGTGTGTGTGTGTGTCATCAAATTTTCGATCGTTAATTTAACCAACTTCCCATCAAGCAAGAGCTTTGAAATTTTGGAAATCGTTTGTACTCGCCTAACAATGCAATATTTAGACGTTTGCGACAAGTTTTAACTCATATATATATATTTTAAATAATGCAGTTTAGCCCAATCACTTGGCGCAATCTGAATAATTGCCAAACTTGGCTATTTTTTTTTTTTTGGCTGAATGTTAAGTCCGCTTCGTGGACCAATTTAGCAACATTTGGCAAAATACCGCCAAATAATTCCTGTCTCCAAGAGTGGTTTGACTAAACTGTATTCCAACCATTTAATTTACCGGATTAATTAATTTTAGTTAGTTTTAACGTTGTTATGTATTTCACTTGGTGTGTGTCTGTATGTATGTGTATCAGTGTGTCATCAAATTGTCTATTGTTAATTTAACCATCTTCCCATCAAGCTAGAGCTCTGAAATTATGGGAACCGTTCCTATTTGCCTAACAATGCAATATTTAGATATTTGCGACCAGTTTTAATTAATATTTTAATAATTTTTTTAATAAACTTTGCCACCATATAAAAACGTTGTTTTTAAAAACGTTGGTTTTTATTTCGAATTATTGATTTTAATATCTCTTTTGTCATTGTGTACGTATCTGCGGTTATACTAATCCCATCAACTAATATTTTTGCTTCTGCATCCAAATAACCCCGTAAAAACACATGTTTGTCAATCTGCGATAAACTTTCATTTTTGTCAATACAATTTTCAAAACGCTCCCAAAAACTGTGAAATTCTTCAATTTCGCCATAAAAAGTATTTATATTTACTGTAGGTAACTTTACCGTAACATTTGGCGGCGAAGCGTAATGTATGCTGTCTGATGTTGGCGAGCTGCCAATTCAGCCACAAGGCAAAATGACCGCGCCTGTATTAGCTTTCTTTTTAGAATTAAACAATTGTAAATGGGCATTTTCAGAGTATTTTTCGCATTCTATGATGTCTTCGCTATGTTCCTGATCATTTAAAAAGTCGTGTATTTCATCATCAGCCAAGGTTAATTCGTTAAGTTTGATTCGTAAGCGTTCAGCGTTAAATTCTATATCGGCTTGTGTACTATTCGGAACATTTAATTTTGTCGACAGCTTCGTTATGGCGGTGCGAAGTGTTGTTCGCTTGCGTTTCAGAATAGAAAGTTTTTCTGTTGCACTCTTCGTAATTCGGGTTCTTGACGAATAAAGTAATAAAACAAATAAAGTATGACTCACCCGAGTATGTTCGGCACCAGATATTACAGTTTTGCAAGTATTAAATTAGACGGGATTGATCTTTATTGACAGAGGTTTTTTCTATTACTACAGTTGCCAAAACAGGGCAGTTAAACCCTACATTTAATCTCGTTCCCAACAAGTTGTAAGATTCCTATTGCTGAAAAGTTAATATCATTCTCTGTTTGTAAAATTCGGTGATATATTATTCTAATCAAAGAATTTTTCCTTTTATATACGAGTAGATTAATTTCGAAAATGCATATAGAATTCGTGTTTTGACCTGACAAAATCACACCAGAATTATTCAGAACTGATAAGGGAAAGGAATGCGTAAACATGCTATGAACATGTTGTTACACGAATATTGATAACAAGACCAAATTACACCCAATGTAACATTCCGCGGTATAAGAATACATTCTTCACCAATAAGCTTATTTTTTTTTTTTTTTTTGTGATAACACCCAAACAAAACAATCACAGTTCAGTATTGGTGTAAAGTTCTAATCATAGACTTGGGTTATATTTAGTTCAAAGTCATTTGTAGCTCTTTCTCTGTCATATAATTACTATAGTTTTTAAATTGTGTTTTATTTTAAACGGACTCGTACAGAATTGGGAAAATGAAACGAATGGCTAATCCCCCAAATATTTCAGCTAAGCGTGTGTGTTTCAATAAAGATATCAAACTAGATTCCTTCATCATGGACAGTGGTGCTCCACCACATCATTTCCATTTGGGGTAAGACATCTATGCTGCGGGGACATATTTTGCTACCTCCGTGCAAGTTCATCTACGACAATTTGCAAGAGATGAAACCAAACGACTTTACCTCACTAAAAGAGGTGTCTGTATGTCGCCTGTGCTCTGGCAATCATTTGCAAATCGAATCGAGCTAATCAACGTGCCTTCCTCAACCGAAGAGACTTATGTTCTGAAAGACGCTTTGATGATTTCGACTGTGTTAATCGAGTACGTTTCATATATTACCTGCCAGCGATACTTCAAACAGAAGGACTTTTCTAGAAAATTTATCTCAGGAACTAGTGTAATGAATGAAAACAGTTGGTTAGAATTAGCACAAATTAGCAAAAGAATTACGGAGAGTGTCATGTCCATGGTCTTTGATTGTATTTTTCAAAAATTGCTGTTAAATGAAGATTCGAAAATCACACCAAATGTTGTTGTGGATACAGACATTTCGAAAGTGGAATCAGTACTAACTACTTCATTAATAGAACTATTTTGAACTATTTATTATTTACTTAGGGAGTTCTATAACCGACATATTTGAATGCTATGGGTGTGCCCAACAATGTGGTAATCAACTCGGACATGAATGCATTACAATGGTTCATGAAACTCGCTTCCAACTCTATGGTGATCTAGCCTTTTTTGCAATGAACTTTGAGCAACTAATTCAAGACTTTATTCAACGAAACCTTCAAATGTTAAATTATATAAGTCCTTTGTTTGTAAATAATTCGGATATCACTTCGGTTATAAACAGTGCCAAAAGTATGTACATTGCTTCTGATGTTCATCCCTTTTGCATTAAATAAAATAATTTTTATGTATATTGATCTGTTATTACTGTTCAATCTTTAGTTTACATATTTATATTTGTGATAATATTATTATTTTTTTCAGGTTAACTTAATGATATAAATACTTTGAGTATTCTGGTTTTTACATTATTCATGCATGTAATATTAGTCAATATGCCCGTCATTCCTTAGTTATGAATGAATCTTTGAAAGGGCTTATCGAGAACCCGAACAGCTGGGTAATTTTGTTGGTGTTGAGACTTTATTTAGAGCAACAAACGGAACATTTCCTAGGAAAGATATAAAAATTAGTTAAGTGGAAAGGATTCATACATTACATAAACCTATTAAAAAGAAATTTAGGAAAAATAGAGTATTTGTAAATTGAATGAATCAGCAATTTCAGGCTGATTTAGTAGATATGCAGTTTCTTACTAAGTTTAATGATGGGTATAGATTTTAACTGACTTGCATTTGTGTTTTATTTAAATATGCTTGGACTATTCTATTACATGATAAGAATGCGAAAACAATAGTATTGGCCTTTGAACGAATCTATTCTGAACGTATTCCTCTTAAACTTCAAACTGATGCTGGTAAAGAATTTACAAACAAACTTTTTCAGAATTATCTCAAAAAGAAGGAAATAGTATTTTTTATGATGAATAATAATACGAAAGCCTCTGTTTTAGAACGATTTAACAGAACGTTAAAGACAAAAATGTGGAAGTATTTTACGGAAATGAATACAAAGCGTTATATGGATGTTATTGATAAATTAGTCCATAGTTATAATAATACTTGGCACAGAAGTATTCAGATGTCACCCTCTTCTGTAACCGATGAAAATGAAAAAGAGGCATGGGAAAATTTATTTGGAAATCAAAATAAAACATTATCTAAACCTAGATTTCAAATAGGAGATACAGTTCGAATTAGCAGAGAGAAATTAGTATTCGAAAAAGGATATGAACAAAATTGGACGAGAGAGATTTTTACCATTTATCACATTCTTCGTAGGGAGTCCAATGTTTATAAAGTAAAAGACTTAACAGGAGAAGTAATTCAGGGTACATTTTATGAACAAGAACTTCAAAAAGTAACGGATTCAGGCTATTATCCTATTGAAAAAATTTTGAAAACACGAAAAAAGAATGGCAAGATTGAATATTTTGTACAATTTTTGGGGTATCCAGAAAAATTTAACATGTGGGTACATGACGTGAAACATCTATAAAGAACGATCAGTATCTACTTAATCGTCAGTCGTAAAAATGTCTTTCTACGTAACACTTGTGAGTGATAGCTCCAAGGAATTTTTTCCAGAAAATAAAATTTCACATTTTATTACACAACTTCCGACTCCTATTACTCTAAAGGGAGAGTGGGAAATGGGATTAGTTGACTTTATTTATCCTCATACATGGTACAATATAAGAGAGGGTAATTATTTATTCGGTTTTGATCTGGGTGATGGGAAGTTGATAGCTAGAAAAATTCCTCAAGGATGTTATGAGTCTATACCCGACATTTTAGAGGGGATGTACTTAGAAGATTTTAAGAACAAAATAGAATTTCATTATCATCCTGTTGTCAAAAGAGTGAAAATCAAGACAAAAGGACAAGCTAAAATTTTTTTAAATGAAGGTGTTTCTGAACTCCTTGGTTTCGAACCAGGTGAAATTAAAGGGAAAGTAGAAAGTCCTTATATTACCGATCCTAATGCTTCTTTTCCCCTTATATATGTTTATTGTGATTTGGTAGAACCTCAAATTGTGGGTGATATTCAAGCTTCCCTTTTAAAAATTGTAAAAGTTGAAGGAAAAGATGGAGAAGTGGTGAATTCACACTATACAAGACCTCATTATGTTCCCGTAATACGCCAGCAATTTCAAACAATCGAATTGGCTCTTAGATTGCATTCAGGTGATTTAGTACCCTTTGAAAGGGATAGAGTTATAGCGGTGGTCCATTTTCTCATGAGACAAATAGTATAAATTAAAAATAATGGAGGTATAAAGCTCATTCGGGGATCAAACTTGATGGAATAAAGATGCTCGTTCCATATACGTGTTGTTTAAAACAATATGAAGACTATTTCATCGACCAAGCTGGCACAATGGACTTTCTTATTATCAAGGTCATTCATTTCAAAAGGGATACGGTATTGGAGGATGGTTTAAAAGACTATTCCGTTCTGCTCTACCCTTTTTATCTTGAGGAGCCAAATCTGTTGGAAAAGAAGTTTTAAGAACAGGGACTCAAATAGCGAATGATGTATTAGAAGGACGAAATCTTCAAGAATCAGCTGAAGAGAGGGCAAAGGCAGCAGGAAGAATATTAGCGAAGAAGGCAATTAAAAAAGCAGATGATATGCTCGGTAAAGGGAAAGCCTATAAAAGAAAGAAGAAACTTCCAAACTATCTCATTCAATCGAAAGTAAGGAAGAAGAAAAGACGTGATATTTTTGATACGCAATAAAAATGGCATTTCTTTTGAAGGATTCTCCAGAATGTGCAAAATCCGAACTTAATTTATTTGCACAAATCCACCTACCCAAACGGTGATTGAAAGAGGTCATTGGGTTCAGTTTCATCCAATAGCAAACGTATCTGATGGAGGACCTATTGAATTTATCATTTCAGGAAGCGGTGAAGAGTACCTTGATTTATCTCAAACTCAACTTTATGTTAGAGCAAAAATTTTAAAAAGTGATGGAAAAGTAATAACAAAAGAAAATAAAGTTGGCCCCGTTAATCTTTTCCTTCACTCTTTATTTTCTCAAGTGGATATTAGTTTAAATGAGAGAATCATCTCATCTAGTAGCAATACTTACGCTTATAGAGCTATCATAGAAACTCTTTTAAACCATGGATATGACAGCAAGATTTCACAGCTTACATCTGAAGTTTATTATAAAGATACAGCGGGTCGAATGAATATATATGATGAAGATGATAAGGACCCAAATGAAGGATTCAACAAACGAATTTCATTATTCAAAAACAGCACGACTGTTGATATGATGGGGCGACTTCATGTAGATTTGCTTAATCAAGATAGACTTTTACTTAACCTAGTGGATTTAAAGATTAAACTCATTAGAAGTAAAACAGAATTTTGCTTAATGGGAGATGGAGATTATAAGGTTGTTTTTGATCACATCTCTCTCTTTGTAAGAAAAGTACGTGTAAATCCAGGAGTTCTCATAGGACATGCGAAAGCTTTAGAGAAAGCAACAGCTAAATACCCCATTGACAGAGTTGTATGTAAAGTATTTTCTATACCTCAATCCAGCTATTCATTCATTCAGGATAACGTTTTTTCGGGGCAGATGCCCAAACGACTGGTATTGGCTTGCGTGGATAATGATGCATTTAACGGAAACTATAAGAAGTCTCCCTTCGAATTCAAACATTATTATATGAACTTTTTAGGGGTTTATGTAGATGGTCAACCTATGCCTCACCAACCATTAGAACTAGATTTTGAAAAAGATAACTACATTAGAGCATACCAGAATCTATTCTTACAGTCTGAAGGTCTTTATTTATCGAGAACTGAATTTCCTAAAGGATATGCATTATATCTGTTTGATTTATCACCTGATTTATGTGACGCGGAACATTTCAATTTGATCAAGCACAGTAACTTAAAAATAGAATTAAAATTTAATAAAGCCCTAGAACAGACGGTTTCATTAATAGTCTTTGCCGAATTTGAGTCCCTGATTGAAATCAACAAAACAAGAAACGTGCTCTTCGATTTTGGAAGCTAATGTATGCATCACAGATTCATCGAATTTTATCTAGAGATAGAGATGCGTCAAGATATTTCATTGGAGTTTTCCCATCAGACAAAATACCTCCTCCAAAAGAATGTACTACTCTAGTTATAAATACGGATACACATGACCAAGAAGGATCACACTGGTTGGCAATGCATATTAAAGACAAGAACACTTTAGAATTTTTTGATTCTTATGGATTCCCACCCGAAATGTATGGGGATCATATTTCCAAGTATGCTGAACAGTTTACGAATGTGAAGTGGAATAAGAAATCCATCCAAAGTCTCACATCAAATGTTTGTGGACTTTATTGCGTGTATTTTCTTTTAAAAATAAGCCAAGGTTATTCTATGGATTATGTGTTATATGAATTCTTTCGTAGTAAACTCAATGATTTTCGATTGTATCAATATTTTAAAAAAAGGTATAATGTAAGATTAAATTTTAGATGGTGAATAAAAAAAAATATTTCTTATAATTTGTGTTTGTGTTATTATTTTTTTTGTAAGAGAACTAGAATTTAATTTTTATTACAAATTTAAAATATTTTTGATGTTTAATGATTAACATAAATAAAATACTATATTATTTTATTTTGTGAAATAAATAAGAATTAAACAAGTATAAATTGAACAGAAAAATGAATTTATTTAGAAACAAAAAATTACACTTAATATTCTATCCATGATAAAGGTTTTGCATACAATATTTTTGTTTTCAGATATTTATTCTTAATATAACTTGATGGAAAGTTTTTTCTTTTTAAAAAATTCAAATCCTAAAGGTTTTTTTTCCTATCCCTTACTAGATGAGTAATCAAATTTATAATATTTGTATTGCGTATAATTTTTCCATCCACTATTAGCTCTTTATCAGGTGTCCAGTATATTTCTCCATGATTCTGCTGGATAAAGTTTAAAATTTTCTTTGGGATATTTTTGTATTTCCCTGGTGCTATATTTCCTATCTCCTCTTCAATTCATTCAGCATTTGCTTCATCTTTGGGGCGGGTTTCAACATGCTCTTTTGGTGATATACTTGTAATCGTATTTGTCTTATCAACCTTGTCTGTAGACTGATTTTGATAATTTTCTTGTTTTGTATCCACTGTCTCCATGATATCAGGATTTTTACTAGGATAGGGAAAGTTTACAAACTTCTGAAGAATTTGTAGATAAAGAGTTGCTTTTTCTTCGTCAATGATATGTTTCCTTTGAAGAATGGCATGCATCTGTTTATCTAGTGTAGACAGTCGTTCTTCAGCAAATTTTCGAAGTCTCTCTTCCGGTACAAGGATAAATTTCTTAGTATGCTCCATTAAACCGAGAAGATAAAACCGAAAGGGCAGCTGGAATTAAGAAACTAAGGAATCCTTCTCCCTTCTGAACTAACAAATGCCTCTTCTTATACAAAGGAACGGATCTATCCCCTAACTTCCGTACGACCGTTTTAAAAGGAGCCAGATTTGATTTCTTTCGTTTGGTCAATGGAACATTGCCTTTTAAAGTATTAATTGCACATTCACATACGGCCTTTATCAAAGAGTTCGGACACTTCCGCAAATTTTTTTTCTTAATTTTACTCTTCACTAAAAATTTTAAATGCTTAACATGTTGTTTAGTCGACATGTTTAGAGCAAATGTTGTATATCATACATTACAATCCTTTAAAAACTACGTTTTGTTACAAAGAAATGATTAAAGCAAAATTAATTATTTCTGGAAGCAAGCTGGGAAGATAAATAATTGTTTTTGGTATTACGTGCAGTCCATATTTGCTGGCTGCGACTTTAAAATTTCATTTGGATAAGCTACCAGAAAATTTAAGGCAAACTGCAGCTATTCTTAAGAGATCTTTTTATGTGGATAACTGTGTGACAAGTTTGCATTCTTAGAGTGAACTTAGAAAGTTTTTCTTGGAATCGAAATCAATCATGTCATCGGGTCATTTTAATCTCAGATGTTGGAAGTCAAACATAAGCAATGAAATCTTTGAGGAAGATTCCTCCAATGAAGATAGTATTTCTGTGTTGGGTCAAAAATGGCACTCAGATACGGACACACTGTCCTGCAAATTAGAACAGGTTAGTATTAATTCAAATGAAACAATTACTAAGAGAATAGTTTTGTCTGTTGCTCACCAAATATTTGACGTTGTAGGATACACAGCTCCTGTTATGTTAATTCCTAAAATGATTTTGCGGGAAACATGGAATTCTAAGCTTAAGTGGGATGATAGTCTCCCAGAAGATTTGGCTAATAAGTTTAGGTCTTGGTATAAAAATTTACATTTACTTTCAGATATAAAAATAAGTAGGTGGTTTGGACTAAAATCGACAAGTAAATCGGTAACTTTACACTTATTTTGTGATAGTAGCAAAAAGGCCTACGGTGCATGTGTATTCATCAGAGTGGAAGAAGGCGATGAGGTGAGAATTAGTTTAGTGCAAGCAAGGTCTAGAGTAGCTCCTTTAAAACCCATTACGATTCCCCGTCTGGAACTTTTAGCTTGTAGTATAGGATCCAGATTACTCACTTCTATAATTAAAGATCTTGATCTACCTAAGGTTGATGTTTATTGTTGGACTGACTCAACTACAGCTTTGTGTTGGATACAACGTAACCAAAACTGGGGAACCTTCATTCATAATAGGGTTTCTGAAACACGTTTATTGATTTCTCTTTCTATGTGGCACCACATTTCAGGTACTCTTAACCCCGCTGATTTACTCTCCAGAGGATGTTCTGTGGAACAGTTAATTGAACGTAAATGGTGGGTGGGTCCTATTTGGTTGCGTGAGAGGGAGGAAAACTGGCCTAAGTCTAATGAAGCACCGAGGGAAGAATTAGTTAATTCTGAAGTTCGAAAAACCATTATAACAAATTTGGTAAAAAATGAAGAGGGTGTTAATTGGTATTACAGATATTTTTCTTCATTTAAGAAAATAGTAAGAATATTAGCTTGGATTTTAAGGTTCTTTAATAATGTAAGAAATTCAGATAAAAATCTTTCTAAGGATTTATCTTTGTACGAAATAGAAAGAGGAGAAAGAACCTTAATGTTACTGATTCAAAAACAATCTTTTAAGGGTAAAAATGATGAAAAACTGAAACAATTAAGACCAGTAATGGACTGTCATGGTCTTATAAGAGCTAAGTCTAATGTTGTTTATAGGGATGATAAATATGATTTTAAGTTTCCTGTAATTATGCCTAGTGATCATCCTGTTGTAAAATTATTGATAATAAGTGTACATAATGATTTATTACATGCCGGTACTTCATTGTTAATGTCTAATTTAAGAGAGAGGTATTGGATTTTGAAATCACGTAAGACGATACGAAATTGTATAAATAAATGTGTCAAGTGTCGAAGGTTCAAGGCTGAAAAATGTGAGACAATCCCAGGAATTTTACCGAATGATAGGGTTCGCGATGCTAATGTATTTGAAGTCATAGGGTGTGATCTTGCCGGTCCTTTGTATTTGAAAGATGGTAGAAAGGCATACATCGTACTATTTACTTGTGCGGTGTATAGAGCCGTGCACCTAGAGTTGGTCACTTCCTTATCAACTGAATCCTTTTTGCAATCACTAAGACGTTTTATTGCGCGTCGTGGACGACCACGTACAATTTATTCAGATAACGGTAAAATTTTGTTGGTGCCGATAACATTCTGCAAACCGTTGACTGGGATGGTCTCCGTTTTAAGGCTGCAGAACAAAAAATTCAATGGATGTTTAATCCTCCATCAGCTCCTTGGTGGGGCGGATGGTGGGAACGTTTAATTCAAATTGTAAAAACAATTCTAAGAAAAATTCTAGGCAGAGCGTCTTTAGATTATGAAGAGTTACTAACAGTATTATGTGATGTCGAGCAAATAGTAAACTCTCGACCTCTTACGTATGTTTCAAGAGGACTTAGATGAGGACTCAAGTATCACACCAGAAAAGTTCCTTCATGAAACACCAATATCCGGTGTTTCTGATGTGGATAATATTGATAAAAGTTAACTAAATAAAAGATGTAAATACATACATAGATTACGCCAGACTTTAAGATCACAATTTCGAAGTTAATATTTAGGACAGTTACGACAACAATCTATTAAAATTTATAATACCCAACCAATTAAGGTGGATGAAATTGTTCTGCTTGAGGATAATAATAAAAGACGTTCGTATTGGAATCTAGCTCGAGTTCTAAAAGTAATTACTGGTCCAGATGGGCAAATAAGACTTGTTCTCATAAAAACTGAGAATTCGGAGTTGTTACGACCAGTGCAGAGACTATATCGGCTAGAGTTGGAAAACCCTGTAGTGACAACTGGGGATGAGCCGATTCCTTTAACCACCAGTAGTGGTAGAGTAGTTAAAACTCCTGCTAAATATTTAATAATGTAAAATTTCATTTCAATTTCTCTGTAAGTGTTTTCTGTATTTCATTTTTCTATGTATATAGTGTATTTTGATAATGTTTGTGTGTATTGTTTGAGTAAATTGTAAAGAATATTACTCAAAGGTGGGAGAATGTTGTGAATCCACTGAGTAAGCCTCTCAAATTATAAGTGTAAGATATTTGTATTTTACTTAGTGGCAACAATTGGCGCTGCAGTAGTAGCGCGCGAAGTGTATTGGATCACTCAGCAACTGATATTCACGAGCGAGTGACGCCATGTTTTGTCTTGTTTTCATTTCAATAGTTAAAGTATCTGTAAATAAAATTTCTATAGTTTTGGCATAACGACGTAATCATTGAACCCTGGCGTTTTAAGTATACAACAGTGGTCATTCTGATGTTTATATTGAAATAGTTAGATTAACAAATATAAGTAAAGTTTATCTTGGTGATGATAATCTGAGACAAAATGAAGAAAATGTGTCATCTTTAGAGTTTCAGCGTCAAGAAAATGTGTCTGTTAATTTCAAAGACTCAATCAAATCTAATATTAATTTATCAAGTTCAAGTGAATCGATTATTAATGATGTAGTATCTCTTCAACTAAATAAAGGTAAAAAAAGATTAAAAAGATTCACAAATTCAATTAGATATAAACAAGTAAGACAAGCTGCTAAAAATATACTCAAAGTCATCCTGAAGTACATAGAGCAACTGCTTCAAAATATACTAAAAGCCATAATGAAGTACATAGAGCAGCTATAAGAAAATACTTTTCTTATAACCCCCATGTGAATCAGGCAGATGTAATTAAATACAATGAAAAAGACCAAAATTTAAATTAGCGCCATGTACGTCTAAAACTTTGTCTGGTTTTAAATACATAAAACAAATATTGACTATTCAAATGATAAAATCATCAGGATCGGAAAACCTTGCCCTGTTTGTAGTGCCGTGCTTAAAAATGGATAAAAGAACCTTCAGGAATGTGCTGCAGTGGTGGTCAAGTCCAGCTTCCGGCTGTCAAATCCTACCCTGAACTTTTAAATAGTCTTCTTAACCATAAGGATCAGCTTTAAGAACATTTTCTTTCTACAATTCGTAAGTATAATGGATGTTTTCAGATGACGTCATTCGGAGCAAAAGAATTTAAGGAGGGAAATTTTATGCCAACATTTAAAGCCAGGGGCAGGTAGAACATAGGATAGGTAGCCTTTTGGCTGAGCCACATCAACAACCTTCTTTTCTTCTGTTATACTTTCTCGGTGACGACGAACGTGAACTAAACATTCGTTGTGGTATTTTCTCAGGTGTTAAGCCAGAATTAGTTAGCCAATTACAAAACGCGCTACATGAACATAACAGGTATATTCGTGATTTCAAAGCTGCTGTTGATTCAGTTCCTAAAGACCAAAAGGAGTTCAAAGTTATAATTAATACCGATGAAACACTATCTGGAGAACACAAAGGTCGTTCCAATTCTCCTCAAAATAAAGAAGTAGCTGTCCTTATTGTGGCTCAGGATTTCGAAAAAAGAGATATCATTCTATACAGCAGAGACAGTAAATTGGTACGAATTAGTGAAACGCATCGAGCTTACGCTCTTTAGTACATTTTAATGTTTTTTCATGGAAAGATGGTTATTGTATAAATATTTTAAAACGATATAACAATACTAGGGCTACTATCAATAAGACTGTCTCTGCTTCTGAGTTCTACAGCTATAGATTGCTGGAGCGTGTTGGTGAAATCAATTATCTATTGCTCT
Organism: Nephila pilipes; assembly: GCA_019974015.1. Classification (NCBI taxonomy): domain Eukaryota; kingdom Metazoa; phylum Arthropoda; class Arachnida; order Araneae; family Nephilidae; genus Nephila; species Nephila pilipes. The sequence continues at coordinate 49,148 of BMAW01026054.1, forward strand.
TCCGTCAACTTTTTGATCAGTTTTTGGTCGATATGTATGCAAAAATAGAAACTGAAAGGCTTGATTGGATTCGTAACAATCAAAAAAACTTAAGAGTGAGGAATATGTCCACTTAAAAGACGCTATGGCAAAAAAAGATACACAGTCTTCAGAAATAGGTAAAATGGTTGTGTTGCCGTCTTCGTTTACTGGAGGACATCACTACATGCATGAATTAACTCAAGACGCTATGACACACATAAGACATTTTGGATGTCCCGACTTATTTATTACATTCACTTGCAATCCTAAATGGTTAGAAATCAAAGTTCTTTTGAGGCAAGGACAAAAATCTTATGATAGACACGATGTCATTCCGAGGGTATTTCATTTGAAAGCTAAGCACATGATGAATCTTCTCACAAAAGGTTGTATCTTTGGCAATACTAGGTGTAACATGTATACGGTGGAATGGCAGAAGCGTGGATTTTCCACATGTTCATATTATTCTCTGTTTGGAAGGAAAAATAAGACCTGACTCTATTGATGAAGTTGTAAGGGCTGAATTACCTGATCCCAATCAGGATCCAATTCTACATGAAATTATTCAATCAACGATGATTCATGGTCCGTGTGGAGTCTTCAACTACAGTTCACCGTGCATGCTAGTTGGTGTTTGCACCAAAAGATACCCAAGGCCTGTTTTAAAAGAAACTCAAACGGGAGAAGATGGATATCCTCATTATCGAAGGCGGTCTCCAGAAGATGGCGGAAAAGCAATCAAAATTACTGGCAACGATATTGATAATCAATGGGTGGTACCATATAACCCTGTTTTGTCACGAACTTTCAACGCTCATATTAATGTTGAGTATTACATTTCGGTTAAATCTATAAAATACGTCTGCAAATATATAAATAAAGGTTCTGATCAAGCAGCGTTTACCGTAGAAAATTTGGATGAGATTTCTAGATATGAGGCAGGACGATACATAAGCAGTTCTGAAGCAGCCTGGCGTATCTTTTACTTTCACATTCATGAGAGATATTCTCCTGTAGTTCATCTTTCTGTTCATCTTGAAAATGGTCAAAGAGTTTATTTCACAGAATAGAATGTTGCTAACAAAATCATAAATCCTTCAAAAAAAAAACCCTTATGGGGTTTTTTGATCTTGGTAAGGTAGATGATTTTGCACGAACTCTTTTATATTGTGAAGTTCCTGGTTATTACGTTTGGAGGAAAAATGAATTCTCTAGGAGAAAAAAGGGAAAAGTTGTGACAGGTTTTCCAAAAAAAAAAAAAAAAAGATAATGTGTTGGGTAGAGTATATACTGTCCATCCCTGAAAATCAGAATGCTATTATTTACGACTTCTATTACATGAAATTTGTAGTGCGACGTCATTTAAAGCCTTAAAAACTGTAGATGGAATAGTGCATCCAACTTCTCAGGCAGCTTGCAGAGCACTTGGATTATTGGAAGATGATACTCACTGGGATCGTACTTTAGAGGAAGCTTCGATTTTCAATTCTCCGTATAAAATTAGAGAGTTATTTGCGATTATGATAGTTATTTGTCAAGTAGGAGATCCGATAAAGTTATGGGGAAATACCGGTAAACTTTCTCAGAAGATATTCGAAGGCGAATGGAGAGAGAGAGTAGAACTATTGAGCCGGTCGTTGATATTGTTAACAACCAATGTCTTATCCTTCTAGAAGACATTGTTACATCAATGTCAGGTAAGTCATTGATACACTTTGGGCTCCCAGAGCCCATAAGAGAGCAAATCCTCGTTATTAACAACCGTAAGTATATGAGTGAATTGGCTTACGATGTATCTCAGTTGATCCAAGCAGTCTCTGTAGGTGTTTCGAAATATAATTATGGTCAAAAGAAAATTTATGATGAAGTCTTGAAAAGTCCGGACAGTTATTCCTCAAGCAGTTATTCCTGGCAGTTATTCTTTCAAGATGCTCTTGGTGGAACTGGGAAAACATTCTTGACCTATCTTCTGCTTGCTAAAGTTAGAAGAGGAAAAAGTATCGTTATCGCTGTAGCTTCTTCAGGGATTGCGGCAATGTTGATTGTTGGAGGCAAGACGGCGCACTCAGCTTTCAAACTACTTTTCGATTTGAATCGTTCTGAAAATACCATTTGTTATATATCCGAAGAAAGTGACATGGAGCATCTACTCAGAGAAACAAAAATTATAGTATGGGACGAATGTACTATGGCCCACAAGAAAGGAGTTGAAGCTTTCAACCGGACACTACAAAACATTAGAGAAAGTAATCGACTAATGGATGGTTTGACTGTTCTTTTAGCTGGTGACTTTAGACAAACTTTACCTGTCATACCACGAGGGACACGCGCATAAGAAATTAAAACCTGTTTGAAATCTTCAATTTTATGGCCTCATATAAAAGTCTTATCCTTGAAAGTTAATATGAGGGTCTCTCTTCAAAATGACTTGAGCGCGAAAGAATTTTCTGAACTATTGATTGACATAGGTAACGGAAATATTACAGAGCAAGAAGGAAAGATAACTATTCCGAACAACGTATATGATACTATGGGAGATTTGATAACTTTGACTGATAAATTATACCCAAATATTGAATATGCCACACTAGATAGCTTATCGTGGTTGAAAAAAAGAGTAATTCTGACTTCAACAAATGAATCAGCAGATAAACGAATTTATGCTAGAGAAATTAACAACTGAACAGATAAAATATGAAACTATAGATACAGTCATAGAGGTAGAAGTAACTGTCCATTATTCTGTGGAGTCTCTGCACACACTCAATCCACCAAGCATACCACCTCATATTCTTTATCTAAAGATTGGAACGCCAATAATGTTGTTGCGTAATTTAAATCCTCCTAAATTATGTAACGGCATCAGACTCAAAGTGAAAACTTTAAGGAAAAACGTTATATAAGCGACTTTTTTTACAGGAAAGTATGAGGGTGAAAATTTATTATTTCCAAGAATACCATTAATTCCATCAGATTATCATTTTGAATTTAAGTGTTTCCAGTTCGAGTTTGCTTTGAGATGGCTATCAATAAAGCACAAGGGTAGAGTTTAAAATTAGCTGGTGTAGATTTACAAAGTGACTGTTTTTCCCATGGTCAATTTTTTATGGCATGTTCAAAAGTTAGTTCACGTGAAAATCTAATCATCCTTCAACCAGAAAAACGGACGAAGAATGTTGTCTACAGAGAAGTTTTGCAAATGTAGCCATATTATTTCATATTTTTCTTATATTTAACTATTTCTAAAATTACAATAAGGTAAAATAATAATAAATGTAATAATTAAGATAAATAAATTGATATAATAAAAAATAAAAATGTAGTTGTCATTCTCAAAAATTACCATGAATAAAAATTAAAGACAATAGAAATGTAATACATAAAAAAATTGATTCAATAGATTTAAAAAATAAAAAAATAAATATAAAAATGTATTTTTATTTTTATGTTGGCAATTTTTACATGGTTTTGGCCTACTGGGGACCCGCCATGTAGAATAATGGGAACACATCGCACTACAAAGTACCGCATCGGTGATGAGGAATTCTGTTCAACGACAGATTTACGGACTAAAATACATTTTCATTGATGAACTATTAACACTTAAATACTTTTCTCATATGTTTGAAAGTCGTGGATAACCATTATGACAGACAATCAATTTCTTAAAATTTTAAATTTAGATTATCATTATCGTTGAAAAATTGAAATTTTCTTGATATTTTACGTATAGGTTCCAAAATATAATATTATAGCGAAGCAGGCGGGTATCAGCTAGTAATTATATTATATGAAATGCACACTTATTACCAACTTAACACTTAATAGTTTGAAAAGTAATAATATGACTCACCTCCTTCAAGATAAGTGAAGACTTACGACACATTACTATATTTCATACAGTGACTTTAAATTTATATAATAAACGGGGAAAACCGAAATTCAAAGAAACTATAAAAATGTTTTTGTCACTTACAAAGTTACCACACATATAAAAATGCACTAAAGAAATTATGTAGTACAATTTTGAATTAAATCGTAGCATGTATTTGAGGGAAGTAGACTTACACCATTTTTAAAGTAATTATATTTGTAACTTCATTAACTACGAAAATTTGTAATGATAAAAACAATGAAAATTTTTACAGCTTTTTATTGGAAAAAGTTTATAAATAAAAAGTTCATTGTAAATTGTATTAATTTTTATCATTAACTAATTTTTTTGTCAAAATGGATTTACATCACTTTCAAAGAAAACGGCTCATATATGTCTGATTCCTGTAATAAACCCGGCACGGATTCCAATTGAAACTTAATGAATCCACTTATTTTCTTGAGAATCTCCACAAAGAGATTTAAAAAGATATGTTTTGTGATATAGATTAACTCAAGTTAACTTTAACTGTTTTTGGTACCATACTTTGGTACTTTAACTGTTTTTGGCTCATGCTATTGATTTTTGAAAGAAATTTTTTTTAAACAGATAGTTTTGATTTGACTATCTACATCTTTTTTACCAGATTAATTTGAGTTATTCTCTTTTTTTAATACACTCATTTTCTGTATTTTACTTGGAAATTTATATTGAAAGTAGAAAGAAAAAGCAAAAAGATGACAGTATCCGATTGAAAAGTATTTTTAACACCTTCAAAAAATATAAGAAGTTGTTTTCTTCCTTTTTATTGCGCGGTATTAAAGTTGTATACAGAACCGAAAATTTATTTTATGAGAATTTGAACAGAGATTCATAGAGAACATTTAATTAACAATTGTTTGTAACATTATAAGCAAGCTCTTGATATTTCATTTCCAAATAAAATCTGAAAACTGTTCCTCTTATTTACTTTGAGAATATTTTGCGTGTATTAAACTTGTGAAAAAAAATTCTTTCGAGGCGATACGTAGTAATTTTGTGAGAATGTGAAGAATATAGGATATTTAAATCAAAATTTTAAGGCGCACTTGTTTTACACAAGTAACATCAGTAATACGAGTTGTTAATATGTTTGATTATGATCAGGTAAAGTTGCTAATTTTAATCTCAATGCTATAAAAATTATTAATTTATTACCAGTTAACTATTTTCTAAATGAAAATAATTTTATTGTTTTAACAGTCCATAAGAATTAAAACGTGCAAGTTTCAAACACAATTCCAGAGAATTACTCATTTGAAAGTGATTAAAAAACACATATTTCTTTCGCAATAATTCTTATTTCATAAAAAATTAGTTTCAGATCATTAATAGTGATCACATATAAATATTAGTAAAACTCATTTATTTTCATACCATATAAAATACGGAAACATTTTATACATACCTAATGGCTCTGATCATGGTGCAAAATTCATTACAGGATCAAAAATTTACATTGTGGAGTTTTTGTAAGTTTTGAGTGAATGTGTTCAAAATAAAAAAAAAAAAAGTTAAATAAATCCAAAATATACTTAAGATTTCATAAGCAATTCAAATTAACGAAGTATAAAAGTAAAATAATTCTTTTATTTTGAATTATTAACTGTTGCTAGTATTTTTGCCAGTAACAATTAAAGAATAATTTTAAACTTATATATTATGAACTACTCTTAAATAAAAATATTTTTAGATGAAAGTGGAATAGTATTATTTATACTTAAGTTTATTTCACTCTTTCTTTCACATTTTATACCGTAAATTTCTAAAATATTCACTATGATAGACAGTCAAAAATGGTTGATTCAAGATTTAAAATTGAGTGGGAAAAAAATTAGAGCTTATTGCTATATTAAATAATTCCTTAATATTCTTATTATTTAATATTTACACATAAGAATTAACTTTTTCTTGGTTTCCTTGAAACAATTTCTTATTTTATTTTTGATTTTTCTTTGTCAAATATATGTACAAATTTTCTGAATAAATAACTTCCAGTTCTCTGAAGTCAGGACTTAAATCATAATTTAACATATACTTTATGCAATACCTTTGTTTTAAAATCTGACGACAAAGTCTTAGGACACTAATAACAGTAGTTTATAACAGTTGATACTAAACATTCGAAGAATGCGCTTTTATCATAAAATTACATATCTGGTGAAAGGTAAATGATTTTAGACTTTGTTATAGAACTGACGAATTTTCAGTTAAAGAAATGTTTAAATTCATTTTCTTAAAGAAAAAGATAAAGAACTATTTTTTTAACTAAAAATATCTTTCAGAAACAATATGTCACTTTATATCAAATGAAAAAGTCCTTATGTAATCATTTTTATAAGCTGAAGCTCATATATTTCATAGTTATAATTTTTAGTCTTTCGTACATATAATATACCTACACATTTATTTTTCCTTCAGTTTATATAATTTTCAGTTCTTTTATAGTATCCATTCTTGAAATACATGACCCTTTTTCATTTTTTTCCTACTATTAGTTCACTTTCTCCCCATATATATCTTGTTCAAATTTTCAATCGTTCATAAAATACTTTTTATTCATCCACTCAAGTTCAAATAGATTTTTTTAAACTTGTAGTAGGTGACACATGATGTTAATGCAGTTTTTTTTTAAAGTATCAATTAAATTTAATTGGTGAAAATGCAGTATATCCCAACCATTTGGCTCGATTTCGAAAATTGCCTAACTTGGCTTTTTTTTTTTTTGTCTGAATGTTAAGTCAGCGATGTGGACCAGGTTAGTCACATTTGGCAAAATACCGCCATGAATGGAAGTGTCATAAATAAATTTTATAAACATTATAAAGAAACATTATAAGTATCATAAATAAATATTGAACCATGTTTGAACGTTATAAATATCTTAGAATAATAGAGTGATATTAATAAATTTTGCCAAATAAGTTTGTAAATACTAGAAATATATATTATTAGTTTTTTATAAATATTATCTAGAATGCCACTGTGTGTTAAATTATTAGCAGTAAACAAAAAAAAAATTAAAAATAAACAAAAACTGTTCTCTAATTTAGAATGTCTATCGAGAGTACGGCTATTCAATTCTTTTGCTGTACTTTTAAAGATTGGTAAATTAGTCATATTTTTAAAGAACCTTTGGGTATTGGATGGTAAAGGAAATTAAAAAAGTCTTTATTTTAAATTTAACAGTTAAGCCGTTTTAAATGTTATATTGTTTTGTCTTAAATTCCACTACCTTTTATTCATGAGGAAATAAATTATTTCCAAAACTGTTCCTTTTAGCTTTAAATGGAGTGCAAAACCAAAACGAATAATGTTCCACATTTTATTTTATTTTGTATTTTCTTCAATTAATTCATACACAGAAAATACATATCCACTCTTGCTTATTTTTATCATTTGTGTTTCTATCTGTATTCACCGCCATTCGTATGCGATTGCGGAATCGGGCTCAGAGTCAGACTGCTTACCTATTGAATTGGCGGGAGAGTGATATCCGGGTTCGGATTCATCCTCAGACACTAAACTACCCTCGGATATGTGGTATTTACTATTGATCACGGTTAATATAACCTCTGCCCTACACAAAGATGGAAATTTAAACGTAATCAAATCTTTAATACAAAGAGATAAATATAAGACCAAAAAATGACTATTTTGTAACAAAAAAGATATTTTATATGAATTCAAAAAGGGTAGAGATTTGTTAGTTGTCGCAGGAAGATTACAAAATGGAATTATCCAAAACATTCCTGGGAAGTTGCTATTTTATGAGATTATGGCTTTGAGTCATCTTGGAACATATTGTGCCAAACACAATGTCAACGCATTAATATTTTTTGATCTAAAACAATTTAAAATTAAACCTTAAGTTAGGGAATAATGTAGAGTTATAAAATTACATAAATGAAGTAAAAGCGCACCTTGGATGGCTAGATCTGTTCTTTGTAAAACTTTAAATTAACTTTTAAACTTATTTCCCTTGTCTTCAGTTTGTAACTTTATTTTGGAACATTCGCTTTTTGTTTTCATACATTCTTATTCAATGTTACATAACATTTTGAGGCAAGGTCAATTAGAATATTTTAAATATATTTACAATTATTTACAATTTGACTTTGTACTTTATACTGCCTGTTGACTGAAATATTTTATTGCTCTTAATTTCTGCTAAAAGAAAACCTACATTTTTATTTCAGTTCTAATTGACTATTTAATATGTTATTTAGTGGAATTGTATTGTCTGCGATAATTATAAATTCGCATCCAATTCGAAGCTGCTTGTTGACTTTCTCTTTCCTAATTATTAAACCTAATTTCTCATATATTTTTTTCAGCGATTAATTTCGCTTTCACTGATTTATTGTATTGACTTTTAACTTATGGCATAATATTAGACTTGTGACATTTTGATACGATGGAAGTCACAAGTAATTATAAACATTGTTTCTTTCAATTGTTCAGTATAATATAACATATTTAGTTGGTAAAATCTGTCCATATTAAATATTATTCTATTTATAACAAGAAAGTGTTAAATATTACTGTTAATTATAATTAATTTTGTATTCTAGACTGACTATTGATTAATTTGTATTCCTGTTGTAATATCCTTGCTTTGTGTTAAATAGTCCTATTTTTATCAGTCATTGATTCTTGATTTTCTCAAATTTATTTAGATTCAAAGTTAAGTGTTTTGGGTTGCTTGTTGATTAATTTGTTATATAGTTTATAATACCCCTGCTTACCTTGTTTTCTGTCAGTGGTTGATTCCTGAATTTAATGCAATATTTTTATAATTTAGACTTCCTATTTTGTGATTAAAAATTTGGCTGCTGAAAAATAGCTCCATTTTCTTTTAGTTAGAAGCTGACTGTAGTTATTGATGCTTTGCTTTTCTTCTATTTCGGATGAAGCTGCTTAATTTTTTACGAATCTTAAGCTGGCTGATTTAGAAGCGGAAGGCCAAATAGTCAGAATTGATGCCAATGTCCTTTCCTTTTACTGCTTATTTATTGCACAATTCCAGCTTATATGTTCTGCTTGCTGTTATGAATTGCGTTTGACAGAAGGTCAATGGTAAAACTTTATATAACTTTTGAGTTATTTGTTGATGTGTGAAACCTCTCGATGTTTGTGTTATTAAAAGTGGTATTTTATTTAAAAAAGAATCCTGTTCTCGAAATATTGATTCAAAATTGAATTGACACATTTTTAGATATTGTATCTCTAGAATTTTTACCACTTTTAGTTGCTTATAATTTTAAGGATTACGAAAAGTAATATCCCAAAACAAATTTTAATTCCTTAAGGCTCCCGTCTACTCGCCATTTTGATTTCGTGGACGTAATGTTAATCCTATGGAATTCTGGCTTTAATTCTCACATCTTTATCATTTGATCTATTTGAATGCAATGAAGTGCATTTGAAAGAGCAAAAAATAATCAATGCTTCTGTGGAATTACTTTTTTCCTAAGATTTTTAAAAAGATTTTTATTCTTATTTTAATGATTCGTTTTTGAGTTTTCCGGTCTTTAAAGAATATTTTCAAATTTTTTTAAAAATCAGAGGGAAAAAGTAATTCCACAGAAGCATTCATTATTTTTTGCTCTTTCAGATCCACTTTATTGCATTCAAATAGATCAAATAATAAAGATGTGAGAATTAAAGTCAAAATTCCATAGGATTAACATTACGTCCACGAAATCAAAATGGCGGGTAGACGGGAGCCTTAAGTAAATTTTATAAATAATTCTTTTAATTTGTGTAAATTACGCAGTGAATTTTAATATTTACATTCATATTCAAATTGTATTGACAAGAGCCTAACATAAAATAATATATGATGATCTGAACAAAATTGTACTGAAAAAAATTATTTAATTTAATATTAGTAATTTTCACTATTCCGGTTTCACTATTGCTTCAGTTGCGCAAAGTTTTTCAATTCTAAAGCGAATTTGAATTCATGCACAAGTAAAGAGAGCTCATTCAGAGGAAAGATTTTCATTACTAGGATTGCTTTCAAAAGACAAGAAACTATATCTTATATATAAAGAAAGAATATTTTTTGCAGTAGAATCTACGATAAACGATTTTTATTATAATAAATTATTTAACGATTTTGCGGGAAAAGATCACCACTTCGAGTTAGTTTATAAAAATAATTAAAAAGATTTCTTGTACCTTTGTTTCATGTCAATATATCTATTTTAAAATCAAAATAATTGCATTTTATCAAAATTATCTTATTTATTTTTTGTATCTTTTGAATAGTTTTTTATGGCAACAAAGCTTCACAATCAACTAATTTCATTGCGTGTTATTAGTCTAAATATTTTCATATCCGTTAACAGCATGTGAATTTGAAATCATGCGTTGACTGAAAACAATTTTTCTTCAAGAAAAATATTAATATTCTTTTCTGTTGACATGAAGCATTAAATCCTTTAATTTATAATTTTAATTATTAGCATGTGATTAATGAAAACTAGCTGAAATACTCCTTCTTCCCTTGGGTAAATTGAAAAATATGCCCATCTAGACGGAAGTATTTTAATTAGGACCAAATTTTAAATGTGATTTCAAGTAAAATGCAGATTTGCCTAAAAGAAAAGAATGAATTGTTGCTTATAAAATAACGATTATTTTTTAAATAAAATTAGCGCTAATTATGAAATGCATCATGCTCGTAACAGAAATTAAATTTCTTTAATACTGAATTCTATAAAGTTCCATTTAAATTCTTTACTAGGATGAATTTAAAAACTTAACAATACTGGTACCGAACATAAAATATTTTTCATCGAGTCATACTATTTTAACAAAATGCACAATATATATCCGTCATATGAAAACCAGAAGATTTCTTATGAGGAATTTAATAAAAAAATTATTGAATATAAAATTTGTGCGGTTCTTTTTTTAAAATTGCTAGTTACTTTGATTCGGGAACGAATGTGCTTTTATTTTTAATTTAAAGACTAATTTTTTAATAAGTCGAATTATAGTCTTCAGTTAAATTTTTCTTAAATTTGTTTCTAACATTAATTAAATTGGAGAAATTTTTTATTATACTCATTTAAAAAAAACTTTTTTCACAGATGCAGGATTGTTAAGTTTATTAATTTATTAGTGCGAAGGAATTAAATGTAATTTTCAGTATTATTCAGTATTATTGGAGTTTAATTTCTGTTAGAGAAAGAGAGAATGTTTATTAACGTCACACTAGGAAACAATCCTGGGCTATTGGTAATGGACCTTGTAATTTTGAATCTCGGTTAAATGACGAGGACAATACATGAGTAGGAAACCCTTCTGCAAACTTCCACACCATGCCAACGGAAGGACTTTGAGCCCCAACAGATTAAACGTGCTACATGGTAGATCTTTAGTGGCATCAGTGCTCGAACCCACGATTCGATGTAAACCGCTAGCCCTTAGCCCTGTGGCGTGGTGTGGACATTTGGGAAGGGAGGTACCAGCTCAGGTGTCATTTTTGTCATTTGACCGAGGTTCAAAATTACAAGGTCCGTCGCCACTAACTCTCGTGTTACTTCTCAGAACTACATTGATAAACAATCATAATCATACTCTTAGCTGGGCGACCAGCAGTTTGTATTCCCCTCGAATCTGCGCATAAAGGAGATTAGAATACTGGACCATTATGAACAGATAATTAATAATTGCTTATTGGTGTAGTCCTTTAAGATTGCAATTTCTAATCGCAAGTTTAAACCTTGAAATATCTTGAAGATAATCGCAAGAAAATTTGAACATAAGGCCATTTTGATACTTTTAATCAAAAAGTGCCAACATTTGTTACATAACAATTATGTTCACTTTTTCGCAATTATATTAAATAATTCATATTCTTCCTAATATTGTTACCTTATTTAAATTTTTATTGTTTTGAGTCAGAAAAAAATGTCAATCTTCAAAAAGAGGTTAGCAGATAAAATGCTTTTCGTCAAACGATTAAGACACGCCTGGATTCTTAGAGGTTTCATTTTTTAAATTGCCAGACCTTTAAGTTTTTTTTTAAGGAATTTTTTAAACTTTCAAGCATAATATTGTAAAATTTAAGCTTATGTTAATTTAAAATTAAAGCTAATTTGTGTATTGTTTTTTGTTAAACCTGCAGAGAATGTGAAAATTGACTTTCACAAGTTGATTAATACATTTTCAGCTTTATTGTGTTCTCTGGAACCATAGCAGTTTTGTCCAATTATGATAAAAAATTGCGAAAGTTATCAAGAGACTTTCTCTTGAAATAATTATGATTTAGCATTCACAATAAATAAACAATTATTTTTCGGAATCAAATTCGATGAAGAAAGAAAATTAAGAAATAAGTAAAAAATATTTGCTCCATTTCGAAATAAAAATTAATGATACGAAATAAAGAAAAGCAGACGAAAAAATGCTTGCAAAATTTTAAAATATAATACTTAATTTAAACCCGCTATACAAATAATATTGATTTATACTTTATTTTTTCGAAAACATTTTTTATAATCTTTTGCGTTGATTATGTTGCTATTTTCATCAAAAACATTTTAGTATAAGACAATAAAAATGAACATATAGCTATTATTTAAAGAATAGATTTCCAAAGAGGAAAATAAATGAAAAATATTCGCTTTGATATGTTGGAATTCTATTGAAAGATCTTCATATCTGTTTCAGAAAGAAAAGATTGTTACTTGTAAAACGTATTTAAGAGGATTTCTGTTTCTTTTATTAAATTCTCGTGAAACTGATCATTTTTGCGTACTCCGTGGGAAGGGGGGAAAGAAAAAACACAGAAAAAAAAAATTCGTTTCTCCCAACATCGTAGATATTTTTCGCTCCTACCTTTATGTTTATGGGGAGGGAGGGATTGACTAATATGTTTATCAAGTTTCGGTTATGAGAAAAAAAAGGTGCTGTAAATGGAGAGAGGAGAAGTCCCCATTTTCACACAAAAATCACGTAAGAATGTTTCTCAATTTCGCTTGCTTTTCATGTTACAGTGAAGGAAGTGCTCCCCCATCATAAGAGAGCTGTTCAAATACCAAAGCCGCCACTGCGTTAGTGTTGATCTCAACAAGTCCAGGGAGACGTGTAATAGCAAACGCGAAAAGTGAAGCACTTACCGGATTTTCAGTATGAAGAAACGAGATGGCCTTTGTCGTTAAGTGTCAGCTGCAGATACTTCATAAAGTAATTTGAACAAGCCAATCGTTTCGCTCATCAATTTATAAAATCTCATTTCTGTGCTACAAAATACCATACTTCACAAGGTCAGATTCAGGCTCCGATGTCGAGAAGCATTGTGAGGAATTCAGTTCAGAAAATTAGCCCCCTCACCAAGGCCAGCTGTCGAAGAAAGACGTCAGAGAAAGAAATGAATTTCATCATCTCAAGAAGAAAAAAAAGTACTCATTACACTAAACATTCCTTTTATATTATTACCTCATAATTTTCCTAAAGTATTTTCATTAAAAATGAAAAAAAAAAAAAAAATAATAATAATAATAATAAAGAGAGAAAAACCAGATGCCCCTTAAACGCAGTATTCATGTTCTATTCTTTTTTTTTTCTTTTGAAATTCTGTCTCATTTGCAAGTCCATAATTTTTGAGAGAACATTTTGCAAAATATGTTTTTGCAATAGAGGTAATTAACCTGAAGGAGTAGAGGCCTGAACATATACCATACTTACATTTGCCAGATTTTCGGAATGAAAGAACGAGATGGTCTTTGTCGTTAAGTGTCAGCTGCAGATATTTCATAAAGTAATTTGAATAAGCCAATCATTTTCCCTATCAATTTATAAAATATCATTCCCGTGTTACAAAATACTTTTCGACTGTTGCTGTATGTGCTGTTCTGATAGCTGCATAGGTATAAATATTAATACTGTAGATGTGCATGTAGAATACTTGAAATTTGTGTAACTGTATGCATGTTGAAATTAGTTGCTCTAAAGTGCTACTTAGCATGAAAAGTGAGAGAGTGCAAGTGGTTCTAACTGTCTGGTGGCATTGAGGAAGAGGTACGCGATAGAAGGAGGGTCGACTCTTAGTATAATGAGAAAGTGGCAATTGATTCGATGAGGGCCACCACAAACCTTTCTGCAGAGAAATATAACTCGGAAGTTAAATGAATGCAATAAAAGTATTGAAACGAAGAAAGGTATGTAAAAGCATGCCATAAAATCAGTTTTTTTAGTTGTTGTTGCTTGATATTGCGGAAGTGGATCAACTTGTGAAATCGGTTAAATCATTGAATCTCATTCATGGATATTAACCCTGAATGAAAATAAAAAAATGAATTGCATTTGAGGCAATAATGACTGCAAAATTAAATTGAGTCCTTCTAGATTTCCTCGAAGATAAAAGAAAAAAATTGTAAATTGCAGCTTATGTTACGTGGATTCTTGCTCATTATATGCTTCTTATTTCCTCATCCAAAAAAGTCTTCAGAGAAAAAATAGATTATTATGATTATTCTGAACGTTAATAAGCTGAATAAAACGCGTTAAAGCTCCCATCGAGGCATTTTGAAAGTAAGAATCGACGAAAGCTCCCTCTACTGGGAGGGAGAGGAGGCGTTATTTATGAGCAAAAGTACTCGTGCGATACTGGTTAAAAGGAGCAGAATTAATTAGTTATGTTATGAAAATGAAATTACATGCTTTCTTAATTTTCATTATTCCCTTGATTTCAAAGTTTAAACTTCTTTGATGCTTTTAATTTTTTTCAATTTTTCTGTAAATTTGTGCATTTCTAGTAGCGAGGCTATCTCGCCACCCGCAATCAGTGCTTAATTCTTCTCCTTCTATATTACTCAAAACTGGAAAACGAAGTAATTTAATTTTTGCCTTTTTTTTATACCATTTCTTTATTGCTTTTGCAGAGGGAGAGGGAAAGGAATCCCTAGTTTATAATTACCACTCACCCTCTCAAAGTAACCGAAAAGATCTCTTTCCCTCATGAGGATAAAGTGCCCTTATATATTGTTCTAATATTATCGATCCTAAAACTACAAAAAGGCTGGCTTTTTCATTGCTTCAATAAATAGTCATTCTTCCTATTGGAGAACTTTTGATCTTCCTATTTTCCCTCTTTCTAATTTAAAAAATCTATTTCTGAAAATTCATTTTTTATCATATCACCAAATGTCATACCTTGATTAATAATATAAAAATAGAAATATTAATAAAAATTGATTCCTTTTGATAAAAAATTTCTGTTATGTATGTCAATATGCGGTTACATTAACTGAAATAATTACTAGAACATAGTTGAAAGTTTTGTGCCTAACTCTAATTAATCATCCCTATTTTAACAGTAAATATGGTAGAAAATATATATCAAGACACTTGCTTTTATTATGAGTTTTATTTTACAACTAAAAGACACAGATTTTTATATATATATATACTTTTCATTTACCTTTTATAAGTTTTTATTTGAATTAATTACTCCCATTTTGAAAACAAAACTTCATAGGATAATCCAAGTTTATATTTGTTGATTAAAATATTATATTTTACAAAGGCTTACAAAAATTTAAGGGTGGGATCTAGTGGTCGCAGCCAGCGGTTTTCCTCGAATCGTGGATTCGAGCCACTGAAACCCGGGGCTGATACATGTTAAATCTGTCAAGCTCAAAGTCTTCCCGTTGATGTGGTGTGGAAGTTAACAGAAGGAGATACTAGCTCATATGTCGTACTCGTCACTTAACTGAGATTCGAAATTACGAGGTCCAATAGCCCTCGTGCTGCTTCTAGGGCGACATTAATGAAACGAGTCATGCAATCAACAAACATTTAAGGCAATGATAGTTTTATTATGTTAAAGGTAATTACGTTACAGCGTCATTAACATCCCGTATATACAGCAACTTATATAATACAAAATATACCAACAAAAGAATAAATGGTATACCCATCAAATATTTCTATTGAAAGAAACAAATTTTACATTTCATTTCCAAATCGAAGGCAAAGAAGCTGTACAAAAGAAGCATTGAACGTACAGTTTCAGGAGGGGTTCTCTTTATCAAACCTTAGCCCGGTAGTATGAAGTCCGTCACTAAAAAGTTAATTATGTTACATTAGTTATGCATTATTAATGCAAGCAAACAAATTACAAAATCCAAATTTGAATGTATTATATTATTTCTAAAAAAATCATAATATTATACAAAAAAAGGCATAAAATTCAGTAACTAATTTTAAGAATTTAATGTAAAAGCAATATTCTAAGTTACTTCATGTAATCTTATTCTACATCTACATTCAAAAGTAATGAAATACACATTGAATTTTAAATACATTTTATAAATTTATCTGAAAAAGACACTTTGTCCACATGAGACTTGTACATACAATCTCTTCGTAAAAGAAATTTGTTGATTATTCTCGATTAATTATATAAAATAAATAATTTAACTGGGAAAGAATTTACACCTATGGACACATTTTAGTAATAATTAAAGGAAGGAAATAAGACTTTAGATATAAAATTAACACGAAATTCTTCACATTCGCACCTTTCACTCAATAAAAACTTGTTTCGTGCTTGGGTTATTTCCAAAGAATTTAAGTTATTAAAATGCTTTGACACTGTATATTGGTCATTTATATTTGACTCAATTACTAGAAAGGAAGATATTAGAAAGGTAACATATCAACAAACACCTCTACCATATTGATAAAATTGAAATTTTTCATTCGAATATATATGAGTATTTTGCATGAATTCGATTATATACGAGTATCTAGTATTTTAATGAAGCTTTGTTTTTCTCTCGTCGTGAAATGTCCCTATTTTATTTTAAAAGCTCAAAAAAGCAATTCAATATATTAATTAGCAAAGCTTTATTATTATAAAATCCCCTTAATCATTTTCATTCTTCATTATTTATTCGAGTAAAGAGAGGGGGAAAACTAAGTTGGGGTCAAATTCTGAAAATGAAAATTTTAAGTATTGAATATTTATTCTCCTCGCACTTGGAAGAGACATGAAAGCTATTAAATAATTTTTAAATCTGAAACACAGTTCTCCACTATCCTATTTTCCCCATTACATAAACTTGAGGACCTTAAACATCGACCTATGTAACTTCCTCCGCCTCACTTCATGGTGGTTCTAAGAAATTAGGACTCGAACACTCTGCTCGACAGAAACATCGCTAGTCAAAAATTGCGAGCATAACATTTGGCTCCCACAGATACTATTTCAGTGTAAAAATGTAATATTATCACTCGTGAAAAATGTATTATCTATGTTAGAGTCTTCACATATCTGAATTCCAGAAAAATTTTGCTCACAACAAATTTCTTTTCCTTCATATTCTTCATTTAATTATAATATGGACGCGGTAACCTAGCTCAAGCTCCGATGCCACTGAGAGCCCACCGTGTAGCTGGGACCGATGCACGTCAAGTCTGTTGAGGCTAAAAGTCTTCCCGCGTCGTGATATGGAGGTCCCAGCTCATGTGTCGTCTACGTCACTTGATCGAGATTCAAAATTACGAGTTCAGTCGACGAAGGCCCTCGTGATGCTTCCAGTACGAAGTTAATAAAAGCAATCCTAATCGTTTAGTCAGAAGAACTTGATAGATTTCAACCTGTTTCCCACAAAAGAAACTTTGAATAATATTAAATGAATACGTAAGTAATAACTATAAGTAAGTGTGTATTTTATTTCGCGATAAAAATGTGAGCTATTTTCCTTCAGTTATAATACATAGTTCAAAGCAAATGCAAATTTCTCTTCTACTTTTGGGGTTTAAATATAATTTAAGCGGATGATGCATAATAATAATAAAAATAAACATAAAAAACAAACACATTTAAGTAACATTTTCCCATAGCAAATCTTAATAATATTAGTATCAAAAATTTAGGCAAACAAATTGTCTAAAATTTTATATGTATTCAGTTTTTCGTTACATCCTCTTTTCCTGTGTTTCCAGAATCGAATCTGGGTCACGCATGAGCAGTGACTTGGGATATCATAGATCCACAAGTTCGAGTAATAGGCAATTAAAATAAAAGAATTGTAATTTTTTAAACAAATTATTCTCCAAAAATCATTTTCCTTGACTATTTCTTTTTCTATTCTGTATCTTTTTTGTCCATTTACTGAAGTCAATTTTTCTCTTCTGCAATTTGCAGTTGACCCTAAATTTGATAGAAATAGTCGTGATTTTTATTTACCACCATCTTTTCAAATCTATCGACTTTCCAGAAAACAAATTTTCTTAAAAATTACTGCAATGAATTTCAATGTGGGAGGTACTCACATAAATAAAAAAAAAATTGTAACATATTCACAACATCTCCACTGATTTATTCACGATACACCTAAAAGATCTATTGCTCAATTTAATAATTAATGAAGTAATTTGCCAAGTGCATTTTTAAATACTCATCAAAATAGCATAAAAAAGAAAAGCTTACTTCTCTCTTTCAGAAATTATATATGTAGTACTTTTCAAATACCGTTAATAACATATAGATATCTAATTTTTTAGCAAGGTATACAAACTTTCTAGGGATATTATGCAATCGTAAATAAAACTTTAAAAGAGGAATACTCCAAAAATTCCAAGAAATCTCTCTATGGCTCCCTCTAGACTTCCATTATATATTCTATTTACCAAGGGAGGGTAGCGGAATATTGCAAGTATCCTAGCGGGACTCTAAAATTTGCTTCTCCACTTTCCTAGATAGCGTTACTGACTACTCAAATTACAAGCAGTGAAATTATTTTTTTAAAAAAATATGCATTAGAAAGAGTATAAAAAAAGGAAGGATTTTTTAGAGTTACTTCTTTTACGATTATTCAAAGTAATTTTATGACCAATTTAATGCACGGAATGTGAGTTTTCAGATCTTTAATAAAATAAAATTAGTTTGAAAAATCAGGAAAAAAGTAACTCCAGTGAAACGTTCCTTTTTTAAATGCTCTTTCAAATGCCCTTTATTTTAAGCAATTAAAATAAATACTCTGGATATCTGGATATGAGAGCAATAATAAAAAAAAACTCCTTTGGATTAACGTTATGTACGGAAATTCGTAGTAGTAGAGTGTCGACTAGAGTCTTAAAAGAAATTTTACTCTACATTTGAATAACTTGATTAATAAATTAACAGCATAATATGATATAATAGGTCTTGTTCCAATGTTATCTATTTACAGAGGTAAGACAGGGTCTCTATTCTAAAAAGCTAAAACTATTTACTTCAAATATTAAAATGTACGCTTCTTTTTAAACTTGATACTTAATTTGAAATTCATTAAATTATGTTGCTGTTTTCACATAATACGTTCAAAACTAGGAGTAAGCATTGAAAATTACAGATAAAGAGAAGTTTTTAAAAAACTACGAATTAACGGAGAAAGAGTTTATTAAAAATTAAAAAGTGACTGCTTCATTTCAGCTTTGAATTTCTTAGCATCACGGAAAAATTAAAAAGATCTGTTCAGTAGGTTACATTTTTGTTCATCAGTAATGATAATAATACTACTAATTATTATTATGTGTAAAATTTCATTTTATTAACGTCGCACTAGTAGCAACACGAGGGCTTCGGCAATGGACGTCGTAATTTTGGACCTCGGCCAAGTGACGAAGATGACACCAAATCTGCTACACCACGCCAACTGGAGGACTTTGGGTCCCGATCGATTTAACCTGCTTCAACCCCAGCT
Source organism: Nephila pilipes (assembly GCA_019974015.1). Taxonomy (NCBI): domain Eukaryota; kingdom Metazoa; phylum Arthropoda; class Arachnida; order Araneae; family Nephilidae; genus Nephila; species Nephila pilipes. The sequence continues at coordinate 68,795 of BMAW01026054.1, forward strand.
ACACGGCATGTCTTTAGTAGCATTAAGGATCAAACCCGCGACTCAATTAAAACCGCCGCCCACGAGTCAGAAACCATGACCACTAGGCTGCCACGAACCTTATGTGAAAGCTGTATTCTAAGATACTTCATTTAACCTTAATCTACTTCTATACTCAAAAAAAAAAAATAATGTCAATCTTGAATTATAAATTTATCTCAATCAAGGGACTTTGCTCACACAATCTCATCTTAATAGGAATTTGTCAGTTAGTCTCTACATTTAATTATGTAAAATAATATAATTGGGGAAGAATTTTTCACTTATGAACTGTAATTTTAATTACAAGAAGGCAATAACATTTTAGATATGAAATTAACACCAAAATCATTATAATCACTCAAAAAAGAGTACTTATTTCGTGCTAGGATTATTTCTACAGAATCTATTGTTTTCTCTATTTCTATTGAATCTATTGTTTGTAAAGAATCTATAATAAATTAAATATTTATTTTTGTTTTGGCATTGAGACTAATCTGAAACTTTTCAGTTACTAGAAAAGAAATGAGAAAGATAAAATATCAATAAGCCTCTCTTCCATATTAATGAAAATATAATTTTTCCATCGTATATATATTTTTTGTGAAATATCGTTTTCCTAAATTCATGAAACGTCCCTTTTTATTTCAGAGGGGCCAAAAAACAATTTAATAAAAATTAAAAATGAAAAGTCTTATAATACATTTCTTCTATGCAAAGTTTTCCAAAGAAGAGATTTAGCCACCAAAGGTGGATCCACCTAAAACAATAGCCCCTTAGGTGGCTAATAATAGTAAAGCGATATTAAAATCATTTGATCAGAAAACATTCTAAGAAGGAAGCCAAACTAAAAAAGGAAGTTTGAAATTCTCGAGGCAAAAAAAAGAAAAAAAAAAGTCTACCTCACAGCTCAAAATTGTGAATAATGTTATTTATTTTCAGTCATGCCTTGATTCCAGTTCACATAGGATTTAAGTAAAAAATAAAAACATAACTTTTATATTTGTTTCACTTCAATCCAATAAAAAAATTGGGGGGAAATTTATGACGATATATCTTTAAAAATTGAGCTTATTAGTGGTGAAAGCAGGTTTAGAAATATATATTGCAAATATTTTATTTTAATCCATTTAAAAAATCAGGAGAAATTTATTATGACGTACTTTTGAAAATTAAGTTCGTTACTAATGAAAGCAGACATAAAAATACAAAAAGAAGTTAATTTTTGAAAGGTGATCAGTTACGACATTTATAGGGTATAGAAAATAATAAACCCTTGGTTGGCTAATATTTATTAGCACAACTTCATTCATATAATATCCAATTAATTTTCATTCTGCATTGGTTATTAAACTAAAGAGAGAGGAAAGGTTAATTCGATGTCGAATTCTGAAAACAAGATTTGTGAGGATTAAATATTTATTAGCGTCGCAATTGGATGAAACATGAGAGCTATTTATTGTTTTTAAAATTTGAAACATGGTAGGGGTTTTTGGAACTCGAACACTCGACTGAAACATCTCTAGCCACAAAATAGCGAATATAACCATTCGGAAACTCCAGACACTGTTTCAAAGCTGTAAGATAATGTTTCCGTTCTTGAAGAAATGTATTAGCCATGTAAAAATATTCATATATCTAAGAAGTAGAAAAATATTTGCACGCAATAATTTTTTTTGTCTCTATATTATTCATTTAGTCATAAAAATTCGTTATATTTCAATTTCATTCCTATAAATAGAGTTCTGAAAAAAAATAGTTATAAATAGTCCCGCTAATAATATATGTAGATATACAATCAATTTTATCACAAAAATTTGAACACTTTTTCTTTAGTTATAATACATAGTTTTTTTTTTCTTTCTCTCTTCGTAAGTTACGCATGTATTGCTAATGTATGGAAATGGCAATACATTTAATGAATGAAATATATTGCATATTCTAATATACGTATTTAAAAAATGTGTATGTGTACCAGTCCTATTATCAAAATCTTTCTCATTGTTGCAACAATATCTCCACTTATATATTCACAACGTATCTAAAATATCTATTGTTCATTTTAATAATTTATTAAGTAATTTATATAGATTTTTTTTAAAAAAAAATACTCAGTAAAAATACCATAAAAACGAAGAATTACTTCTTTTTTTAAGAAATTGTCTATGAAGTTTGTTTTTTAAACACTATGAAATATAACATAGATATCTGAAAAACTAGCAAGTTAGTCTAATTTTCAAAGGATATTACGCAATCGGATCACTAACTACAAATTCCCAGAAATTGGCCGACTTCCCCCAACGGGTCATAAATCTCCTTTTGTCAACATGTCTTTACCATGTATCCTTGCGCGCTGAAGCGGGACTTTTGCTTTCCCCTCTTTCTTTGTTTACTTTGCTGACGTAACAAATTACAATCAGTGAAAGAAAAAGAAAATTTGCATTTGAAAGAGCATAAGAAAAAGGAAGGATTCTGTGGAATTTCTTTTTTTTTCCCTGATTACTCAAAGTATTTTTATGGTAAATTTAGTGCCCCTGATGTGAATTTCCAGATCTTTAATAAAAATTTAAAAATACTTGCAAAAATCAGATAAAAAGTAACTCCACAGAAGCCTTCATATTTTAATGCTCTTTAACCTTTTGAGGGACGCAATGCCATATTATGTTTTTAAAAACTTATACAGGCAAGGGAGGTATATTGACCATGCAGATAAAAAAATATAATTGAAAAGATTAGCAATCCCCGTTTCGGAGAGGAGGCTGTTCACACAGTGGAAACACGACCGGGCACAGTTTGCACGCTGCAAACGCGGAAAATGTGTTTGCACTGTGCAAATGGTGCCTCTGAAAAGTTTAAAATGCACTTTATTCCATGCAGTTAAAATAAATATTCCAGATATGAGACTTAAAGGAAGTAACTCCATAGGATTAACATTAATGATGGAAATTCGTGATGGCGTGTGGAAGGGAGCCTTAATCAATCTGCCAATTGGGTTGCTGCATATCTGAGCTGTAGAAACTGAGCTTACAGTGAAGAAATTTTCTGTTTGGAATGCTGGAGAAAGAGCTCGCATTTTGATTCGTTAAGGGTTTTCCTCCTATTGGAGATTTTATATATTAGTTTAATTATGTTTTTTTGAAGAAATTTGAAGAAAGATTTAAAAATGGTGAATTTAAAAGGAATTCTGTACTTCTCTTAATATTGTGATCAGGATTAAAATTTTCAGTATTTTGGAGATATTGATTACAAAGGTTTTTTTTAAAAAAATCTTTTTCTACTGCTTGATATTTTTCCTGAATTATATGGCTTAAGACAATCTGAAACAAAAAAAATTACCACCATTTCTCCCTTTCTCGTACAGTGTTTTGAAAAATAAGTTTTGTAAAATAATTTTAAAAAATCACTATTTTTTTACAATGAATTAAAAATATTGTTTCTTACTCTTGTGATATGTACTTCCAATTTTATGAGTACTCTTTTTCCGAATGAAATCTTTTCTTCTCTTTGATGCTTCTCCGAATACGCTTTCCATCTTTGATTTCTTGCTTAAACATCCAATAGCTAGCATATTGAAGTCACATTTTTCTTCGTAGTGTTTCTCGATATTAAGGAAATCTTTCACCCTATTCGTCACTGTAGGCTACGATGTTTACAGAAAAATAGTCAATGTAGGAGGTCATATTGATGATAATTTTTACGCCTCGTGGCTAGAGCGTCTTGGTGTGGCCAATCAGTTTTTGTCCAAAACAGTTCATAGGTTTTTACTGTCCCACAAGCATAGGAAGCAGGGATACTTTTTATAGTTTGCCAGCTGGCCCAACAACAGGGTTAGTATTCTGAAGTCTCCACAAACCATCCTTGTTGATGTTCTCTATATTTTATTTTCTCTAGAATCACAGTCAAATCATTACAGTTTGCTTCCATATGCACTGAATATGTTATATCAAAAGATGCAAATGTATTTCCATCAGGCAGCAAGACTATTCTGAGGCTAGTTTTGGGTGAATAAATGCTACTCATATGAATCATATTCTTTTGAAATGAACTTCTTCAGCCCTTGAACATCACTGCATCACTGGATTTTCCTTTATAGGAAAAAAAAACAACCAAGTAAATTCTTTCTCTCGATCTCTGTACCACGAAAATAGTTTCCAAGGTGGGATAGCAAGTTTTTGTTTTTCAACCTGAGTCCCAGCAATTCTCTACATCTTTGGTAAAGCCTATATCTCTAATTAGATCACTGAACAAAAGTTTATGGCCCTCCTCAACAGAAAAATATGAACTAGATTAATGCTGGTGAGATAATGTGTCTCCGTCCTCCGATTCACTCAGGATATTATCCAAACTAGAGGGTGGCTATGAAGCTGGCATTTCAGAGTTATAGATCAATACACGAATAGCTGAGTCAATGTTAAGCAAGATTTTTTCTTTTTATTTTTCAATTAAATCCTTTTACATCTACCAAAAGCAAATAGTAATTGGATTGCGATTTTTCGGTTAATGCTATATCATTTGAATACAAAACGAAATGAGTTTCTATTGCACTAGCCACAAACGAAAACCTTCCTCGCAGCTTCCGCATAAGAATCCACGCTTTTTCATCATACTGAAGTTTCAATTTGAAATAAGCAAAATAAATTTTCTTTACAAAATCAGTTAGGCTTCTGTGTTGACTTTTTTATAGTGCATTCATCACCATCAAAACAAAGATTCTCCAGCAAATTACTATACTTATATGATAATGAATACATTACTTTGAATTATATACAGGTTATGTTCCCTCACATAAGCTTAGTTAAAAGTTTTACTCAAGTTGCGTTAACTGAATTATATAACCTGAGTAAATAAGTTGGAAGCAAATTTTAATGGTAAGCTTCTTAAGAGTAATGGTAACATTCTTGTATCGAATAAGTGAAATAAAAAGAACAATAATTAATAGAAGTGCAACTTAAGAATATTGCTCAAATTATTAAAAATTTACTTTACACATTAAACGATCTCGAATAAAAATATATATATAAATTTGGGAGAAGCCTAATACAGACATTAAACATTACTTTTTTCAATCGCTTTGTGTTAGAAAGTAGACATAACATCCCCAGGGAAAAAATTTCACAAATGTTTATTATTAAAGAATTTATCCGTAGAGAACCTTAAGTATTTTTGAATGAGATCATGCAAGTGTGAGTCTTCATTCCAAATAAGACCTATCACAATTGAAATACTTAAATTTCACTTTAGAACTTCTTTATAATTTTGGTTTCTTTTAATTTATATTCCTGAGAGCCAAACAATTTTTTGATTTATTACTTTGCGAAAACACTTTTATTTTATGCCTTTTTATTGCTTGCATAATTATTCTTTCTATTCCAAACGTTATGTTTGTCGAGTTCATTGATCTATCTCAAAAAGTCCTGAACAAGGAAACTCGGACATTCAAATGCTTCAAATTTCACATTTTTTTTTATTTTTGGTGTTAAAAATTGAAGGCACTATATATGTATTATTTATGAAAATCTCATTAATAGAACGCTGGAAAATTTAATTTTAAAATTGTAAATAAATCAACTATGACATAAAGAAAAAATATAGATATTTACCTTTTTCTAAAAATACTTATTTTAAAGAATCTGGTGCACTTTTCTCAAAATCTACGTTATCCACAGCTCTGATAATTTCCAAATTGTAAAATTTTCCTTGAGTGTATTTTCCATGCATAACAGTGAACAATTTCACCATTAGTCAGAATATTTCATGGCATGGATAACTTTCTGCAGTAGATCACATTAACATCAGAACAAAAAGTTCAAAGCAATAAGTATTTAATATTAGTGCTCCAATAATAAATGGACTAAGTTTTAATTTTTCTGACATTGAAAATAAAATAATTTTTTTTTGCAATTCATACATCCTATCGGAATAACCCTTAATAATACCAACGTTTTAATGTATTATTCACAAACAGCACGTTCAAAGAATACATATGAACAATGAAATGATAGCAAACAATACAATCCTTTGAGAAAAATATAAATTTTCTTAGTTTCTTCGTAAATCTTTTGAATTTTATACCTCACTAGAGTTTTATTCAGCTTCTATTCTTGACTATTAACAAATGGATCGACATGCGTGAAACCAGCTGCCATATGCCCATTTCGGATTTAAATGTAAAGCGATGCAAAAAAAAAATGTGTGTGTGATAAAAGTCTGACGACATATGAATGGCTTTTTAAAAGTAGCAATCTTCACTTCCGCCTCCTCAAAGAAGGGGATCTCCCGCTACACTGATGGTGAAGTTTACTTCAAGGGATACGTATAAAATAAATCGATGAAGTGTAACAAAATTGCAACATCCAAGCTGATTGGTCCACTTCCATCACATAAATACGTTTAATACAAAAAGAAATTTTGAAATTATCTCCCCCTCCCCCCTTACAACAAATGTCAAAATCAATTCCAACACAAACAAAGGAGTATCCTAGTTTTTAAATACTATGCCTTAATTTTTTATGTTTGAGAATTTATAAATCTTCATTTTCAAAGACGTCTACAAATTAACGTCAATGTTTTGGAATTGTATTAAAGCGAAGCAAATCTAATAAAATATCATTTTGTTCGCCTTCTATATTCTATGCAGTAAGCAGTCTTATATGTGTTTTCATGAGGAGGAGGTCGCTGAAAAGAAAGGGGAGCAGTGACATGGGAGGAAGTGGATGAGCGCAGTGGGGACATTCTATCCTCTGTCTAAGTGTCTCACGCTTTAGAATCCATCAACTGTTCTAACATTAATATTTTTCTAGCATTCATTCAATTGAACCATCTTTCATAGAATGATGTGGAATGGGTTTTAAGCCATTCGCATTTACAACACTGCTTTTCAGAAAAATTAGAAATGAAAGTACTTTACCTTCGAAATAAAGATCAGATGAATTTTTATTAAAGGAAACAATTTGCTTTTTAGAATTTGTATGCTAGATTTAACGCTTTACATTTAAGCTTAAATCTAGCATACAAATTCTAAAAAGCAAAGCTTAATTACAACATTAAGTTTAATTACAACATGAAAATTTGCATATAATGATATTCAAATTAATCTCGCACTGACTGGTACATATAAAAATATTATTTTACTGAGGTTTCAGGAAAAACAATTAGGAATCAATTAGGGGTTAGGAAAAAAAAATCGCTGAGTTTTGAAGTTTGAGGTCTCCTTCTGTAACAGGAATAATACGTTTGTGTGTCCCATAATATAACTAATCGTCTGAAATATATGTAGGAGACTGACAGCAGAAAAGAATTACAAATGGTGACTTGCCTTCATGTTCGTTGTAAAACAGTTGTAAAAATACATTAAACGAGAAGCGAAACGCAAAATAAAAGGAACATTATGTTTGGAATATAAGCAATAAGTCTAACCTACTATACGCATAAAATTTGCTTCCCTCTCAGATAGTCATTTAAATAAAACTATTTCTCCCTCTATTTGAATAATACAGAATACGTATTTTATTCTTAAGAAAATCTTTATTTTTTAATAAGTTAAGTTCACGTTACAAATAGTGTTTTAAAACCTGTTGGAATAGTTTTTTACTTGTGCAAAAAATTTTTTTATTGGTTCTTTACAAAAAGTTTTACTGAGAGTTAGTCTCAGCCTTTGGTGATTGGAATCCTTAGCAGGGTTTTTTCGGCTCAAATTCAAAATGTAATTTAACCACTTGATAAATTAAGAAATACTTAGGCCTAATAGCAATACTACTCGTGAGATCATTTTCATCATTTTTCGGAACTATTTCAATAATTAAACATCACTCCAGTGATCAGATATGTATCTTTGCAGAAGTGATTAAACTTCGAAAATAAGCATCGGTTGTTTTTAATCTCTTAAGGCAGAAATAATTTAAAACTATTGCCTGAGGAAATATATTCATTTTATTTTAACATCAAACGAACATGCTCTAGCTAATCAATAACCTAATAAGGGCTCACTAATTTAGCATTCTCCTAATATGGCCATATTTATTAATACATGGTTTAATAGAGTCACTTTAATTTAGACTTAATCGAATAAAAAGCTACCGAAATTCCTTTGAAATACAACAAGGGCACATAACAAAGAACCTTATTTACACTCATTTAAAACGTCAAAAGAAAACTGATTTCTGCATACGCTTAAGTAAAGCATAATATACCCTTTTTTTTAGCAGATATACAAAAGACATATATGTTTAGAAAACCTCGCATGTAAATAAATAGTGAGGAGGGGGGGGGAGGAAAGATTTGAATAAGGAATAGACATCAGGTAGGTTACGTTTTTTAAAGTTCCAGCAGTGGCGTGAACTGCTTTTTCTTTGTCTAATAGAGCATGGCATGGATAGAAACATGAAGGTATTAATGATTTTGTGAGTAAAATTTTTGAATTGGTAGTAAAGAGAGGATTGAATAGTTTTAGAGTGACTTATGAGTGTTGAGTGGGATGAGCGATATGATTGGTAGAAGCGAGCGGAGGGATAGGAAGAAAAGGTTTGTTTGAATGGGGAAACTATCTGCTTTTAAAAAGGCGTTCTATCAGCTAACTGGGGGGAAAAGGGATAGAAGTGAATGTCTGTCTTTTGCTGGTAGGTGGATTGGTTTTATACATTTGAATAACTAATTCGCTCAATACGGTATATATTTTTTTAAAATTAATGAACGGCCATGTCATGGTAAATTATTTTAAATATGGAATAATTACCACATAACTACAGACAAGCGAAACCGCAGAAGATGCAAAAGCTTAAGAATGGGATTATAACAATTTTAAAAAACGTGAAACTTAATCAGTATTCTATTCTATACGGTATAAATAGCCTCCGAATCGCGAAAAAACATTATCTTCAAAACCTTACATTGTTTTATTATTTAATTAATTTAAAACATGTTTTCGACGTGTAATTCACATTCAATACTCAATTTACTGGAATTTCATTGTCAGAGCTCTTTCACTATTCCCTTCCTAAATGCTGCAACTGCGGCGGCCCCCACACTACCAACTTTTCAGAATGCCCCCAAAACCCATTAAATTTCAAGCCTTCACCCCCACCCGCTACCAACGCTTGGGAAGAACGTGCAAAAAAAGCCGCATAAGATTCTAAACAAAATCAAACCACAACTACTGAATCTGATACTAATAAAATTACACCGCAAGCCCAAACTTCTACCCCCGCCACTGATACCACAGACTCAACTCCAGAACCCAACTCATCCTTCGCAAATGACTTAAAAGAGATGCTAGCCCTCTTTAATCCTTAGAAAATAATTAAATCAATGGCCCTTTTCAAAAATATCACATTCAAACTTAATAATAAAAAAATCGATACTTGTCAAAAATTCGAGTTATTTTTCGACGCACTCCCTCAACTTATACAAATATGGACATAATGTTTAATACATCTCAAAATAGCCCACCAACGCTGATCATTGTTAGCTGGAATGCCAATGGCATCAAACTTAAATTAGAAGAACTTAAAAGTTTTATCTCAGATCATAACCCAGACATCATTGGAATCCAGGAGACCCATCTAAATCCTCCCGACTCCCTACGTATTCCAAACTACACTGTTCACCGCTCTGATCGCATTACGCACTGGGGCGGCGGTACAGCTATTATTATTAAAAACTCCATCCTCCATCATTTAGTCATCAAAAATGCTTCAACTTCGGAGAACACTACTATACACCTAAAAACATGGAACAATAAGAAAATCACAATTTCTTCCTTCTATCACCCGCCTCAAAACTTACGTATTCCCCCCGACCTTGAATCAATACTTGCAGATAACGCCATCGGCATTATTTTTGGCGATTTCAATGCCAAACATCCAACCTGGAACAGAGGAAGGTCAAACAGATCAGGTCGACTCCTTCACGATATGGTCTCTACAAATAATTTCACCATCACAGCCCCTGATTCTTTTACCCATTTCCCTTACAGTAGCCACTCGAACAGTATCATTGACATCGCAATTCTTAAAAATATTCCCATTTGCAATAGCGAAAGTTTAAGCGAACTTAGTAGCGATCACAATCCGGTAATTTTTGAATTAATTTTAGATAACTTCCTCCCCACCCCCTCCAATCACTCCCGACTACCAATTGGCCACGTTTTAGAGAGACCATGTCAGAAATACTTCCTGGGAATCCCTGCATTAACGATATCCCCTCAATAGATAACACTATTCAAAATTTCACTTCAAAAATGTAGGATGCTATCAAAACGACCAGCAACACTAAAATTATCAAAACTCCACACCTTAGACTCCCTCCCTACATAAGAAATTTAATCAAACAAAAAAACCGACTTTGTAAAAATTGGCAAAATTTTCGTTACCCCGCGTTTAAATAAGAACTTAATAGACTCCAACACCTAATTCATAAAGAAATAACTAAATTTAAAAACCAAAATTGGGAAAACCTCCTTAAAGATCTTAATACCGAAGACAATAGCCTTTTTAACTTAAATAAAAAACTTACAAAAAAGTTTCAACCTATTACCCCCCTGAGCGGTTATAATGACATGGTTTACTCGGAAAAAGGTAAAGCTGATCTGTTTGCCCTTTCTCTGGAATCCTCCTTCCAAGAAAATCCATCCCCCTATGATGACGATCATATTGAAAGAACTGAAATCATTGTAAACAACTTCCTCACAGCACACAGCAACTCAATTCACTCCCCTCCCCTCACCTACCCCTCTGAAATTGTCAACATCATTAAAAACCTTAAAAACAGAAAAGCTCCAGGCCATGATGGTATCCATAACATGGCTTTCAAATTCTTAAGCCCTAATGCTATCACTTACCTTACGAAAATTTTCAATAAATGCCTACAATACTCATATTTCCCAAACCAATGGAAACATGCTATAATTATTCTTTTCCCCAAACCAGGCCTTAACCACGCCCTCCCATCCAATTACCGCAATATTAGCCTCCTCAACACAGTTTCTAAAATTTTCGAGAAAATACTTCTGGCCAGAATTCTTGATCACACCCGTCAGAATAATATACTACCTGATGCACAATTTGGCTTCCGCCACAAGCATAACACGGTCCATCAGCTTCTTCGTGTGGTCAACGTGATCATCGAAGGCTATAACCCCAAATTAATCACTATTGGCATTTTTCTGGACATTCAAAAAGCGTTTGATCGCCTTTGGCATGATGGACTCATCTCAAAAGTCATTCAACTTAACTTTCCCCCATACATAATTTTAATCATTAACTCATTTCTTAAAAATAGATCCTTTCAAGTCAAAATCAACAATGAACTTTCCCAACCAGGTAGTATATCTGCCGGAGTTTCACAAGGCTCTGTCCTCTCTCCCTGCCTCTACTCCCTCCAAACTTATGATTTCCCACAAACAAGATTCTCCAGTCTTTGTCTTTTCTCAGACGACGCTGCCATCCTCGTCCAATCCAACAACATCAACACTGCCCGCAAAAAATTACAAATTCACCTTAACAAAATTGAACAATAGTTCACACTTTGGCGCACTGCTGTGAACACTTCCAAAACCAAAGCCCTGGTCTTCCGTAAAGGAACTGCCCCCCCTCCCTCCAAACAACTCAAATTATTTAACTGTAACATTGACTGGAGCACCGAAGTTAAGTATCTCGGGGTCACCCTGGATTCCAGACTCACATTCAAACCTCACATCCAAAATATCTCCAATAAATGTTGGGGGGAAATTAACAACTGCATTCCGTTAATTGGGCGTAACTCTTGTCTCTCACTTCAAAACAAATTACTGCTCTACAAACAAGTCATTAGACCCATTATTCTATATGCTTCCTCGGTCTGGGGTCACGCCGCCAAATCCCATATTCAAAAGCTCCAAATCCTCCAAAACAAAATCCTACGAATCATTGTCAACGCGCCCTGGTATGTTCGTAACTCAGTTATATACAATGACCTTAAAATTCCTCTCATTAAAACACACATAGCTTACCTTTCATGTAGATTTTATAACACCCTCCACTTTCACGAAAATACGCTCATACAGGCTCAAACC
>BMAW01026054.1:90835-123286 GCA_019974015.1 Nephila pilipes
TATGGTTCGAACTAAGCAAGTAGTCAGCAAGAAAAAACCCGAACAAACCGACCATATGGAATCTACTGATCCGGTTTAAGAACTAGAAACCATGAACACGGAACAAGACGACACTGACGACTAAAACTTGCAAGATCAGGATGCATGTCTCATTAAAATGAGACCACAAGAAACATTTCTGGAAGCCATAAATTACTATCACTACTATTGTGCGATTGAGTGATAAAATTTCCAGGGCTAATGCAGGTGACTACGGAGAAAATCAGAATAAAGTAATTGAGTTCCACATTGCGGCGGAATTAAAATGACATTGCGAAAATATGAAAAAAGGAATAAAAAAATGACATTGCAGAGGAATTAAGAAAAAAACTCTGTGACCTAAGAGTCAAGATGAATCTCGTAATCTCGAATCTCTTCCCATATCTTTATTACTCAGGTGACCCTCCCCCACCCCCGCATAACGCTGGAATTAAGATTAAAGCCTCTGAAAAAAAAAGATTTCAAGTCTTCTACGAAAATAGCAAAACTACCAAAAAAAGAAAATAACTTCCCACTACACATTTCAAATCCATTTGATACCCTCACTTCGGTAACAGACGAAAACCGAGATTCGTGGCCAAAACAAGTAAAAGAAAAAGATAAAATCCCATCAGTGATGAGGAAAACCCCGAAAATTGCAATGAAATCTTAAAAAGAATAGCTCTAAACATCGAATCGGTGTTAGCGGGTTATTACATAAAATTATTCCATAGCTGTAGTGACACTCACAGAATTATCACTTTATACATAAAAGAGCAAAAAGGAGACTTTTATGTCATCCAACCACCATCAAAAAGCCTTTTAAAGTATTTTTAAAAGGAATCCCGAGTTCCACACATATCTCTGACATCAAATCAGAAATTAAAAAAAATTGGATTCCAAGTAGAGAAAGCTGTATCAAGTAGAGCTGAGTTGAGTATATTATCCTGCGTTATTACTAGTTACAAACGATATTTATTGGTAAAATTCAGTTAATATGATAGCGTGTAGATGGAGGTAAGGATACCTTAAAAAACTTTACATAATAAGGAAAAATGTTGCCGATTCAATTGCTAATCTAGTTATTTCTCTTGAGTAATTTGGCGGGAGTTTGCTACCGAAAAATGGCGCATTCATTGCTGTTTTGAATCCACTGTGTAAGCCTCTCAAAATTATTAGTGTAAGAGATTTGTATTCTGCATAGTGTCAACAGTGTGGCGCTGCAGTAGTAGCGCGCGAAGTATATTGTGAAAAAGATTATTCAGCAACTGATACTCTCCCGCGAGAGACGCCATGTTTTTCCTTGTTTTCCATTTCTTGTAGTTAACGAGTGTCTGTAAATAAAATTTATACAGTTTTTGGCATAACGACGTAATTATTGAACCCTGGCGTTTTAAGTATTCAACACATTACAAACACTGTAATGCTCCATTATGAGCAATTCTATGTCTTAATGTTTATCAAACACAGATAGAATCTTAGATAAATATAACAATTAATAAAAGCTTTACATCTTAAAGCTTCAAATTGCGTGCATTTATTTAGATATTTTAATTTAATATATTACAAACTAATATTTATGATATTTAACATTTACTGAATTGCTTAAAGGGCGAGTACAATTGTTAAAAAAATTACATAAATATACCGCAAATAATTGGATAAAAACTCAATATTTTTCAAGCTAATATTTATATTATTTAACATTTACTTAAATGCTTAGATGTGCGAGTTACAATTGATGTAAATATTACATAAATATATCACAAATAATTATTTCAAAACTCAATATTTTAGAAACTAAAATTTGTAATATTTATCATTTACTGAATTGTTTAATTGTTTAAGTTTTACAATTGATATATATATTGCACTAATATACCACATATAATTGCTTAAAAATCAATATTTTAGACACTAATATATGTAATATTTATCATTTACTAAATTTCTTATAAGTGCAAGTTGCAATTGGTGTAATTATTACATTAAAATACCGCAGATAATACTTTAAAAACTATCTTTTAAAATAGAGCGAGCTATCTGTATCACCGTCAGTAAAAAGTGACATTTTCGAAAACCACTCGGCAGGAAACGGTTGCCACTTTCAGCCACCGTTTGATCGCAACGCAGCGCGTCATTGTAAAGCTAAAACTGTTGATTAGCCTAACCGTGAAGGGTTGAAAATGATTTTTGAAAGCTATAAAATGGTTTGGTAGTAAATGCCAAAACATATATTGGTAGATAACATTCCAATAAATCTCTGATTATTTAATAACTAATGATGGGGGGGGGGAGTTATTAAAGCCTTTGCAGGATCGCGCTGCAGCTATCCAAAAGTTACCTTTATCAAAAACTACAAATGAATTAAAATAATTCTTGACTTTAATAAATTTTACTCGTTGATTTATTAAAACCCTTACTCATAAGAAATTCCTTCTAAAAGAATTATTAAAGATCCCTGGGAAGAAAAATGGTAAGTCTCTAATTAGTTTGGTGAAAGAAACGTTCAAAGGATGGGAAAAAAATCAAATACTAAAGCTTTGTTAGTTTATCTTTCAAACAAGGCAAGAATTACTCTAATGAGCGATGCATCTAATGATGCAATTGAGGGAGTGCTGGATCAGTTGAAAAATAACGAGATGAAGCCTTTTGTCTTTTTTTTCCCTATAAAATTCAGAAATGCAGAACAAAAGTACAGTGTTTATGACCGTAAGCGTTTGACCATTTACAACAGTACACATCATTTCGTAAGCATCTTATAGAACGTGAACTTATAATTTACTCGCATCATAAACTTCTACTTAAGTCTTTTCTAATACTTAGGTTAAATATACTGCTTTCGACAAATTCGGCATCTAGCCATGGTTGGAAGATTTTTTTCTTGATGTTCAGCATATATCTGAGTCGAAAAACATTGTTGCAAAAGTCTTTCGCAATTTGAAATATTGGCAAGTAAATTTTTTATTCTAATTGATTTTAGGGAATTTTCAAAAGTTAAGTTACCGGATCCTGAATTTCGTTCTTTAAAAGGATATAAAAGATCTCTGATTTTTAAATATATGGAACTTTCGCATATAGACGTTCATCTCTTTTACGATATTTCTACGAATTGTTCCAGAATTTATGAACCGGACACTTTTCAAATAAAAACTCTTATTCCTTTCATAAACTTTCTTATATTGGTTGGAAGTTGTTATTAAATTAGTAATTGAGCTCACCTCTCTGGCCATCTTATAAAAATGATACCAAGAAATGGACTCAAAGTTACATTGCTCGTCAAAAAGCGAAAGTTCATAACATCAAACGTGCCAGTTGGAAACTATCATCCATAATTTCGCAGATTTGATTCCTTAAACATCAATATAGTGGGATCCACTTTTAACATAAATACATATTGGGTAACTTGTAACGATGTTTTAATATAAGGCTAGTAATTAAAGTAAAGATAGAGCTCAGACTTGTTCGTATCTTGTAACTCAAGTACAATAGATTATTCTTGATGTAATGCAATAAATTAATCACTTGGCGTACTGCAATATATTTCTATTTATCAAGATATTCAAATGGAATGTAATCTATTTATACATTTTTCTAAGTTAAATGGCGGAAGGGTCCAATGAACTACTCTCTTACCATCCACAATCCAGTAGCATGGTGGAAGGGTTCTATCATTAATCGAAGACGACAATCAATGGAAATATGAACTGAAATACTGCCAAGCATTCTTTTTTAGCAAGAATACCTACAAGAATACCTACTGAGGAAGAATGAATTTTTTGAGAAAGAATACCTACTTGCTTTTTTGCTGAATAAATTGTCTTTGGAGCACCTCTGATGCTAATGGGAGAGTTCTCAGTGTCCAAAAGGAAGTCATTAGATGAGGGGACATTTGTGCCTCACTTTAGAGAAAGAATCAGATCTTGTCCAGTACCTACGTATAACGTACTCTATCCGGTGCAATCCTGAACAAAGAGGGTAATCAAACTGCTCATTGATGTTCAAACCCGATTCATCAGTGAAGTCCGGTATAAACCTACGTAGTTCTTGTGGGATGACACAGCATCACCATTCTGCATATGTCCATTCGCATCCTTCCACTGCGCTGGAGGTAATGTGTGCCAATTCAGCTGATTGTGTGACTAATGAAAGAGTCATATTGGGGTCCTGTTCCAGTCCTGGAGTAAAAATCATCTTATATTATGCAAACTAATACTAAGCAAATTCTGCTAGTTCGAGATGGGGCTATTATATACCGAGATTGATGCTGCTACAGAAGAACTACGTATACGCCAAACACTGGCGACCGACAGCTGCTTAGCGTGCAGAACCTGTTCGATGCAGATCCTGTTGCTTCTGTAAACAAATCCGTACAGCAGTAGCCTTCATTCTCATTAGTTATTTTTTTCACTTCCCCTGATAAATGATAAATCTTACAACATACCAAAGAACTGTTGTGAAATTTCACATGAAACTTAAAAATTCCAATATCGAAACTTGTAAGTTATTAAAATAAGTTTATGGAAACAAATGCTTTTCATGTGCACGTGTTTCTGAAAGGTTTAAATGTCTTGAAGTTTGAAGAGGACGTTGAATATTATTCAGGCCCGGGTTAACTTACCACGTAAAAAATGGTTGGCAATATTGAAAAAAATCGTTAATCCGCTATGGTCTAACCGTCGAGAAAGTATTCATGCTATTGCTTGGACTTAATTAATTAAAAAACAGTTCGTACCGCAAATTTTACATAACAATTGTAACATGAAAAACAGTGTGTGCTAAAATGTTGCTTAAATTCTCATGTATGAACAAAAGTTCGTAAAAATACTGTGACATTGGGCTATTCGCGGTTTCTCTTCACTAACCTTGGGGACTTTTAATTGAGATTGATTGCTTTCACTAAACAACCTTTGCCCAACCAAAAATGAAACGTGATACATAAAGTTAGTATGTAAAGCAGTTAGGAATGAAGTGAAGTTGTTAGGTTTGGAAATATATAAACTACGACTGAAAGCAGAAAGGGTCTCTGAAAGAGGATCTGAGAGAGAGGCTGTAGGAGAGGTTAAGCTGAAGTGTTAGATAAGAGAAAGGAGGAGTTAAAGTTTACAATAGAGGGTGCGAGTAGAGATTGCTGTTAGAAGGATATTGCCTAGTGTTTTCAACAGTTGTTCTAGAGTCTGAGTTGCAGTCGAGGAAGGATAAGTGGTAAGAGTCTGTTAAATTACTATTGGTGGGTTGAACTAAGGTATTAGAAAGCTTACCCGAGAGAGCACAATAATTTCTGTCATAGTAAATATATACTAATAAATTGTTGAAGAATTGTTTTGGTGATTCTGTAATTATTTGTGTCGTAGTGTTTAATAATTGAATCTAGTGATGGCACAAGAGGACGCCCGGGTCCGGCGGGCATCACAATACTTCAGCTGACACTGGGAATACCATTGAAAATATCTACGTAAACTATGAAATGTAAAGAATAATAAAGTGTGACGAACCGGGGGGGGCGTATGATTCTGAATCAAAGTGCCAATCCATGCATTGGAAGCGCCCATGTTAAACGAAAGCCCCAAAAGCTCGAATGAACCAAATAAAATTCAAAGCAATGGTTTTTTTTTTCAATATTCATGCGATAGTATGCCTTAATTGAAGGTCGAAGTATCAATAGACGTTACTACCTTTATGTTCCTGCTGAAGTCTGTAAAAGAATAAGAAAAAAAAAAAGACCTGAAATGTGGAAGTCATTTCGCATTGTATATGATGAGATTTCTTGCCAAGAACAGCATTTTTGTGTTAGTTCATCCGCATTATTTGCGTATCTTGCGACATGCGATTTCCATCTGTTTTCTGAGGTGAAATCTTCTCTGAAAGGATTAAGATTTGAGTCTGTGGAAGCTGTGAAAGAGAAAGCAGCATCTATACTGAAGGTGCTGACAGAAAAAACCTTCCGGTATTGTTTCGAACAATAGACGATTCGCATGGACTGTTGTAAAGATGGAGGAGGGGTGTATATTAAAAGTGATAATAAGTAAATATGAAAGAAAATAAAATATTTTACAGCATCAGTTCCGTTGATAAATAGCCCCATTTTGTATATCCTTATAAATCCTAAATTGACTATATTAAAATATTGATACGCCCGAAAATTTATTTAAATAAGTAGAGGAAATCTTATTCAGGAAATTTGAATATGTCCTGTCTTGCAATTATATGCATTATATCATTGTTATTTTGCTTTGATAAATAAATATATAAATCTTCGTACTCTACAAATATTTCAAATGTAACACTCCAGCTAACTCCCAGCAAAAACCATCGAAAATAAGCTCATGCTATTTTATACAACAGGATAAATATATACTCAAATGTAAGCCAATTACAAACATATTTTACCTTTATAATATGAGTAAGAAGCAAAAACATTTTATGACCACAGGACTTTTTCTGTCACGATTAGATTCCATTCACTTTTACAGTTTGTGAATGTCACAAAAGCATAATAAAATAAACATTTCAATTATTGCTTCGTTAGTTTGTTTTGTGACCAGCTCTAAAAATAGGGAAAAATTTTTAAATAGAAACTGGGATTGAAAAAATAAAATTTCTCATTTATTTGTGTAGGATCTTCATAAAATTTAGCACAATTATTACTAAATATATGTTACATATGATCCTAAATATATTCATACATATAGTGTTCTTAAAATATTCATCATTTTTCATTTTCTCATATACATTTAAATTTCCCTATGTAATTAAAAATTTCAATGTATTTCTTAAAAATTTTAAACTTATATTTGGTTATAAAATGATAAATTAATCACATGAGCCTTTTAATTGCATACTTAAAACACCAAAGAAAAAATTAACCTTCCACTGAAATGTTCTCTACTTATTTTAAAAGGACAAACGTTTAATTTATTTTCAATTGTGAAATTCTTATATGTACATTACCAAATGAATATAAATACTATCCATGTTTCGTTTTAAATTTAAATAAGGTATATAATTTAATTTATTATAGGCATTAAAATGAAACACAGTTTTAAAGAGAATTTTGAAAAGAAATTGTGTGTGCTCTCAGAGAAAATAAAAAAACGAAACCGAAGAGCTTTTACACGAAAAAGATACTAGGAGACTAAGAAACAGCCCTATTTTCTAATAATTTTGTTGCTGTAGAAAAATTATTGTAAAAATTGTTTTCTTTCTTTCAATTAAAATTTGTATTCGCAAATTTTGTCTCCATAATATTATACTGAATTTTTAATCGTTTTAGTCTATATATCTCTATAAAATGTAATTCCAGACACATAAGGGTGATTTTTAACTCTTATTTTTGAAACAGTTTCCCTGGGACATTCAAACGAAACAATTTTTTACGGAAATTCTCACAATACCTTTAATCGCTATTTAATTACTGTTGTTTTATCATATTTTCCAAAGTAGCAAAATTTTACCTTACTCAACACTCTTCAAATCTGTTTCATTATCATTTTCTTTTAAAGAATCATGACTACTAAAGTAGTTTTGTCATTCACACCAGAAATACCATTACATGTATTTTCATTTCTTCCCCGGACATGTTGTATGTTATCATCTCTCCAGCTTTCTTCATTCAAACTATCTTCTACGCTCTTCATTTCTTCATTTTAAATGTAAAATACGCAATATCAAATTATTGATTGACTATTTATTAATGCCATACTTGGAGATAACACCAAAGCTATATATATTTATACACACTATAATAAAAAAAAACGATGCACCATGAACGAGTTCTCCGATTGTAATTAAATTTCGTAAACAAAGATATTTGGACTGAACACGAAAAGGATTAAAATTTGGTGTCCAACGAATTAATAGCAAGAGCTACAGCGCATGAGAACTTCGCACTCAGCAGGTGTATATAAGAAGTGATTCTCAATTTCATGGTCACAATTTCTGTTGCATTGCGATTTAGGATACCTTTCAACGATTGAAAAAATGCCTCTCCACAAGATTCTAGCTCAAGAGGAACAACTGTTAAGATTTCGAAAGAGGTCATATCATTGGGCTGAAAGAAGTAGGTTAGGCAAATCGGAGAACTGCTTGTCATATAGGTCGAAGCGATGCAGCGATTAAACGATGCTGACAAAAATGGGTAGACAATGGCAGATTTCAGCGTCATGAGGGTAGAGGTCGACCTAGGGCCAAAGCAGATCGGGAGGACAGAGTGATTGTCAGATCAGCTGTCACAGCGTCTGATTCATCGTTATCAATCATCAGACGTGTGAAACCCACAAGAGTGTCCACCATGACCATTCACAGGCGGCTGATAGAGCGAAATCTACTAAACTCTCGTACAGACCGCTACGCTACCTTCTTCTCGTGCCTGCGCACACAGTTGAGCCAGATTAAAGTGGTGTTTGGCTCTATCAGGTTCGAATGATGCTGACTGGAAATGTATAGTGTTTAGCGACAAATCCCGCTTCCAACTGCATCCTGACGATCATCGATGACGTGTCTGGAGACGCAGAGCGTAGCATGCCGATCCTGCTTTCACTAATGCGCGTCACACAGGCCCTCAACCAGGAGTTATCGTCTGAGGTGGAATTTCCCTCGATACCTGGAACCCTTTGGTCGTCACTAGAGGCACACTTACAGCACAGCAGTACATCGATAACATCCTGACACCTGTTCAATTTTCCTGAGACCATTCTCCTTTTGGAGTACCCTGGCCTTATTTTTCAGCAAGATAATGCCAGACGAATTTAATGCCATTCCTTGAATTTAATTGGTGTTCAAGCAACAGAATGTAATTATAATGTAACAATTTACTTTGATTTTGTCCAACATTTTTATAATTTTTTCTCATCGTCAACCCATTGTTCGTATATACTATTGTTAAATTTGAGCTGTGATAGATGTTCTGAAACACCTATCAAAAGAACATTGGTCAGCACGTGCAGATATAATTAAAGCTTTAAAATCCGGATATAAAGAAATTGTCATGATTCTAGATTGCTTTATTAATGAGGGATTTAAGGCAGTGTATACTCAATTTTCTGCTAAAGTATTAAAAATTAAGATGACTGAATTAGGTAAAACTTTTTTAAATACTCTTTCGAATGACATTTTGACACATATTGATAAAGTAAATCTATTTCTTCAGAGTAAGACTATGGATTTGTGGAAAGGCGTGAAAATATTAAAATCGTTAATGATATATATAACAAACAAAAGTCACTCTTTTGACAATTATGAATCAAAAGCCAAGAAAGTATCCTTTATAAATAAATATCAAAGTGTTCACAAGAGTGTAAGACAACGCAGTGTTAGGGTAACTTTAATTGAAAGAAATAGAGACACCGACACAACGTTTGAAAACAGCAGCAGCCAGAAATTCAAAATAAAAACATCTTTACCAATAATCAATTCTCTAATTTGTAATATACTAACGCTTATTAAAAAATATGAGGAGCTTTTTGAACTGATTAGATTTTTTGAAAATATTTCTAATTTTGATGAGACAGAAATTAAAGTAGCATGCGAGAAAATATCAAAATTTTACGATAAAGTCATTAAAAGAGAGGAACTGAACTTGGAATGTCAACATTTCAAGTCGTATATGATCAGTAATGGCGAAAAGCTGAAGAAAAAGCAAAGATGAGAAATGGAAAAAAGACAGATTAACAAAAAACGTAATTCTACAAATGCAAATGAAGATGAAGAACAGTTTTTGGATGGAGGGACTGGAATTGGGATCAACACACTATATGTATACACGTATAATGAAAGACTATTCACGATGTTTCCCAATATTGAAATAATAATGAGAATTTTCTTATCAATGATGATTAATAACGCGAGTGGTGCATTTTCAAAACTCTAACTGGTCAAAAATGAATTGAGAAATCGTATGACTCAATCCCTATTGAATAATTTAAGCTTGATGAGCAATGAAAATTAATATTATAGACAATTGATTTCGAATACCTAATTAATGATTTTGAGAATTTAAAACGAATATTCACATACAGCCACATTTTACTATGAACTGCTCTTATTGGACTGTACATGTATATACCCCAAATTAGAATAAAGGGTCGCAGGTGGGGCCTATTTTTTCGTAAGGACCGAGGCCTTAAGACGTCCATGTATATATATATATATATATATATATATATATATATATAACACATGGATCAATAAGTCCCGAGACTAACATTGAAAACAACATTTTTTTTGCAAATTTTTTTTTTATTCATCAACATAATCACCTTTTAGGGTGATACAATCGTTCCAACGCTTTTCCAATTTTTCAATACCATGTTTATAAAAAAATTATCTTTCGCTTCAAAATAAGCTTTAGTTTCAGCGATGACCTCCTCATTTGAGCCAAATCTTTTTCCCTGGAGCATTTTTTTAAGATCAGCAAAGAGCCAGTTGTCACTGGGGGCTAAATCTGGCGAGTATGGGGGATGGGGAAGCAGATCAAAGCCCAATTCGTTCAAATTTCGCAGAAAAAGCCCAATTCGTTGTTTTCATCGACTTGTGGCAGGGTGCATTGTCTTGGTGAAAAAGGATTTTTTTTCTCTGCATGTGTGGTCGTTTTTTTGCGATTTCCTCCTTCAAACGCACCAGCAAGTCAATATAATAATCACTGTTGATCGATTTACCTTTTTCAAGGTAGTCAATGAAAATCACGCCATGCGTATCCCAAAAAACTGACGCCGTGACTTTGCCAGCTGACTGCTGCGTTTTCGGACGCTTCGGACGGCTTTCGCCAGCTGTGCGCCACTGCCGCTTCGACTCTGGAGTGTAGTGATGTATCCATGTTTCGTCCATGGTCATGTAACGACGCAAGAAATCTTTTTTGTTGCGAGTAAATAGCGATAAACAGCTTTCTGAATCATCGACTCGTTGCTGTTTTTGTTCCATCGAAAGCAATCGCGGCCCCACTTGAAAAACCTTTTCATGCTCAATTTTTCATGAAGGATAGTAAATACACTTCCATATGATATCTGTAAATATCCAGTAATCTCAATGAAGCCTACTTTACGATCTTCATTATAATTTTTATTACCACTCACATTTTCCGGTGTAACGACTTTCAGCAGGTCACAATTGAGCAGTTCCGCGTCACGAAGTCGGTACGACCACGTTTAAACTCGGCAAACCACCGACAATCGTTGCTTTGATGGACAAGAGTCCGGGTACTAATCCATTGTTTCGCTTGCACGGTGTTTTTACCCATTAAAACAATATCAGAACACGAAACTGGTTTTTCCATTTTAAACAAATCTAAAACGACTTACTCCAACCTCGATAACTCAGCTGTTTCTGGTCCTGATCGACTTAAAATTTTGACACGTTTCAAGCAAAGGTTAGTACTCTAGAAAGACCTGATTACTGGTTTACTACGAGCGCCATCCTGGTTTAGTCTCTGAACTTATTGATCCATAGAAGAGAGATATAAATGAGAAATACCTTAACATTAACCAAAGAAAATAAAAGAAGAATATCCAAAAATTAATCCATTACATTAAAAAAAATTAAAAAGAAAACCTTACATAATTCAAATTACTTGTAAGAGCCAATTACGTATTTAACAGCAGCATACCAAAGGTATCCACTCTTTAATCACAAATGTAGCAGGGCTCTTTATCAGAGAGCAAGAATACTCTTGCAAAGAAACGTTAGTGGCTTAAAACGGGAAAAATGCGTTAAATAAAATAAAAGATTTTTAAACATTAAAAACAAATTAAAAATAGAAAAATATTTAAAAACTATGTAACTACAAAAATATTTTTAAAAGTTTAAGCTATTCCAAAGAATCGTTAAAAAATGAATTACCATATTTTAAATTACTCCTAATATAATTTTAAAAGGAAAATCTACCTGCAATCAAATTTTCTTGAACTCTTTCAGGTTATTGTAATTTTTTTTATGTTTTAGATGCTAGTCTGTGGATATTGCGAAAAATTTGGTTTAAATTAATTAATTAAAGTATTCATATAATTAATTTAAGAACTCCTAGATAAGAGAACACTTTACATACCGAAGGAGAAAATTCTTTTTTATCGTATGTATTACACCAAATTTTATTACCTTCTAATTGTTTTTAAAAAAATCTAAATATTCAGCTTCATTTATATAAATATTAGTCTGAAGTATATTTGAATAATCTGGATACAAAGATAAGAATTGTTTAACATTTTTTTTATTATTAATTTGAAACAAAATTACAGAATAAACGTAACTAAACATTCTTAACATATTATCCAAAAGATATCTTCATAAAATGTAAATAAATATTGGCTAAATAATTGCCTTTCTTCCTAGTTGTATACCTCTCATTTGTTAATAAATCATATCATTAAAAATATTTAAATTTCTTTTAAGATTTATATATATATATATAACTAATTGAATTTTTTATATACTCTATAAACGTTTTCATATTAAATTTCTTATAAATTTGTTTTTGAGTTTCAATATCATCCTTTATGTCAATATAACTATTTTTATCTATCGTATCAAAAACGAAACCAGTTTTATTATATTTTATAATCAGTATTAAAAGGAGGAAATATTTATCCAAATTGATAATTTCAAGGAAATAGTCTATTAAAAAAATTCATATTATTTGCTGTTAAAAAGTGATTCGGGCCACTTTTGAATTCAAAACAGAAAAAAACCAGATAAATATGTCTTCCAGAAAAACGTTATTTGATACTTTTTTTTGTTAAATTATCAAGTATCTTTCTTTTGCAAAGAAATTGAATTTATTCAGAATGTAGCGAGATAGATATTAATAAATTTATATATTAACTTACTAGATCCCAAGATAGATCAAGTTGCAACATACATTATTAGTTCTCAAAATTTCTATTCCAACAATGATTATACTGTATGTAAAAACATTTTCAATTTTTTTCATGAACGGTTTAAAATAATACTCGAGATGAAAAATTTTCGAGGAATTTCCTTGCTCAAATTCCTAGTAACGTAAAAGCTCGATCAAGGATTGCAGGAGCCTTTTCATGTTTTTTTAGTTGTTACTTATAAAAAAACTGGGATTCTGTGAAACACACAGGTCGTGGCAGTTTGGAAATATGTGTACCAGGATGGAATTCATGTCATTAAATAATGCGGTGTGTAGAACACTGCTGTGCATTTGAAGTACAGATAATTATTTTGAATAGGAAATATTCTAGTCAATTAGTTTACATATAACTTAGGCATAGTTTGTTTTATAAATGTTGTACAAATGAAGAATAATAACAATATTTAGACAAATATTCAGATGAAATGTAATTTAAAATTAAAATGTGAAGATTCATTAAAATTTTCGAAGGCTCATATAATAACAAGATTTTATTTAATGGGAAGGAGATCCTTCTTATTGCTGCTGTTGCTTTGATGTAACAGTATTAAAACATTTATTATTTGAAAGAAAAGTGAGCGAATGTAGCTGTTTATGCTTATTTGAAAGTCCATAATGGCATATTAAGCGTCTTATATTTCTTGAAAATTAGAATTGAATGAAATAAAAAGAACGAGTTATTTTTTGTCGAATGTTATTCTCTGCAGAACTCTTAAAAATGAATCATTTAAATATTGAGTTTGCTAAAGAAATGTTTGCGGACAAACTGAATAGGTGCGATTCCGAAAAAAATTTCAGAAAATTTGATTTCTTCAAAGAAGGTCCGATTGATTCTTTGTGGTGGGGAATTTGCTTGAAAAATTTCCTTTACTCTATCATTCTCTTGACAGGACTAATGGGAAGTTTATGTGTTATCATGACGGTCATCATTGACCGATCTATGAGGACCATTATGAACTTCTATTTTGTGAACCTCGCTTCCGCCGACCTAATACTCAGTGTTTGCTTCATGCGGGTACCACTAAGCAACAACAACACCAGACCCATGGGAGCATTCATTTGCAAGCTGGATCATTTCACACAAAGTAAGTTTTAAAATAGTTTTATGATTTTTTTTTTTTTTAATTTCTTTCTGTGATTTCAAATGAATAATATAATAAAAATCGATAATTGAAATCGATGTGTATGAAAGTAGCTTATTAATTGAAATTCATTTTTTCAGTGAAATAGAGCTCATTTACGAAAAGACAACTCTTCTTCTTTTTTTTTTTGGGGGGGGGGGGTATTCTCTCTGAAAATTTAGGTTGATAATTAGTTGTTTGTAAATCATTAATTAGTTCAGAATTAAAATACCATGTCTGACCCTAATCTTACTTTCATCAGAAAAATATGAAATTAATACGAAAGTCTTTTAAAAAAATGTCACCATTAAATGACAGCAACAAATATCGAAGCAGAAGGTCTTTTTAATGAGAAATTATTTTATTTTTTTGGATTTCATGATGGTATTACAATTTGTCTCTAACTAGGTCATTAATTCTTTGGCTTATTTCTCTCATTTGTTTTCCTTATTTTTCATACCCAGTTTTAAAATTTTTTTATATATTGAGTTTTATCTTGCTATTTTGTCTTGTATTCTTTCATATATTTGTTCTCTTTCTTAATAGTGCAGTTTTTTTTTCTAAAGCTTCAAAATTAAATCATTGTTAATTTTCTATTACATATCTTATAATCTACAAAATTTATTTATAATTTTTCATTGCAATTTTAAGTCAATTCCTTAAATTTTATTTTATGTTAACATAAATTTTAAATTGATTTGAACTTTTTTTTTTATATTGATGACATATTATTTTGATTATTTGTCTAGCAGTAATCTGGTTGCTTTAGCGCTATTATGGTAGAATTTTATACGAGTGATTTAAAATTTTGTATTTTTAATAATGTAGTTTCTGTTCTTAAAGGTTTCTTTCTTTCATTTTTTTACTTTTTTTTAAATATTTAACCTACTTATTCTAGTTCTTTTTTAAAACTGATTTTTCTTTTAATTAGTTAATTTTTATATGCATTTTAACTATTTTTAATCCTATTTTACTATTCTTATATTTGTGTATGTAGTTATCATTTACATTTTCATTAATGTGTTCATTTATAAATTTCGAATGATAGTATTTGTATAATGTTGCTTGATTTTAAGATATTACGATGCTAAGAATTTGCTATTTTTATTGTATTATATATTTGTACATGATGATATAATTATGTTTCTAATTTTTATGAATTTTGAATTGCTTTAAAAAAAATTGAAGGCCTGGTAACAGGCTACAATTATATAACTTTGTTAGGTATTAAAATATATTATATGTGTGTTTATTATTATTATTTTTAGTATCTTTAAAAAGTTACAATATTTGGCATCATAATTTATATTTACAAGAGTTTTGTTTAGTCTCTAGGATAATGTTTCATGTTATGTTGCGCTGTTAGAAAATATCTTTTGGATTTTGGATTTCTGATTTTTATTGCATGAACATTTTTGGTGTATATGTTGATCTAGGTGTTGATTTTTGGTGTAGGTGTTGATCTGTTTATTGTGCTGGAATTAACTATTAGGAATCTTACTATTATTACTACAGTATACATTTGGAATTCTAAGTGTACTGTTTTCATTACTTTATGGTTGAATACTTCTATAATTGTTTTAGTCACTCACAAGAAGTGTTCCAAATACACATAACTCCTTTAAAGCAATCAAAACTGACACGCAATCCCATAAATATAGGGAAAGCTGACAAATTTTCAAGGAACGAAACAAGACCAGAAAAATCTGTCAAATCCCTCGTTTCCCTGGCGATAAACAAAAACTAAATTGAACACAAGACGAAACCAGACATAAAGTGTACTTACACATACAAAAAGACTGGTTAAGACACCCATGAAAACATAGACATAAAAGCGGTTCCCTGTAGGGAATCGCCCAGGTGTTTATGAATGAGAAATCTCGGGTTTCCATTTTAAATGACATAACTAGTATCGCACTGAGTAGCACAAACAAAACTAAGACACTACCCGATTCACTTCAGAATCAGTTCTAAATAAATATTATCCATACACCAACGCATGTCGTTCAAGGTTATCTAGCAAACGAAAACAACCTTGAAAACTCGCCTTCCTCTCTTCCACTTGTATCTGAAATAGCAAATTACTTTAAATAGTTTAAAATTGAGAAAGCGTCCGGAAGAGAAGGGAATTCAAATCAAATTACTATTAACCTCCCCCACCCCTGTATCGTCAAATTAGAAATATTGTTCAGAATCTGCTCGATTTATTTGGTTACTTTCCACAAGCATGGAAAACCACTAACATAACTCGAATTTTAAAACCGAGTAAGGATTCTATCCATCCAGAAAATAGCAGGATGATATCTCTCTTTCCTATTCTCAGTAAAATTGCTGAGAGAATTATTTTCAAAAGTGAATATACACATTAGATACCACTTTGTCATCATCATGCTAGGGCTCCTGAGTGGTGAAGTTTATTATAACTAGATAATATCCATAAGAAACACACTGAAGCGGTTTTCCTGAATGTACAGAAAGTTTCCGAACGGGCTATGTGCGCTACCTTTCTCATCAAAATGATTAATTACTGGGAATTCCCTGTTATCGCAAGATTATAAACTACTTCTACCTTACAAATAGAAATTTCTCTGTCTCGCTTTGAGGAAACTATTATAAACAAAAATAGATTGATTTGCAAGAATTACATCAATCTTATATAATATTTCGTGAACAACATCCCAATAAATCACAACACAATTCCTTGCATATACGCAGACTTTTCAAGGAACAATTATAGCAAGAAGCGATAGCCCCAAAGCTATCTGTCTCGCTCTAAACAGACACCTTGCAGAAATAGAACGCTTCGTAAGCCGGCGTACGGACGTGACATCATACTCCCCTTCTTACACCCTGAGGATGTTACCTCGACAAGGTAAACTAATGATTTTAAGTTTTTATGCCTCCTACTGGAATGTTATCGATATGGATATGCTACCGCTATCTTATCTTTGGAATTTATCACTGTGTTATTATTCACATACCCATTAACTAGTTGTGTTTATATACAAAATAAATTGAAAATTTTTTACACAAGTTAAATTAAGTGCAATATGCACTCCATAAAAAAAAAAAAAGTAAAAAAATAAAAAAACGACGCTCCAAGATGGACTTTCCCGATTGTAACGAAAAGCGCACTCAGCAGGTGTATATAAGAAGCGGTTCTCAATCGGATGCTCAAATTTTCTGTTGCATTCTGATTTAGGACTTTCAACATTTCAACGACTGAAAAAATGCCTCGCTGGAAGATTCGAGCTCATTACAAGCAACTGTCAAGCTTATGAAAGAATTCATATCATTGGACTGAAAGAGGCAGGTTGGGCAAATCGGAGAACCGCTCGTCATATGGGTCGAAGCGATGTGACGATTAAAAGATGCTGGCAAGAATGGGTGGACAATGGAAGATTTCAGCGTCATGATGGCAGCGGTAGACCTAGGGCCAAAGCAGATCGGGAGGACAGAGTGATTGTCAGATCAGCTGTCACAGCGTCTGATTCATCGTTATTTACCATCAGACGTGCGACCCTTACACGAGTGTCCACCATGACCATTCACAGACGGCTGATGGAGCGAAATCTACGCTCGTACCGACCGCTACGCCCTCTGCCACTCACGCCAGCACACTGTCGAGCCAGATTACAGTGGTGCTTATCTCAATCAGGGAATATCTGGTATACTTTATATTTTTTTTAATTAAAGGAACTATTTTAATCTTAATTATTTAGCAGCATTTTTTTATTCTGTTTTACGCAAATTTACCTATGTTTGATTGAGTATTATCTAGTTGAAGCTTAAGACTTTCGTATGCATACATTGTACACAAAGAAAAAGTAACTTTGAACAATAATGATAAACATTTGCTAATTTTTCGCGTAAATTGTATTGTAATGAAATGATCATTATTATTATTACACCGAATGAAAACTGCTGATAATAAAAAGATTGTGTAATTAATTGAGAATTTTTACCTTTTTATGTGAACATTATAAATTTATATTTTGTGATATTAGAAAACTGTAATGAATACACAATTTTACTTGAGTTAATTTTAGTAATTTCTTAATATCTGAATATTTTGCTGTTTAAAAATATTTTACAATTTTTCTCTATCCTTATTGTTTCTTAGATGAAGCATTCACATAATATCCGAACTTGTGTTATTCTCTCTAAAAGTTTTAATAAGAGCATTATTACAATAATGAATAGCAAAAATACCTTTTCTGAATCTAAAATAAAATTAACAATCTGAGTCAGATTCTATTAATTAAAACTGTCTTTTTTGTACTTAATATTTTTAACCTCTGCATTGAACCCTGCTAAAGTTACATGAAAGAAAAAAAATTATTTCATGCTGTCTAACACGTACGTAACGATTTGAATTTTTCTTTTCGTAATTTATAGATTATCCAATATTTATTTCTTTTTCTATTATTACAGGTAATTATCAATTTTTTCTATCTAGATTTCTTCACTATTTTTTTTTCCAGCAATGATTTTTTTATTTCCTTTTATTACTGCTTCTTTGTTTTTTAACCTTAGCCATCTGAAAACCCAGACTTTTTTTTTCTTTCACTTTCTACATTTTTTGGACTAACATTCTTTCTTTAATATTAAATACCAGAATTATTCAAGGGGTGATATAAGGGGGGGGGAATCCCTTTAAATTATTTTCTTTCCGAATTAAATAAGTTTAGTTTGAAGTTGAATCCTCAATAATAGAATATTTATCAACATCGTTCAAGTAACATGGTGATATTGCAGAAAACAGACGTAATAACAACTCATTCAGGAAAAGTCAGATGAAACTACTCCATTTTCATAATTTCTACAATTTGCTAACGGGAGAACATTTAAATCCTAACAGATTATTATGATGTAATATGATAATATTACTATTCTTCTCTATGTAAAAAAATTGCATCATCCCATCAGATTTGTCTGCCAGATTTTGCAAGAAATTTTGAAAAACTTGATTTATTTCAATCTGTTTCTTAAAAAAGCTCTCTTTTCCATAACAGTTTGCAGAAATATAATTGAAGCAAAATCTTTCGAATTCTCCACAAAATGAAATTTGAAAGCATGAAATGTAACATTGCTATATATAGAATTTTCAAATATTAATTAAATCTAGGGTTTCATATGTACAAAACTCAAAAAGTTAAGAAATCTGAAGCATGAAATGTTATACAATATTTGTAAGAAAAATACAATGGTTTCTGTGTATTGATTACATATAGTAAATACCATTTTTCAGAATCATTTAAGGATGTTTTTAATGAATCTTATTTTTCTCTTAAGGACTCTGCACGAATAAATTTCCTCACCAGACACTACAAGAAGAAACAAACTGAGTATAAAGTTTAACAATAAAGGTGTCACATTTGAAGTAGAATAATAAGAAAAATATCAGTGACGTACAAATGTTATTTTAACTTGAATTTAAAGAAACTGTATATTTTAATTCCATATATTTTCTTTTTAATGAAATCATTACTTAAGAATTATTTGTATTTTGTGTAATACATACTTATAAATTCATTTATATATTAGAAATTTAAACACTTTCTTTATTGGAAAGTTATTTTTCAAACGCCAGTCTTTGTTAAGTTATGAAACTTATATTTATTAAAGTTAACTTTGTTAAATTATAAAACTTGCAAGTATGAGAGAAAACAGAAAAGCATCGAAAAATACATAATAGTTCTTTGTTTTCGAAATCTTTTCGCGTAAATATGATTATTAATTTTATAAATTACATTTTATAGGTTTATATATAGTTAATTGAAAGTTGATAGAAATAAGGACTTTTATTTTGGAATATGAAAAAAATAATGCACTCAGTAAGTTAAATGCAAAAAAAGCAAGACAAAAAAAAAAACAGGTTTAAATAACAGAATTTTTTTTCCCCGTAATTATTTAATTATGAAGGTGCATTTAAAACAAATTAAGAAAATAATACAAAATAAAAAACTAATAAATAATTTTAATAAGAGAGAATAAAAACAGAGGATAGCTTATTTTAGAAAATATATTCGTAGTAATTTTCAAATGCAGTTTCCAGCTTGCTAAAGAACGACGTGATTGTAAATAGTTTCTCAAACACGCTATGAACTCTGAGGAGTTGCATGAATTCTTTTTTCTCCAGAGTGCAATGCAGACGTTTCTAATTTTTTTATTTGCAAAGAATGAATTTAAAAATATTTAAGTATATGCATTTGAAAGAGCATAGGTTTCATGGTTTTATTTTTTTATTCAACGATTGGAAATATTTTTCTGACACTTTTATTAAGCGGAATGTGAATATTCAGATCATTAATAAGTATTTAAAATATGCTTGCAAATTTTTTTAAAACAATCAAAAACTAGAGAAAAATTTATTTTTTCTACTCTTTATTCCATGCAATTAAAATCAATATCATATATATAAATGAAAAAAAGTACGAAACTCTATAGGAATAACATTACCGTCGGGATTTCTTGATGTCATGTTGAAGGGAGCCTTAAAGGTTTTATCTCAATACTAACTGGAGTGCCCAATTTCCGCATGAGTTAAGTTTGGAATTAAAATGATCACAGTTCTTAAAAAAATAAGTTGCCAGTAAAATTTAAAATAAATTACCAGTTATTGCTTATAATAATCTTTTGAACTGGTGTGAAATGATATACAGAAAAATTAAGAATAATTTAGTAAATGATGGCTCCCATTTTATTAATCTTAAAAATAAAGAAGATATTTTAATAACTCAATTTGGGGACGAGATATTAAAAAAGGAATAGTTATTTTGCTACTAAGAATTTATAAATAAATTCACTGTTCGTTAAATTGCTAATATAAAATCATATCTAAGAAAATATTGAGTCAACCATTTTATATTTTAAATTATATACAGTCAAAAATCTTTAAAAGGTAATTAGAGTTCTATTTTGTATTGTCTTAAATAATATTTGGAATCTCTCAAAAGTTCTTAGTAAAATATATGTTTTTAATTATTCGAAAAATATATATCCTAATTATTATGCTTATCAAACGAAACAAAGTATTATGATAAAAAGGAAGTCATAGATTCCAAAAACTAAAGAACATTAATACATAAATTATTAATTAGGAGAATTATATTCATGTAAGTAATTTCTGTTAAAAGTATTTTATACCAATATGTGGCAAAGTATTATTAAGTAATAAAGAGTTAATAAGTGATAAAATATTTCGTATTTATTTTACATTACTAGAATCTGTAGTAATGTAATATATTCGTTTATCAATGTTCTTTTTTTATTTGGGTTTAATAATAATAAATTTTTTTGGAAGATCATAGTGCATTCAAAATAAAGGAAGCAAGCACTTATGCATATTAATCAATACAAAAATATTCTAAAAAGTTATTTGAAATATTTATATATTATTTTATAAGCAATTGAGAGATTTTTGTTCTTGTTGTTAAGAGAGGTTAGGTAGAAAATATTTACAAAGTGAAGAGCAGAATGTTTTTTAACTGGATTATTATTTTTATAACTGTCTCTGTGAAATAGTAAATACATTTATATATTATTTTATTTTTTATTGCGATGCAAATACTTGTATAACATCGTGTACCTCAAAAAAATACTATTCAAACATAAAGTATAACTACTCTTTGCTGTTTCAAAGAAATTAAATTTAAAGAAATAAATTTTGCTGATTTAGAACAGTAGTCTACTTGTTTCTCCGAAAATGTGTGATTTCCTTCAGGATCATTTCAACCCACTTTTTATTTGCCCTGACGCTTGTGATAAAATAGTAAATTTGTTGTCACTCCTGTTGGGGGCTTAAGTGTATCTTTTGTCCTTTCATGAGCGATCCTTAACTCATGTGTGTAAATAAATAAAAAGTATCTGGAAAGACTGTCCTTCCCGCAACAGCATTTTTATCAATAAATTGGACAAATCTCGCTTTAGAAAGAAAGCTAATACTTTTCCTGATTCTCAGCAAACGTTGCAAATAGAAATGTTTAATATAAAAGTAACTGTCTTTAACCAGTCATGTCTGGGAATAACATTTGACAGTTAAAATTATTCTGATCATGATGTTATTGAGGCCAAAAAGAGAACGAGGTGAGGCCCCTCTCAAAGGCGTAGCGCAGGACCCAGTTTGCCCATGTATTAAGACGCCCTTGATTGTCATATATAGCAATAGTAATTTAGTAATTTGTGTGCCTACCTGGTAGACCGAGCACAATTGCTATTATTCTGAAATCACCTTATACTAACTACTTATTTTGATTGTAATTTATAAGACCCATAAACACCGACGTATGGGAAATTCTTTTTACCTATGGCTGCATAAGCCACTATGACTGATGATATTTCAATACTGTTATACAATAACTAAGCCTTCAGACTTGTTTTTGAGTCATCTATGAATAGTTTCCAGACATATGCTTCGTACGGAATGTTACATTTCTACATCAAATCATCAACAACAACATTACAAAACTTCAAGTCGCCACCATGGTTTGAAAAGATTGATAGTTCTTTCTGATCAATTGCGAAGTGTAGAGGCATTCACTGTTTCCAATTGTAGGTCCCATCGTGACAATTTGATGCTAAGATTTCAGCTTTATTATTTGGAAGATATGAATCTAATCAAAGCCATGAAATTCACATTATGTGATTCGGTGCACATTACAAGATGTTGAAATATTAGTGCTTAGAACACTTTTTAACGATCAAGTTCTCTTCTATCGTCTTCCTCTTCTGTGTTTGTTGGAATGTTAGAGGAGGAATGAGAGATTGGAAATCCTTCTCCTGAGAACACTGGATGAATGACAGATAGTGTCAAAGGATATTCAATCTTCTTCGCTTTCGTTTTAATACCTTTCTTCAAGCTAAGTACCATCCTAAAATAATAATCGGTGATTTGGTTTGTTAGTTCACAATGAACGAAGGGTACATCCAAACATTTGGAAATGCAGACTCAAACATCCTCTCTCACTTATCCCCTAAAATTAATCGATTGAAAATTCTGCTACACCTATTGATTGAGAAGAGAGAGTTACAAAAACTGCCTCAAAAACAACAGCAATAGTTCTAATGTTTACTCATACCAAATCCTTTGTTAAATCTCTGTGTCTTTATCTTTGTGTTTCTCTTCGCCTATTTTTCAGATATAAAAGAATTCTATATGTCAATCACTTTTAACAAATTAAAACAAATGTTCGAATTATTAAAAAAATCACTCTTATTTTAAAATTAAGGATATTTAATTATTGGATAAAATCGAAAGCGAGCAATCTGTTCTTTAAATATTTACTATTTCAAGCGAATATTAATTTCTTCTCCGCTTCCCACAAAAATTAAACATTTCTTATCGAAACTATTATCCATTCAAAATCGTTATTCTAAGAAATTACCTCTTACTTCTTAAGCTTTCACTTTATCTCATTCACTTATCTTTCCAAATCTTACTGGTTCCAACTCCCGCCCCCTTCTTCCTTTCCTCACTTATACTATCTTAATCATGTTACAAAGTTTCACTTAGGAAAATCGATTTCTATTAGTCATATTTTTAAAAAACACACACTCTTAAAATCTATTCAATGGGTGAAAACGGGATACAAATATTAAAAATTAAAAAAAAAAAAAAGATTATTTTGTTATATCTTTTGATATTTGTGTGTGTGTGTGTCTTTGCATTAGACATTGCAAATTCTTCTTCAATCTGTAATAATTCATGTTCTGCACTCTGCAACATTCCTGTTGTAAGTTCTCCCCTTCACTACTGCTTCCTCCTCTCTTTCCATTGCTAATCTTTTTTCCATTAACCATGAAGCAGAACTCTAACGAATAGAGAGTCACACACAGATAATAAACAACTTATTTTACTCAGATATATGCATGCATTATTTTTAAAGCCTAACCTGCTCTGTCTGTGGTAATATTCCATTTAAGCGTCTCATCTAACCTTCAATATAATCATCTAAAGTTCACTTTATGGACCAATCGAGTTCGAGTCCTTAGAAGATTTAAAGAGGAGGGTTTGAGTCCTTGATCGTAAGCAGATCTTTTCTGACCAAGGTTCAAAAAGTTTTCGCTTTTGAAATACGGTCACTATTCCTTCTTCATTACTTCAGCTTCACTGACTTCCAATCTTCGGAAGTAAATTTATAATGTATTCAATGCTGCATTTCTGAAATACTCATTTCCTCATTTCTTTTCACTACTCTTCAGCAATGCTGATCTATTCTACATCAGTCACGATGCATCCAACGGGAGAGTTGTTCAATTCAGCCAAATTTAAAAAAAATCCCCAAAGTGTTAGACGAAGAAGGAAACGCGACAAAGCCTATGCTAGCATTTCAAATTCAAACTTACAAAAACAACACACTGAGTTAAAGTGCTGATATACTTTGATACTCAAGAAATATTAGACCGTCTTATCTCTCTCTGGCGGTGTAAGGGTTAAAATATTTTTGAAACTGAAGTTTATTAAATTTGCTTTCACGAAGATGTTTTTAATATTTAATTCAAAAGCTACATTCTAAAGTAAGTTAATTCATTAAAGCTAATTTACAAGCAATTATCTATAAATACCTCTAATCAAAATTTCTTAAAATTTATTTTTATGCTGTTTTTTAAATTTAAAAGACCCTACCAGGTTCGGAGACCAATCTTTTGAAAAATTGCTAATTAGAAGAATCTTTTAGTGTCAATGATAAAAATAGGCCCAAAAAACAATAAATTCAAATATACATACATATATAACCTCTAGTTTTTTTTAAAAAAAGGTGTTTTTAAAAAAATGTCAGCAAAATTTACATTGTTCAAAAAACAGCCAAATTAAACAAGTAATAGATATAATGGATTTTTATTTCGTACATATAATAAGCCCTCTAAAGTGTAATTGACCATATGATAACAATTATTCACAAAAATACATATTTCATAAGCATTCGAAGATTATGTTAATGATTTTTCATCAAAATTACTATAAGTGTTTGGAACGAAAGAGACAGCAAAACATTGTCTGAATGTAACTATCTCGAAAAATCTGTGGTCTATTACTCTCATAATAATGGGATTGAAGACCAATTTTTCAAAAGTTGACTTTCAGAAAAGTTTTATACTCACAAATAATATAGATATGGACTTATAATATCACAAACATTTGTATATACACACACACAACACACACACAGAGAACACACACACACACACACACACACATATATATATATATATATATATATATATATATATATATATATATATATATATATATATATATATTTCATAATCCCTCTAAAGTGTCACAAATTGAATGTTAATAAATATCTTAAAAAATAAATATTTTATAAGCATTCGTAGTTGACGTAAATGATTTTTCGTCAGAGAAAGAATTAATTTTTGTTTTAATCTGAAAGTACCTATAAAATATGAATAAATGTAACAATCTCATAATCTTTGGTTTGTAACATTCTGAGGTTATTTAGAAATGTGTACCAAATTTCATTCAATTTGGATAGATTGATGTGGAAACGTCTCCTTTTTCGTACAGAAATTGCGGTGAAAATTTATTTTTGAAAAGCACATTTTAAATATATAATTATATTACAGTTATTATAGTTGACAAAGTTAAGATTCTCCAGTTTTACAGATAATTATTTCCCTTTACTTCATTTTTATGTTTCTTTGTTTTCTTTTGGCCCGAAGCATTCTTTGGAAGTTTTTGCTGATGTCAATGAGTGGCGTTATGTATCTTCAATACCTCACCAGCAAATGCAAATGATCCCTGTACAATATTATATCCAGGAACAATGCTTATTTCATTTAATATGCTTAATAAACCATTAATTCCATTATTAAATTTCAAAATAGAAAATAATCCTAAGCACAATGTCTGGTGCTCAACAAATAATTGTTTGACAGTATTTGTCACAGAATTGCATTGAATGATTCATTAGATTTTTAAGTTTTGCCATGCAGGCAATTTTTAAGATATTATGATCACACAAAGTTATATAAACTGGCTTAAAAACACTAATAATATTTTGCGGCAGTACTGGTGGTTTTTCATGGAACAATTTATTCAAAGTCTTAGCTCTCGGAAATTTACACCAGCTTTCGAGTCTGACAGAGAACTGTCTATGTTTTGCGGAGCAACAATAAAAGAAATTGTTATTACAGCAGACTGCATTTTGTTCAAGTCCCCAACATTGCTTTGAATCGCAATTCCATAGTAGCTTTGTAATTTGTGTATCAAATTGTCGGTCGATCTTCTTTTCCCATCAAGTTCCTTTATTGTACTTTTTAGCTTACGAAGTCTCGTTCCAATCCTTTTCTGTATGTATCCTATATATTATAATTTCATTACCGATCTTTTGCATCAATATTTTTCGACATCAAACGCTTTAGAATCTCCGTCCCCATAGTAGTCATTGTATCTAAACATTCTACTATTTTTTGATCTTTCAAAAATACGGTGTGCACCTATCGGTTCCTTGTTCAATGAAGATCCTTTACGGTTATTGTAATGAATTCTAAGATTTGGCAGTTTAGAATTACATTTTCTGCAACAATACTAAGGTATAAATGACAAAGTCAACAACTTTTCCACTATTTACAGTTATTGCACTCACACAACCATTTAGTATCGAATACCCATGGCGCTGCCAAGGGCCATCCACTGAAATATCACAATTCATAAAACCATTGAGACACTTCTTTAGCTGTCGAATATTTTTTGCTGCATCATTCATTATTTTTCTGGAACGCAAGCAGCAGTACTAAGAATTTTCTTTTCTTGTAGGCGACAAGCAAGCTGAGAAATAAGGGGAGGCAAATTAAAGTTAGCACAAAGCTTTTTTCCTGCTGAAAAACATCTTCCAATTAATCTCATGTCATACACAAAACGAGTATTAATCTCATTTAAATTATCTATCTTCTTGGACGAACAAAATGAAAACACAAAATCACAATATTTGCATTGTAGTGAAAAGTGTGAAGAATCTACATATCTGGAATACTCCTCAAAAAACAAACAGCTTTCTCTGCACTTTTCTATTGGATAACGCAAGATTGAAAAAAAAGCACCATTTAAAATTTGTAAATCAATGATTATATTTTCAATTAAATGTCGCGATGAATTATTTTCATCATGTTGAGCTCAATATGCTCTGTTGTAGCTTCATTTCACTAGAAGTATTCTCTCCTTGACATGTAGAATCAATTAGAATACCAGTGTGTATGTTTTGGTTTCCGTAACACTTTCTTTTACAAGGACGCTATGATCGACTTTTTCTCATATTTTCAAGAAAAATAAACTTCAATTTATTTTCAAACAAATAAAGAACTGAAATTAAAAAAAAATGTAGGAAAGAAAACTGACCATTGGCGAAATAGCAAAAACGAAAAATGCAAGCAAATAAAAGTAGCGGTATTCGGAAGTATTGTTGCTATAATCTAAAACAGAATTGCTTGAAATAATTATAAATAAATTTTGGCTTAGTAAGCAGAAAATTAAGTTTTTCAAACATTATTTCAAGGGGATAATACTGTAAGGAAAATGATGAATCATCTATTTCTGGCTTTGCATGCTATTACTTCCGGTTTCGTTTTCAACTACTGCACATTATTAAAAAAATATAAATCTTGAATTCAATCGTACATAAAGTAAAAAGAAAGGACTCTTTTGGAATCTTTAAACATAGGACATTAGTTTACATTCAGAAAAAAAAATCAAAATTTTCTTCAAAAAAACGCTTTCTCAACCTAATCGGATAACTTAATAATAAATAAAGTTAGCAACTGTTAAGGACCAGGCAAAAAATATCACCTGATTGGCTACATTTTTTATCAAGTTATAAAAGCAGTAGCATTACGAAAGAAGGCATTGCAAAGGAGTACAAATCTTAAAGATAAATGAGGCGTAAATCAGCATACTTCAGAAATTCTCAAAATTTTGTTTTCTATCGAAATCAAAAGTGAAAAAAGTTTGTAATCGAGAGAAAAAAATAACCATATGAGTAGGATGAAATGTTTTCAATATTTATAACCTATTTCTTCTACATGTCTTTTTTTTGTTTTGCAAGTACAGTTTTTCTCCTTAAATTTATTATTAAAATTATTTTGCAATAATTTTTTTTTCATTGCAGGAGAGAAATTTCCCGCAGGTTTCCTGC
Source organism: Nephila pilipes (assembly GCA_019974015.1). NCBI lineage: Eukaryota > Metazoa > Arthropoda > Arachnida > Araneae > Nephilidae > Nephila > Nephila pilipes. The sequence goes on from BMAW01026054.1 coordinate 118,993, forward strand.
GAAAAGGACTGGGATTCTCTTTTTGAGACTTACCCCTCGAAACATCTATACTATACCTTCATGATAATGACTTTCTTCTTCTTCCCGCGACTGTTATGATTGTTCTATACTTGATAGTTGTTAGTCGACTTCACGAATTACAAGTGCGAGGGGAAACTAACGTCAATGTACACCAACAAAACAAGAAGAAAGTAAGAAATCCTTGACTATATCATGCGTTAAAAAACGATTATATGAAATACCAAAAGTCATGGAATAGCAACATGCTATTCAGGTGGTGATAGTATAGTATGAGAAATAAATAAGTGCTTTATCAGAACTTTCTTTTGCACTAGTGGGAAATCCTTCTTCGTTGCACGGTGGAAATTAATAGACTTTGAACACGGAATGCTGGCTGTAGCTTAAACATGAGGTAATACATTGGAAGTTGTTTTGGAATTCCTCATTCTCGAATCAATGCCTCAAGAGCATGACGAGAATATATAATTTCAAGACTCACCATTGATCTTGAATCAGGCAGTGGACAACCTCCTCTAATTAATGGCAGAGACAATTGATATCTGAGTAGTTCAGAAAATGTTACAACACAAGCAACCTTGCGCCAAGAAAAGCAACTGTTGCAGATGATGGTGCAAGTGTAGGATCGGTGCAATAAGAACTTCCATAAAACCGATCAAGTTTATTTTTAACAAAATAGCAAATTAAAATTAACTATATTATTAGGCTATCTCCGCCTTCCGCAACAAACTCTTTGACTTCTCGCCTGCCACTGTGCTCTTCCCTTACAAGCAACGTCTTTTTTTAGCTCATCGTGTACAAGCAGCGCCCTTTGGCAGAATGACGGCACAATGACGTGGGAATTATGCAACAGCAACAATCAGTGCAGGACAAACAACTGACGTGCCAGTGAAGAGCGTGTGGCGCAATTTGGTGCTGATGTTATGTGGTAGCAGAAGACTGCCTCGAGAGACTTTACTAACACACTCTATCGGGTTCAGTGCCCCTGCTGGACTCATGAACGTATGGTTTGTTCTCTTGAGGGCTGGAAAAACATTGCTTGGTCAGTTGATAGGAGCTTATGGTAGGTTTTCCGATGGTAGGGTACAGATCCCCACAAAACCGAGGAATCCAAGTTGTCAATAAAACTATACGTAAGATGGTGGTGTTTCCATATAGGTGTGAGCTGCTTTACGTGGCATGTACTACGTCTTATTGTTCTACTGAGCCAGTAATTGACAGGGAATGGTTATATGTTTAGCAAATTAATAACCATTTTCAACCACTAACAGTCATCATGTATCCAAAGAATGATAGAATTTTCCAGGACGACAATGCGCCATATCACCTACCCAAAATCATTTGCAATAGGTTTGAAAAACATTCTGGATGATTCCAACGAATGGTTTAAGCTGCTTAGATCATAAATTTCATTGAACATATTAGTAATGTCGTTTCTGCGCATGTCGATATTTGATTGTCATTTGGTAGCTCATTACGTACTTAGAAGGAGTGTCAAAGAGATTTTGAGGTTATTGTATCATATTTGCTTCTGAATAATTAAGTAGTAGACTTTTTTTTTTGCAATTTAGGGTGAAATGGCCAGCCAAATTTCAGAAGAGCATATCCGGCATTGTATGCTTTTAGAGTTTCGCAAGGGTAATACCGCTACTGCTGCGACTAAAAACATTTGCTATGTTTATCCAAGCGCATTGGACTTTCGAAAATGCCAAAGAGGGTTCTCCAAGTTCAGATCAGGCAATTTTGATCTCTCGGACGCCCATCGATCAGGAAGACCAACAACATTAGATAACGACGTGCTAAGGGCAGAAGTGGAAGCAAATCCATGTCAAACAATTGAAGAACTCTCAAACAGCCTTAACCAACTTTGGTCAACCATCCAAGAACATTTGCCGCAGATTGGAAAAATAAGCAGAGCTGGTGTTTGGGTCCCCCATAATCTGTCCGAACAGAACAAAGCCAACCGGTCCATCACGTGCAACGTATTGCTTCAACGGCACCGTACAGATCCGTTTTTTGATCGCTTGATCACTGGAGACGAAAAATGGGTCCTGTACGACAATCCGAAACGCAAAAGTCAGTGGCTCAGTCGAAATGAACTACCACGAACTACTGCAAAGCCGGGTTTACACCCCAAAAAGGTACTTCTGTGTGTTTGGTGGAATACACGCGGAATTGTTCACTTTGAAGTGTTAAAGCCTGGACAAACTGTTAATGCAGATGTCTATTGTGAACAATTGGAATGAGTAAACCAGTCTTTGATTGAAAAGTATCCGGCAATTGTGAACAGAAAAGGAGTTATTCTGCAACATGACAATGCAAGACCGCACTGTGCAAAACGGACCTTAGACAAAATTAACGAATTGGGGTGGGAGTTACTGCCTCACCCACCATACTCGCCCGATATTGCACCCTCGGATTACCATTTATTCCGATCACTGCAACATTGTCTTAGAGGCAAAAAATTAGAAAATTTTGAAGATGTCCAAAATGCTATCTCGACATATTTTACAGAAAAACCGATTGATTTTTACCAATCCGGCATTGAAAATTTGTATACTAGATGGCAAAAGGTTGTTGACAACAAAGGTGAATATATTGTTGATTAGAAATAAAAACTTGTTAAAAATGTAGTCGTGTGAATTTAACTTAAGGAAACGACATTACTTTCCAGTCCCCCTAATATATAAGACATGATCGAAAGATCAGCTCGTGCACAGAATTGACTGTAGGGACGACATGGCTGAATATTTCTTCAGGGGACTTCAAAGGGCTTTTTGAGTCAATAATACGTTGAATTATGTTTCTTCACTGAACTAACGAAGGACCCATACTATATTAGAAGATATCCCATGATTGTTGGTACTATTATTTTATTTGTCGATTATATTTATCATATAGAAAAGTAGTTCAGATACCCAAATACTCACCCATAGATTGCAGAAAAATAAAATGAATTTTTCCTTCCTTACTACATTTATGCTAAAAGGATTATTCAAAGCGTCCCAAACAATTGCGATATCACATTTCATGAACATACAAGGGTGAGTGATTTTCTGCAGTAGAATTCTCAAATAACAGATGTGAATAACTTTAATTTATTTACCTCTAGCAGAGAGAGAATAATTCGAGATAAAAACCAACGTTTTTATATGACAGGAAAGTTTATTAACTATTATACATTAAATTCAAAACAAACACATGTTAAACACATACAAATTTTAATTATAATTATTTATTGCCAACAATGGTCCGCATTTATTCTCATGCTAGGCTTGATCCCAAAAGAGCTATAGATCCTAGTGCTGCTGTAGTCAAAAATTAATTAAGTACAACAGTAATTTTTTTTTTTATATTTCTCAACCCATAAACCAAAATGATTGTGAACTTGTTTATCTAATCAAGCAATATGGAACGCATTTCAGTTATGACGTTCATCAGATTATCCAAAAAGTTGACATGAATTGGGAATTCACATATTCTAATTCCATCTAATATCAAAATATATCATTTTCGTACTCGGCAAGTAATTATAAAATCTTCTTACCATTTCCGTTAATATCCTCAATCTATTTTGTTATGAAATAATTGACAACGCAATCCGTGCCATATTTGATAAATTTAAAGTTATTTTCATTTCTGAATTTTCATTAAACCTCAAATTTATTTTACGTATGAAACTAAGAAGCCATTCACTGGTAATGGGCCAAAAGATGCCCAGAAAAAGGTTGGCAGCAGCAAGGAGAGAGTAAGAAAACATTGTAGAGGAGGAAAAAAAATTAAACATTATTTTACTTAAAATCTATTTATTACGAAAAATATTTTTTTCAGGCCGAAGTGAGCAAGACAACAACAAATGTTGGCATTTATTCATCATGCCAGCCTTGATTGGGATAGGATTTATCGAGCCTAGTGCTGCTGTAGCTAAAACAAAATATTGAAATATTTATTAAAACTTGACATAAATGTCTAAATATTGCATTAATAGGCGAGTAAGAACGATTCACAATATTAAACAGCTCTAGCTTGATGGGAAGATGGTTAAAAAAACGATCGAAAATTTGACAGCACACTATTACACACACAAACAGACACACACCAATTTAAATACATAAAAAAGTTATAAAAACTGCTGTTTTCAATGAAATAAATTTCATGAAAAATATTTAAAAAATTATGTATGTATGTATGTTTGTATGAATGTATACAGATGGATGGATCCATCATTCGATAGATAGATAGATAGATAGATAGATAGATAGATAGATAGATAGAT
>BMAW01026054.1:123296-154667 GCA_019974015.1 Nephila pilipes
GATAGATAGATAGATAGATAGATAGATAGATAGATAGATAGATAGATAGGCAGGCAGGCAGATAGAAGGGAAGGAGGAAAACTGCATCATCAACTTCCTTTTGGCTCTTTTCAATGGTCGTGTTGACCCAACTGATGGAAAAGGACTTTGTTCCATAAAGAAGTATTTGATTAACAATTCGAGGGCATCTTCTTCATACACACAACTCATATTCCATGGTGGTAAGACTTCACACAAAGAAAAAATGCGCTGAGCAGCGTCGTTTCGCAGACGAAGCAGAATGCAAAAGAGATAGCACAGCGAAGTCGCGGTAAGGATTGCTTCAGTTTTTATACGCCCGAGGTAGGGGAAGAGTAACTTGCAGGAAGAGTAATCTCATACAGAAAGTGTTTATTTAAGAGCTTCTGTGAGCTCTAAAAATGATTGTAATCTGCCTAAATGAGTCGTGGGATGCGTGGGTTAAGGAATAACTCCTCGAAAAGACTTTAGCAGCAAGCAGTTCTTAATGAGAATTTTTTTTAAAACCTTTTTTAAAGATATCGTTTCAAAAATAAACTCTTTTGGCAAGTAGTGAAACTGATTCAAAAGTAATTTTGCAGTATTTTTCTAGTTTTCTCAAAAAAATAAAAGCTAATGCAGTTCTATTTTCTATCTTCTAATATAGTTTTTATTTTTCAAATCTTTCACATACATTTCACAATACCACTCTGCACTCTGGAACACATCTGGCAATGGATCTTGAAGAAAATATAGAATGCGTTCCATCAACTCTAATGAGCTAGCAAGCATATGCTTTTAATAACATGTTCAAACCATGTGTGTATCCTTAAAGAAAACTACAGATCTAGAGAACAGCATGTATGAAAATATTGGCCTCAAAGCTCGGAGAATTTATCCTTTTTTGACTACACAAGGTGCCTACTAAAGTCCCTTCTCACCCTCTTAACTTCGGAAAGCCTGCTGCTATATTCATATAAGTGATGTCTTGGAATAGTAAAGTAGTCAAAAGCTACTGAATGATACCAACTATGGCGCCACCTGGTGGAACACTGCGGAATTAACATTCCTATCTCGAAAATGAAAGGCGATAGGGGAAAAAATTAATTACAATATTGCAGAGCATCACCGATTTAGATAACAAATATACCTTGTGCACATTTATGCGAATATTAGAAAGGTTAAATGTGTACTTGTGTTTTCGTTATTTCCTACATTGTGACTTGGCAAAAAGGTTGAAGAAACAAAAAAAAAAACTAGTTTTAAAAATATACATTTATTTAAGATGTTCACATTTCTCGCCGTCAGCTGCAATGCACATTTGGATCCTCGTTTGAATGTCACGTTGCACACGTTGGAGCACAGAGCGTGACACGTTGGCAGAAGCATCCTCAATGAGTTGATGAGATCTTGCAATGTTTGTGGAGGAATCACCTACACCTGCTGCTTCAGGTATCCCCACAGTGGAGTCAGATCAGGCGAACGTGGAGACCACTCTTGAAAACCAACATACCCAATTATTTGGTTCCCGAATTTGTGGACTAGGTGTTGCTTCACCGGAGATATCTTGTGAGTAGGTGCACCGTCATGCTGAAACCATAGGTTCCCAAGATTATATAACGGCAGATTCTCCACAAAGTCGGGTATTACATTCTGTAGCAATTGTAAATGTCGTGCACTCGTTAACGAGCTTTAGTAAAATATTGAGCCGTTCAACGAATTATTGTAAATTGGACACCAAACGCTAATAGCAAATTGCATTTGATGTCAAACATCGGTAAAACATCTATGATTTTCCAGCGCCTAGTTATTTGCCTGTTATACATGCCATGAACAGCATGTCTCATCCATCCACATTATATCTGCCAAGAATGTTGGCTGGACTTGTATCTGATTCAATAGAAAGTTGCACAACCCATAGCGTTGCTCAGCCTTCCCATCTAGTAAAACTAGTAGAACTTTGGCCGGTATGAATTAGCGCCTAATTCGCTTAAGATTTGCCAAACCTGACTTTTGGAGAGGTCACAGTGTTGACTGACTGGGTAAGGATCCTACCCAGCCAGAAAACTACAGACCAATTTCCTTATTACTAATCCTCAGCAAACTAGCCGAAAAATAATCCACAATAGACTATCAAAATTTCTACAAGACCACGATATCATCATCCACGAACAACATGGATTCGTTCCGAAATTATCCACATCACACCAAATGCTCAGAGTAGTGGAATTCATCAAGACTGGATTTTTCAAAAGTCAAAATACTGGTGCGGTCTTCCTGGATATCCAAAAAGACTTTGACTGAGTCTGGCATACAGGTTTAATCTTCAAAATGATCAACTACAACATCCCTGCATATCTCGTAAAAATAATAAACTTATATCTACACAATAGAAGCTTTCAACTCACCGTTAATGAACAACTATCAAATCTAAGAAAAGTTGTAGCTGGAGTCTCGCAAGGAGGAATCCTCTCAAACACTTTGTTGTATATATTTAAAAATAAATGAAATATATAAAATAAATAAATTGAAAGTATATCAAATGTACAACAGAAAATTTAAAAGCCTTTATAAAATTAATTTTTACTTCGTAATTCAATACCTAATATAAAATAAAGTAAAACATGTTTAATCTAAAATGTACTATTTTTTAATACAGTTTGTTTCAAAAATGGACTGCTCCTCAAGTCATTCTTTTCCTCCTTTTAGCTAATAACTCTTTTCTTTTCATTACTTTTTTTCAATACGCTTAAGATCCAACTTATTACTAGCATTTTGTCGACGCTTTCTAAATTGTCATTTTCGACAATCTATGGTTGCAGCCAGTTGTTTAGTAGAATTTCTAGTAACCACACCTAAGGATTTCTGTGTTTCTACTATGGTTTTATTGTATTCGCAGACAGCTTCTATTACTGACCGCTTTACACGCTTTTTATTTACAAATTTCTTTCGGACACTTTGCCTAAATCATGCTGTGCAAACTTTCGTTTGCATTTTGGGTTCCACAAGGATACATCTTTCTAACAATTCGTTCGATGTAAGTCTCTGATGAATAAGAAGAATTTCTGGAAGAAAATTTTCATTTATTGGGGTTCCTATATAGAATTTATGATTGCTAAGTTTTTCACCATTTGCAATCATGGATTGGTAGAAACACTAAGAGTTTACTCTTGCTGGACACTTAGAATACTAAGGTTTAGCATCTGCAGAAATGCTGAGCAAAAATGTAGCATATATTGCTGTTTCCATAGCATTCGTATCTTCTTTGTTTCTTAAAATAGCTTTTTGGTTGAAAGTATTTAATTTTTTAATTGTGGCTTCTTTCAAACAACCATGAGCTTTACCACCTAAAGAAATACCTTCAGTCTTTCACAAGAGATCTTAAAGCTGTTCCTAACAATTTACACACATGATTTATTCTTTCTTTCTTTTTTATTACAATGTACAAATAGTAATAAAATTTGGCGAGACTATCTACAATTGCCAAACATTCAAATTCTGTAATACAATAACTTTTTTTTTATAATTAAGTAAAGTTCTTGAAAAATATGATACAGGATGTAGTTTACCAGATTTATCAGGTTATTTGAGAATTTCACCGATTTTTACCTGAGATTCATCCCAAAAAGCATGCATAGGTAATTTAGGATTATATAATTGAAGTACAGGTTTTGCAATAAGTTTGTCTTTTAATTAATCAAAAGCATTCTGGCATTCTTCTATCGAAAGCCAATGTTTCTCTTTTTTAAGAAAATGATTTAACTATTCCCTAATTTTAACATATGAATCTATGAATTTATTATACACTCTTAATGAGCCAAGAAAACCTTGGAGTTGTTTCAAATTTTTTTATGGTCTTAACTTTTTAACGCTTTCATTATTATGATTAACTGGAGTAATACAACCGTCTTTTACTTCGTACCCAAGGAAGTTTATTTGAGTTATTTATTTGACACATTTTAAATATTTGTTCCAAATGAGCATGGTATTCTTCCAATAAATTGGGAAAAACCACTTATCATCGATTAATGACAGGCAAAATTTGAAAATGTATGCTTATTTAAGAATCTTCAAATATTTCGGATGAATATTACCGGGGCATTTTTGGATCCAAATGGCAACACTTGAAACTCGTCTGTAGTGACAAAGTCTAATTTCTCCTTGTCTTTGTCATGCAAGGGAATGTGTCAGTACTTTCAAGCAAGATCAAGGGTGAAAAATATTTTAGCTTTATTCAATTAATCGAGAAGAGAAGCAATTCTGAGTAAGGGTTCCTTATTAGATTTACACAGGGCATTAATTTTGCGATAGTCAGTACATAATCTAGTTTTTTTTTTAATTCTCATCCCGTTTATAAGCCAATGCAACAGGAGAGGAGTAGCAACTATAGCAATTTCAACCTCTTCAGTAGCAGAAGTTTTATAGGCTATTTGGGAAACTGGTAAATCAGATGCTAAAATTAATGGCGAAGGCTCCATTCTTATTCTTCCCACATCTCATTTATGTTTCGGAAAAACATTAGAATATTTTGTTACAAGGTTTTGAACTGGAGGGGAGGATTCTTTATAAATATTTAAGGGATTAAATGTTTCCCCTGAAGTTTCATATCTACCTACACTAGTATTATCGTATTTAGGAACATTTTCTGTTATAAGTAAAGAAGTTACATTTTTATTCAGGACATGTAAATTAATAATCTGTTTTCCATTTTGATAAATTTTGTTTTTGTCACAATGAATAATTAAATTAAAAAGCCTACAATCTGGAAGTCCTAAAATTATATTAGGTAAATAGTTATTAATAATGTGTAATTTTACTCATTTGTTAATTTCTTCTATTTTTAACTGTGTGATACATGTGTCCAATTTTAAATTTGTAATGGGCTTGATTTACTTTACTAGGACAAGTCTTTTTTATCTTTAAAGGAAGTTCGTTGACAATATCTGCATAAATAAGTGAGAGAATGAATCCTGTGTCAATAAGAACATTGATATTTTCACGTAAAATGGGTAAGTACCCCAAGTTAGCTAGGTTTGGGGTTGTTGAAATATATGATTAGGTTGAGAGGTGTCCCACTCTAGTAGTTGTCATTGTACTGGGCAATGGGCCTTAGTAGAAGTGTTTTTAGTTTCTCTAAGACTTTGTTCATGACTAAAAGGGTTTCCTGTGCACTGGGAAATAGAGTTAGACATGGGTTAGTTATTAAAAAATTAGGTGATCTAGAAGGACACGCTTGTGACCAATGATATGCATTAAAAATGCCTTGTCTTGTACAAATTATACAGGGTAAAGGTTTCAATACCTGATGAAAATGAGAGTTATAATTTGGTCCATTGCCAATATAGTAATGAAATTGTTTGTATGCGCCTTCGAGTAAATTTGGAAATTAGACCTTAAATAGTTTGGTGCTTGATGTATAAATAATGTTGGTTGCCTTGATGTATAAAAGGTGCAGGTGTTCTATCATGATAACTTCGTCTACTTCTAATCTTGAGTTCATTGTTTCTGACCCTACATGATTCAGGAGTAGATTCTTGTACCTTGAAAAGTTTAGTCGCCACTATGAGCCATTCTGAAAGGGAGTTAGGTTGATTGATTGTTACAAATTGTTTTAAATGAGTAAGCAACCCATCAGTTAAAAGCTCTGAAATCAATAGAGATGAAAACTCCAATTGTCTACCACAATTTAATTTCTCATAAAAGTATTCTGCTAGAGTCTCATTCGGGTAAAACTTATGTTACAAAAAATCAGTAAGGCTAATTACATTGGGATCAAGAACATTGTCAGTTAGAGCACAATAAAGATCATTAAAATAGGAAATATGCAAGTATGAATTAATATATTGAGTTAGTATATTAATATATGAATGGTTAATAATATACTAAGCCCGTCAAAAAGTTAGAAATGCTTTTAATTTTCCATTTATCATTTCTTTTATAATGTTAACATGCCTGATTGAAATGATTTAATCACAATTCTATTTTCATCCCACAGTCAGGATCAAAAGAATATGAAATTCATTTATAGGGTTTTGTATTTTAAAAATTATATGACTCAGTAGTATCATTTTCTGTTTCAGGATTTTTGAGGTTATTTTCACTCTCCAGAGTTGTGTTAGAATTATTGATAATATTCATTAAATCAGAATTAATACATTCTTAAATTTTTTTAATTGCTAAGGAAGAAAATAATTCAAAACTTAATTATACACATACATTATATATCCCGTACAGTAAATAAATTTTCATTAATATTAGAATTTTAAAGTAGCTAAATTTAACTATATTATTTTTTCCTTAGCAACAAATTTTCTGTTGAAGAAATCTTAAATATGAATGGTTAGTCAAAAAAAAAAATAATTCATCTTTCCCAGGACCTAAAGTGTTCTCTTTAACAACTTTAAATAGTCTTGCGCTGTTTCCTAAAGCTGGTGGTTGTCGACGTATTCTATGTTTTAAAATGAAGGATGAAGGAATTAGGATTAAAGATGAAGGTAAATTAGGATGAAGTACCGGGAGTATCATGTAGAGACGACACCTTAAAATATTTAAGAATTTCACTTAGAAATAATGCTGATAAGATTGTAGAAAGACTTCTGATTATTTTGTTGAGATGACACATAAAATTCGCTGCAAATTCACAAATGTACCTGAAAAAGCAACAGTGAATTCCCAGTGGCCTCCTGCTCCATTATATTCTTGGTAACGGCTGGGTTTGGCCATCCTTATGCATAGGCCTTCGACTTTGCGCGTTTATCGTTGGTTTTTGTGGTCATTTGAAGGTTTAAATTTAAAATGTATTCAGTCCTAAAAATCGTTGGCTTCAAAAATTATTTTCGTAGTCATTATGGCTTCGGCGAAAGACATGTGGTCATGGCTGTATTGAACACAAACCCCTCTCTTTCTCGTTTTGAATTCCATTTATAATTTTTCGTGCGTAGTCAACAGGTTGTGCGAGTGGCAAGAATAGCCAGTGATCCTACCGACTTTAATGTTACATTTTTAAAAGTATAAGAAAAACATCCATGGTTGAGATGATAAAAACCACTAATTTGCCGAGTAATCTTTTATTCCAACATTGTTGAGAGAGAGGCATTGAAATGGTAATGATGCATCACAATGTTGACCAGCAAGGCAGAAACGAGATACCAGAAAGTGTGAATTTTACATTGTTTTCGGAGGATTCAGCGGCACAGTGTCTCCTAGCCACGTGTTTCATTATATACTAGGGATTTTTTTCTTTAATTCACGTGGTCTACATGTAGGAAATCTTAGAGACTTCTGCGGCAGACAGAAAGTCCAGTGAGGATCATCTCTATAGTTCTGAATGGATGTGGACAGCTGATATTACAGATTTTAAGTGCACGTGATTACATAAATAAAAGTTAAAAAGGAATGGAATCAGGAAATAAGAATGGATACTTTACTTTTAAATGATAGAGTTGGTAAAAATTGGGAAATTAAATTATTATTAGAAGAAACTATTACAAATTAAAGTTAAGTCATTACATATGTATATGTATATATATATATATATATATATATATATATATATATATGCATGTTTATAAATATGTACGCACCATAACATCATCGCCTCGTCTCTCGCTTCTCTCTCATTCGTCTCGGCCAAAACAGATGGCGCTATTTGTCTGATGTTACTTAATTCTACAAGGATTCAAGTAAATCAGGGGTATTCAACCTTTTAAACTTTGGAGAACCCTGAGAACTTACTATTTTCTTGAAAGAATCTCTGGATCAAATAGCCATAAAAATTGGACATCAAAGTTTTATCCAACTCAAATTTAAAAACTATTATTGCATCTCTATTTTATCACAATAGAAACGTCTTAATAAGATAATGAATAGTAAGGTAGCTAATAGTATTTTTTGGTTTTCTAAAATGTATTCTATTTCTTACATACGAATGCAACAATAATTTAAATTATAACAAATTAATATTAAACATTCTTATGACTTGGGTAATAGTTTTTTATTGTAAAGTATTTTTACATCTCTAATAATGTTTGAAATCTGCAACCTAATGTCATCTTCAGCATTCAATCTGCTTCTGTATTTTGTTTTTGTCGCAGTATACAAAGAGAAAAATTTTTGCACACATAGGTTGAAACACATTACATTAGATGTTTCACAGCTCTTTTAGTAATTTCAAGGTAATCTTTTCTAATGTCAGTCCAAAAATGCATAATGTCGACTTTACTAAGATTATTTAGTTTCAACTGAATGTAACATCGATATGTTTTTCTTTTAGTGGGAGTACGGAGATGTCACAGTCTTGAGAAGGACTTTCGATCTAAGGTAATTTTTGTATTTGAACAGGGGAATATTTAAGAAATGTTTTGCAGATCTGATAAATGTCTGACTCAGCACACTTTTACATTTACATTGGGATTAGCGTTACCGTCTACTAAAATACTAGGCAAATCAGGAAAGTATTCAATATCATCTTTCAAAATGCAATCTGCCCAAAATTTCAAACCTGAAAGAGTGCCGTCAATGTTACTTAATACGTTTAAAGTAGTCCAATAAGTGACCAAATAAATGAGCGATTCTTCACCTGAGACAAAAAATAGGACCTAATATGTGACTGAATACATCTAGATTAATGTATTTGAAGCACATGACTTAATTGAAATTAAGATTGTTTTTTTATCATTAACATATTTCTTCTTACGGACAAAGAGGCTTTAGGAATTCGATTTTTTATAAAAATTAAGATTTTACTAAGATTTTCGGGTTTGGATGATGATAAAATTCTAATGAATGATGTTTGAAATGAAAAAATGTATTTTTCATTGATATTAATTGTTGGAAGTATTTAATTATTAGAAAATTCGCTTACAAAAGTACTTTTTTACTGGAACGGATTATTTCGAACCCTAATAAAATAAAATTTAATAAATTTAATTTGAACGGTTTAAATTTATATATATTACGGTTATTTATTATATATATATATATATATATATATGGGGGTTATAATGTTTGATTAATTGTTTTTATGATTTTACTTTGCTTTTATTTTATTTTCAAACTTATTTTTGATCTTTTAACCATTTTTCAATACAAAATCCATTGATTGGAATAGTTTGGTTGACAATTTTAGAATACCCAGCTTAACAATCTAAAACATTTGACTAATTTTATTATATTATTTTCCAACTTTCCTCGTTTTTCGTCAGGCTTTGTTCGTTTCACCAATATCTCTATTTTTTGTTATTTCTTATATTTGTCTACTTACTTTTCACTTAATTTACTTTCAATTTAATTTTCTTATACAATTTTTCTTCTCTTCTCTTTTCTTCTATTAAATTTGAATACTATATTGTCATTCACTTTTCTGTTTATAATTTTTATCTGTCCATTTTATGGCTTGGTATATATCTTCCTTCTTATTGGCTCTGTTGTGTTATTTTACATATAAATTTAAAATTTTAATTCATGAAATACTTCCTGACCTTCGTTATGATTTAAATTTTAATGTTCAATTACATATGCATTTTAATTTATATAACACATTGATCAATAAGTCCCGAGACTGTGCGGTCGTTTTCTTGCGATTTCCTCCTTCAAACACACCAGCAAGTCAATATAATAAATCACTGTTGATCGAAATACCTTTTTCGAGGTAGTCAATGAAAATCACGCCATGCGTATCCCAAAAAACTGACGCCGTGACTTTGCCAGCTGACTGCTGCGTTTTCGGACGCTTCGGACGGTTTTCGCCAGCTGTGCGCTACTGCCGCTTCGACTCTGGAGTGTAGTGATGTATCCATGTTTCGTCCATGGTCATGTAACGACGCAAGAAATCTTTTTTGTTGCGAGTAAATAGCGATAAACAGCTTTCTGAATCATCGACTCGTTGCTGTTTTTGTTCCATCGAAAGCAATCGCGGCACCCACTTGGAAAAAACCTTTTTCATGCTCAATTTTTCATGAAGGATAGTAAATACACTTCCATATGATATCTGTGTCATCTCAGCAATCTCACGGAGCTTCACTTTACGATCTTTCATTATAATTTTTGTCACTTCACTCACATTTTCCGGTGTAACGGCTTCCACAGGTCTACCCGAGCGTTCCGCGTCATTTGTGTCGGTACGACCACGTTTAAACTCGGCAAACCACCGACAAATCGTTGCTTTTGATGGACAAGAGTCCGGGTAACATTTTTCAATCCATTGTTTCGCTTGCACGGTGTTTTTACCCATTAAAAAACAATGTTTTATCAGAACACGAAACACGGTTTTTTCCATTTTTTAAACAAACTACAAAACGACTTTACTCCAACCTCGATAACTCAGCTGTTTCTGGTCCGATCGACTTAAAATTTTGACACGTTTCAAGCAAAGGTTAGTACTCTAGAAAGACCTGGTTACTGGTTTACTACGAGCGCCATCTCTGGGTTAGTCTCGGAACTTATTGATCCATGTGTTATATATATATACATATCAGCAATTAGTGATATGAATCTGATATATATATATATATGTTTATGTATTTGTATTTTCATATATAATCATTTACTTCATAAAAAATTATTATCATCAGTATTATGTTTATATTTTAACACTAGATCTTGGTTTTAATTAATTTTTTTTTACATAATTTTTATCAAAAATTTTCAAACAGAGGAAATCTTATTTTGAGATAAGTTTTTTTGTTAAGAGTTTTTTTTTTTTTAATTTTAAATTTAATTACAAAAACGTTTAATTATATCTGTAAAAATGTTTCATTATTTTTATAGTTATTTTCTTGGAATGAAGGCTTACTAAGGTTTTTAAAAAAATTAATAGGATAAGAAAGTATAAGTAATCATATTCTTTTCATTTTGTAAAAACAAGCAATCAGTCAAACGTATTTTGGTGGTTAGTGGCGTTTTTGGTTATAAGCATTCTTGTTTCATATTAGAAAAACTGCATAAGAACATCACATATGCATATGGTTGTTAAAATTTAATAACTCTATTTTAATTAAATTTTTATTAATGTATATAAATATGTTTAGACTATTTTTAATGGGTTATTTTACTTTAATTTGTCTTTAATGAATCTTGTTTCCTTTGTATACACGTTTTTTCCTATGGTTCAATTAATGTCTCGAATTCGGATTTTTGCTCTTTCTTTTCATTTTTTTGGTTTAGCTCTATTTTGTCGTAAAATATTTTACTGAATAGTGGTGGGTGGTTTCGTTATGCTCAGTCCAAATCAAACACAATGTTTAGATTTATTTCATTTCTATTTACTCTGCTTTCTTAATTCTGTTCTCTTCATTTATGCTTTGTAAAGTTTTAGATATTTGGAAATTAGATGTAATTTTTTTATAATACAGGTTTCATTTTTCAATTAGTTTCATGCTTAATATGTTTTCTTAAATATTCTTTGATATGACATTTTACGCAATTTTAAAACATTTTTAAGTTGTAATACTTTGGATGCTTCAAATTGTAGATCTCTTTTTTAATTAAATGAATTTCTTAATTTGATTTTACTATATACTCTATATACTTATTTTAATTTTCTAATAATTACAATTTTACTAGCATTAGCTCTAACAAACTTTTATTTTTTTATTTTAGCTATTGTGTGACAATTACACGCCATTCCAAAATACACTTAGAAAATAAAAGAACAAAGTGTCAAGACATGTTCACTCTTAGCATCTTTGGTCTTCAATGAAGCGTTTCGCCTGGTCGCTGGAGTTTGTCTTTTATTCTTGGGGCAAGCTATAAGCAATTCATATAATAAAAGGCGCATACAATCTCTCTTTCTGGCTCTTCTGACTTCCCGGAAAGGCCTAACAAGAAGAATTGGGAGATCTTCTCGTCACTGCAGTTCCAGATACTGGAGGGTTGGTGGCATGACAAAAAGTTTCATTCCCTTTTGTTCTGTCATATTTAAGGAATCTGTATCATACCATAGTGCATTACCCTGACCTGCCAAATAACTGAAATTGATTATTACCTTAACAGATTTTTAAGAACTCAGGAAAAGATGATTCCATGAGAACCATTACGTACATTTCAAACACGAGAATATTGTTATAAAAATTATGAAACATGCATTAACAATTTGTTTCGTAAGAAGATAAATCTCACAGTGAAATCAAAAACGTTGATTTTTAAATGCAATTTCTTTTCAGTTTTAAAATATAATCATATTTTCGGTACCAATCAAGCTATATTTATGAAATTAGGTTTTTATAGAAAGTAACTAATGTCTTATATCATTCATTATTTTTCAGAATCGAAATCATTTCTTGTACATAAGAAAAGTATAGAAAGAAATGACGACAAAAATAAATAAAGGTTTGAAACAGATTTAATACGAGATTGTTAGCTTTAATGAGTATAGTAGGACTGATTGGAAAAATACACATACACCATTCAGAAAATCCATTATATAAAATTTAGTCAGAAGAGAATTGTCAGTGAAATTCTAAATTCAGATTGAAAATAAGTTGTATTAATAAAATAATAAGAAATGTTTTGTATGAACTTACTCTTGATCAATGTAATTATTCTGTAACTTAAAAGTGCTATTATACTACACAATTAAATCTTTTATATCTCTGTGCAGAATAATTATCCATGAACTAATATTTTTTTCTGTTTTATTAATTTAAGAGCAAATGGTCATTTTATTGTAAATAATATCAGTCAACTATAAAGAATTTACTTGCAACAAAATAAGAGCTTGTGATGTATTAATTAAGCATCTTTTTTAAATGTGAAATAATTCAGTCTAATTTATTCACAAATTATATTAATTTAATTAATTCATTTATAACTAATCGAAAAAAGTAGACTTTGGAAGTAAGCATAATAATTTTAGTGTTAGAAAATAAAATTTCTATAAAATGATATCTTTCAGCAACTTTATACGTAAGAATAAGAGCTTACAGTTAAAATGTGCGTCCAAATTTAAGCAGTGGGAATATGGTTGTTTTAAATTAAATAATATTCCCTCAACTATAGATAATTTTTCGTGTAACAAAAGAAAGGGCATTTTCTCCGCTCTAATCCCTCTTCGCTTTCTAATTAGGGCCCGCAGCATTGTTATTGTATAAGCATAGATTCATGTTTGTATCCAGTATCGATGTTCCAATTACGCGCGTACTTTACAATTTGTCATTCTTGAAAACTAAAACTTAACCCTTCTTTTTTTTTCAGAAAATAATATCAGAAATAAAACAAAAGATTGTACTCACATGAATAAATTTTTTTGACAAAGAAAAATTGAAAGCATCCATTTTTCCCCCCTAAAGTACATATAAAAATATGTAATCGCTGTCCTTACAAAATGTGCCTTTTCTTTTTTGAAGTACATATACGAAATCGACTCTTGTATAAATAATATATTCTTTCAAGAATCATGTGCTATCAAGTTTTAATACATTTACTACCTCTTTTCTTGAATTTAGTGTTTTACTGTTTGGAGAATGTGTACTTAAATAAATTCCTTGTCATATATTGCGCAGCTATCCTATTTTGAAATGAATGTTCTTGAATGAACCTAGGAAGTAGATCTCGAATAAAACTAGGTAGTACTCTCTCAAGCATACTATGCATGCATTGTCGGATTTTCAAATCAAGTAAAAAAAGCCAGCCAATAAAAATGGGCTCTCCAAAGTATTCCTCCTCGTGATTTCACGGTGAAGACGAGCATTTTTTTCCACAAAGAGAAAATATTCTCGCCTTACACTGCTGAGGAATCGAATTTGCGGTTTGAGAAAGATATCCCGATAAATATGCCTTCCCATGGATCCATTTCGGACATGGATATTCAAAAATCCGCGAATTATTCCATCCCAAAGCAATAGTCCAGCGCCATTATAACCTTGATGTTGAATGTTTTTTTCCCCAAGAACTTAGATCGTTTTTCTCGGTTTGCAATGCAAGATTAAGTAAGCATGTGCTTGACACTAACTATTTTTTGTATGCTTCGAACGTTTCTGTTATTTCCACACGAAAAGAAAAATTTGGTATTTTATCTTGTTTTATGACGATTATTTCCATTGACATTTATTGCTGAGGACGTTTCTCAGCAGATTTTAGAAGCGGATTTCTAGTAAATATTTGAATTACTTATTGTTATTAGAAACCATAGATTAATTGATAGTTTAAATTCCTTGATGAAGTATATAAAATCCTCCAATGGTCCGTCAATATAGGCGATACGCCGAAATTATTACTTTACGAATTCGAAAATATTAAAACTTACATTTAATACCAGTTAACTCGAAAACTGAAATTTAATACCAGTTAAATATTCCACAAGTCAATTTGTAATTTTCGAAGGACATGGAGAATTTAACAACAAACCCCGCATACACACATTTGAAAAATTGAAAAATTTGCTTCTTTGTGTTAGTTCAAAGCATAATTTCATCATTCAAGAGCCCAATTTATCTGGTAACAATGAAGAACGGCACTTGGAAGCGAATTTCGTAGGTTTAACTCATTTTTAACTCTAGAAGAATATCCCTTACCCCACTGCATGGAAAGACAATTTTTTCCAAACTGAAGGCCGCGGAAACCAAATGATCATGGTCATGGACTCATGGCTGAAGTTTTCGTCGATTCTTGGGTTCGCGCCCTGATGCTACGAAAGACCCCCAATGTATTCAGGGCTGATTCCCGCAAAATCTGTCGAGAGCCAAAGTTTTCCTGTTGGTATGGTATGGAAGTTAGGAAAGGGGGGTGCCAGCTCAGGTGCTGTCCTGGTCACTTGACCAAGGCTCTAAATTACGAGGTTCGTCACCAATAGCCTTCGTGTTGCTTCTAGTGCGACATTAATAAAACCAACGAAACAACCAAACTGAATTAAATTACCAGATACCAGTTATGCAATGGGATACTGAAAAAAAAATGTAACTACACCTGTAGGATTTTTCCAATACATTCGCAGGCCATTCGATTTTGAAGACGTAGGTATAACTTTTCAGAGTTTTATAGATAAACTATACAGTTGAAATAGTTACTTTTATTTGGACTACATCCATAGCGCTTCTGAAAACGTTTTACGTATTTGCAAGAGCTACGGCAAATTTTTCAAATTCTTAACCAATAATTAGTATTTTTTACATTAAAATATATATTTTAGGCCAACAGGATTACCCTTTCTTGTAGATTTGGTTATCAAGGTTTCTATATATCCATCATGAAAAAAGGCTAAAGTGTTTTGCGAATTTTCATTGTCTAAGATAGTTTGCAAGTTACATCGTTTTTTGGCAATCATAAAATTTACCACCGTTTGCTTGCATAAGGTGCTCAGAAGCAGATGTCTGTTTGTCATATAGGGAAACCAAAAACAAAAAAGTGATAGAACTCTAATACAGTGAGTATCTAATACAATAGAACCATTCAATACAATGTTAGCTAATGCTGATTTCCTCGCTCATCCGAAACTTGATTCGAATTTGTCCCTTTTGACCGAAGCATCTGATATAGGAATTGGCGTCCTTTTGAACCAAAATGTTGATAACTGGCCACAATCACTAGCATCTGTTTCTCATAATTTGACACCTACTGAGAAAAATTGTAGAGTTTATCATAGAGAGTTACTCGCAGTGTATTTTGGCGTTCGCCATTTTCGTCCTTTCTTGAAAGACAGACAATTCTCAATTAATTAAGATCACAAACTGCTTAGGATTACCTTTTCTAAAAAAAACAGACAAATACTCTCCCTGTCAAACAAGACAATTAGTATTTTTGTCCCAGTTTTCAATAGATATCAGATACATTTCGAGTAATTCCAATGCCGTAGTCGATGCTTTATCTCGTATTTCTGAGGTTAGATTAGTTACCAGAATAGATTACGAAGCAATGGCTTGACATCAAGATTCCGAGCAAAGTCTTAAGTTCCTCTGCAATATTGCATTACGATTAAGATTTCAAGAGATCGATTACTTTCCAAAGATATTAAATTAGAGTGTGACATTTCAACTAGTACTATATGATCCTTTGCTCTGGAAAATTTTGGAAATTTGTTTTTGATATTAATATTATTTGTTTCATCCTGTAATTTAGCCACTACTAAATTAATCAAATACAAATACATTTGGCCTTCTGTACAAAAAAAAACTGCATCCATTTTTTCTAAGAACTGTGGCTCTCCTGCCAGAAAAATAAACTATCACGACATTCAAAGTCCACAGTTGGACAATTTCCTCTCATATCGTCCAGATTTCATCACGTTCACCTATTCATAGTAGGGATATTATTATCTACTAAGGTTAGACTTTCTACCTTACGTATGTCAAAAGTTATTTTAGGTGGCCTGAGATTTATTCGATGCATTATTAATAGGAAGAAACATATTCCTCAACTTTTTTTTACAGGATGGACTTCGAAGTTCGGCATTTCTTAGATTGTCACTATAGACTGAGGTTCATAATTCAAATCTGAACTTAAAATTAATCAATGAATTATTTATATACAAAGGTTTCGCTACAGAAAGTCGTGTGTTTGTCCGTAAACATCTGAAACAACCCTATGATAGATTTTAGAAGGTCCTGTCTAGAACCAGTGAAATCATTTTCTGGAAATCGGTGAGTAAGATGTAGATGATATCAGTAGACAGAATTAAGCATGATTCCTTAAGAATGTGTGGCAACCTATCTTCCTATAAACAGCCATATAAGATCATTTTCCGCATAAAACATGTTCGGAATGGATTGTTAGATTCCTGATGGATTTTTTGGTCTGGTCATGACAGACCTTCAGTTTGGCCGGAGAATACTGTGGTGTTTTGCGATCTATTGCGCTTACTACTGTGGTTTGAAGAAGGAAACCAGATGCATGTGAACAAGTAGTTGTGTAGAAGTGAAACAATAGGCATGAATTCAAGTCCTACTGCTACAATTATAAAAATAGATTGTATTGCAGTTTAGAACAAGCCTGAATCTCGATTTGCACTTCAGCTTTATTTATTTTAGATGATCAGGTTATCAGTTTTTATATTTCCTTTCTTTAATTTAAAGTTCTTTTAAATGATTTGTCGCAATAGAAACTATTATTGTTAAAAATATACTGATCATTGAAGCTTCTCTTATGGTAGATTGGGTATATCAAGAGATAGCTCAATAAGTTGACTTTTACCATTACTCCGCATGTGGGGGGTGTAATTCAATTACATAAGATAAAGGAATGATTAATACTAATTTAAAAAATAAAATAAGTAATAAAAGAGAATTTTTTACTTTATTACTGAAAATATAAATTATCACTGAAATTACTGAATTACAAATTATCACTGAAATTTTTCAATTGTTAAACGCAGACTATATGAACATTTCGAAATTAACTACTTGATTTTTACTTGCCCTAATTTTTTTTCTCGTGAATTTTAGATTACTTTTGTCAATGGAAATAAAATTGCACATAGTTTGATCCATATGATTGTTTTTCAAATATTAATGAGTCAGCCTATGGCTGAGCAGATAAAATGTAGCTTATCATATGTTTAAAAAAATAATTTTGTTGCTTATATACATTACATCTTCTTTCCTATATATTACTTTAAAATCGTTACTTGTTCTTTAGAGTAACGAATTTCGCTCCTTTTAAACACCATTACCTTTATTTAGAAGATTTCAACTGATATGGAATATTTTTAATAAATATAAGTAAAAAAGAAATTTATTTTACTCACAATTCATAAGATGAACAATGAGAACAACAGAAGAAAAATAAATTTAGATTTTAGTACTTAGTTGATTCATCGTTTCTTTCCCTTTCATTCCGCTCTTCCGCATTTCAGATCATCTGCATGACTTGTTTATCTCCATATTCATCGAAATTCGTATATTAATAGAGCCAAGTCTACATGATGTTGCCTTTTTTATGTCGAACTAAGTATGTAAGACAAAATATAAATTCATTTTCAATAAAGTTAGTCAAATACCGGGAAGAATTCACTCATCAGTTCAGAAAACTGATTAGTGAATTTTCATAGTATGGGAAAATTTATTTCTAAAGCAATAGTCCAGATGCCCATAATAATAAGAGAAGCAGAGGATTTAATTAAATATTTTAAAGTTCATCAAGTTTGCCTAAGTGCATTGAAACATAAATTCGAAAAATAATGCTTTCCAATGTTAAAATTATAGAACAAATGTCCTTCTAATCCAATAATTTCTCACAAACGCAATTTACATTTCTAGAATAAAAGACTTACAAATACAGTCTTCCTTCGATCCTTCACTTTTTTCATTTATACTAGCGCCTCGTATGTCATTTATTTATACATTAGCCATTAATAATTTTTTCATAGTTTGTAAGTAAAAAAAAATGGCGATTTTTAAGTGAAAAATCTATACACAACAACTGGAAATAATTTTTTGTCTTAATTGTTGAACAAAAGAGTAGCTAATATACCGATTCTGGGCCAGGAGGAGCAGAGAAGCGTGAGAGAAGGATACTTCATTCCGACTTTGTTACCTAGGAGAGGCTATTTGAGGGGCCTTTCCTATTTTCTTATTGATTGTTTATTAATATCGCACTCTCGTAATGATAAGAAGAAGATTTTGAGAATGCATTTCTTACGTATAATTGAGTCGTATTCATTTCCCGGGGATTTTTTTCAATTTGGGGTGGATAACTGAAATAAGAATAGGCAACTTTTGCTATAGCTCCCATTTTGGGGTGATGTCTGATTTGTACATACTGACACCACGATAACATTTAGTCTATTGAATATATATTTCTGAATGTATGCAGATCAGTTTATTTTAATTAAGCATGGAAATAAGTCATAGGGAAATAACTCTTCGCATCCGAATAATCAATAACGTTGACGTTTTATCCGCATTTTAACAAGACATTCGTAATAACTACCTGAGACTCTACTTACATGCATTAATAATGTTGTACTTCATGTTTGCATTTCAGTTTATGTAGAAAGAAATTACATCCCACTTTTAAAACTTTAAATTTGATATCAATTTTTTCTGAGTTAAATGGATTTAATTATTCAATAATTGTAAAAACGATGGATGAATTAAATAAAAATTATTTAACGACTTTGATGTATTTCTATAGTTGGAAATGCATTAGCTGAAAGGG
Source organism: Nephila pilipes (assembly GCA_019974015.1). Taxonomy (NCBI): domain Eukaryota; kingdom Metazoa; phylum Arthropoda; class Arachnida; order Araneae; family Nephilidae; genus Nephila; species Nephila pilipes. Next base: position 142,380 of record BMAW01026054.1, read on the forward strand.
ATTTTAGTGATATCAGCAATAGACAAAGGAATGAGTCATTCGATAAAATAAGTAAAAACGACTTTGCATGTCTAGAATGCAAAAAAAAAAAAAAAAACTGTTTTCTTTAAAAAGAAATTTGACTCGCCTTAATAAAACATCCCATATAGTAATTTTAAATATATGCCCAGTTTGAAGCTCTTTTAAAGGAACAGACAACTTACGGATACATCATTTAAAAGTCCACGGACAGTTCTTTGATAGTATCACTGCTTTCACTTCTCCAAATACGAGGGTAGTTTGAAACGCTTAACGTGAAGAGAGCAGTACTCGTCAATAAAAACTGAAGAATGTGGTTGCGCATCTTTTGATAGGTATACACCCAAAATTTCAGCCATTTTTGAAGCCCATTTTTTGTTTGACAATCGTTTCAGATAGTCGATGCTAGTGCTTTTGTGAAAATGGAAAAAATCGAGAATTGAGCTGTCATTAAATATTTGTTTTTTAAAGGCAATATACTCACTCAAATCAAAGATGCGTTTAACCCTATGCCCGGGAACTCTGAACTATTATTGACCACCGTGAAAGTTTGGGCAGCTCAATTTAAACGTGGCCGTACCAACTTGGAAGTCGAGGAACGTTCAGGCCTTTCCAAAAACTGCGACCACTGATGATAACATCGAAAAGTTCACCAAATGGGGTTAAACGGCCATCGAATTAAAGTGAGAGAGATAATAGAGGCTGTGAATATGTCCAAAGTACGTGTTGGTCCCATATTGAATCAAGATTTAGGTATGAGAAAGTTGACCTCGTGTTGGGTGCCATGTTTGCTCACATTGAACCAATCACATGTTCCACTTTCAATGCTCTGTTGGCACACTTTAGCTGCAGGAAATCAGAGTTTTGGCTCAAAATAATTAATGTAGAGGAAATATAGTTACACCATTATACGCCCGAAACAAAAATATGGTCAAACCAGAAAACTGCTAAGGGAAAATTGCCTCCAAAAAGCAAAAACAGTTTTCTTTATTCTAGGAAAGTGATGACGACTTTTTTTGGGGGATATTCATGACGTTATTTGAATCTCTTATCTTCAAACAGGAAAATCCATTACAAGATCATACTACGTATCATTACTTAACAAACTAAAGACAGAAATTGTGGTGAAATGGCCACATTTGCAGAAGAAAAAATATATTTTACAAAAGACAATGCGCCCCCTCACACCTCAGCGGACGTCATTGTGAAAATCATGAATTACGGTTTGAACTGTTTGACCACCTCCTTACTTACTAGATCTGCCCCAAGCTACTTTTTTACCCTAATCTAAGAATTGCGTTCAAAGGAAATAAATTTTTGTTCGATGAAGAGACCATCACCTTCGTAAGCAATTATTTTGCAGAGAAAGGCGCCGAGTACTATTTGGATGGACTAAAGAGATGGGAGGATCAGTCAGAGAAGTATGTTGCCTTACAAGGAGACTATGTAGAAAAATAAAAATAAATTTAAAGACATAAATGTCTTGTATCTTTGTTAGGTATGAAACTTTTCAGAACACATTTGTACTATATGCTGGATGCCCCTTACGGAGAAGGAAAATGATGCTTTTATAATTTCTTTCTTCTATCCAGAGTGTGACAGAAATTGTTCAGCAATACATGGATTAATTCAACATTTGAAACGTTATGCATCTGATGGAAACGACATCGCTGCACTCAGCGAATCAACTGACAATAATCCATCTTATTTGGACATTGGGCTATTCGCGGTTTCTCTTCACTAATCTTGGGGACTTTCAATTGAGATTGATTGCTTTCACTAAACAAACTTTGCCCAACCAAAAAAGAAACGTGATGAAGAATCTTAATATGTAAAGCAGTTAGGAATGAAGTGAAGCGGTCGAATTAAGAATTATATAAACTCCATCTGAAGGAGTAGAGTATCTGAAGGAGGATCAGAGAGGCGTTGTAGTGAGAGGAGGTGAAATCTAAGTGCTATATAAGAGAAAGGCGGAATTAAAGACTAGTATTGAGGCTTCGAGTAAAGATTACTCGGAAAAGGATTCGGTCTAGTATTTTCAGCAGTTGTTCCAGATTCAGAGTTGCAGTCGATAAAAGATATTGGTAAGAGATTATTATTGGTGGGTTGAACTAAGGTGTTAGAAAGCTTAACCTGGAGAGCGTATGTATTGGTGTCATAGTAAATATATACTGATAAATTGTGAAAGTTGTTTTGGTGGTTCTGTAATTATTTGTGTCGTAGTATTTAATATTTGAAATTAGTGATGGCACAAGAGGACGCCCGGGTCGGTCGGGTGTTACAAGTAAGATCCCTTCATCAAAACCACAAACTGTCATTTAGTGTGCTTTTAAGAATATAATCAAAATGTTACGTTTAGACAATAGAGACTAGCTCCTTATAATGAAAATTGGCTATTAAATAACGAGACTGACGCTGTAAAACATTTTAGTACGAATTTATGTACATAGTCCCTTTTTATCACCTTGAATACACATCATTCCTCTATCCCTACAACATTCCATATGAATATTCCACTGTTGGAAACAGTGGTAGAAGTCATCTATTATCAGTTCCTTCAGGACGTTTGCCGTTTTCGCTTTCACAGCTTGGACAGACTCAAACCATGATTCTTTTAATGCATATTTCACCTTAGGAAACATTTAGAAGTCGCATGGCTCACGATCTGGTGAATAAGACGGAGGGTCTAATGCTGCGATTCTGTACTTGGGTAGAAATCTCTTGACAAACATTATGGAATGAGCCGGCGCATCGTATTGACGGAGAAATTTGCCATACGGATTCTTTGACATTTCCTACAGTCTCAGATATCGCACGAATACTTAACCGACAGTCAAGTTGAACCATATTACCGATTGTATTGATATTGTGTTATGTTTTTGATGACAAAGAGCGACCCGGACTGGAATCATCTCCAACGTCTTCTCGGAGAAAGCTAAACCACTCAAAAATGAGGGCACGAGTAAACATTCATTGAATTAATAGAATTAATTCTTCAAAAATTAGATCTCCATTTTTGTTGGCTAGGTCAGTTTGTAATGAAAGTTCTTGAGTATCTTCAGACTCAAGAACATTAGAATTTTTCTCACACCCGCTTATGATAAAGAATGACATTTGTTCGGTACGGTTATGACTTGGCGCAAATCTACGCTTGACACGCACCAAGCGATTCTCGTTTCATCCCGCCAAGCTGGTGTCAGAACGACTTTAACGTTCCACTAATGAAGTGAACGTATGATCGATTAACTGAATTGAATGTAAAAAGCTATACCTTTAGCAGCAGCATGAGCATATGATTGTGATTATCGTCCTAACAAAATCGAAAGTATTTAATATATTCATGTACGTAATGTACCATTTTGCATGCACATTGATACCAGTTATTACTGAAACTATCAACCTTGTTATTTTTGCTAAAATTATACAGTCCATCCATTTTTCGCAATTTATTTAATCTAAGCTATTCTCCACAACAACATTTAAAAAAGTACGTTCATTTAATTGTCTTGCATCAATATGTCCTGTGTAACTTCCACATCCTGTTTAATGTTCCATTTTAATTCAATTAACCGCTGTTAAAGTTTTTACAAAATTTTTCCTTTCACTTTAAATTCCGAATTCCAAAAATATGATATTGTGGAAGAGGGTATATCGTGTTGGTATTGATTATCGAATTTGATGGAGAATTCCCTTCTCTATCTGTCACCCTGTCTTTTCAATGATAATGCCGTTTGCAAGTTATATTCTAGTCTGAAATATGCCGGAAGTACTCTCGAGAAGAGTGAATCATCTCTATTTAGGGGCCTAGGTGCAAGAAATTATTTAGGGCCCTAAACTTTTTGCGAAGTAACGAAAATTACAAACATGAACATATATATTGCTAACATATATTTATTTAATGCGTGTTTTTGGGGGTTTTTTGCTAACACTTGTACATGAATTACTTCAGAAAAATTAAAAATATTTTGCGATTTCTTTTTCTATGCTTTATATAGCATGCACATTTAAGCGTTCTGTACAGATGCTCAACTAAAAGGTTCGATCTAGGTGGACACACTCCACTACATTCGAATTCATTTGTGATAGTCTAGTCGATATAATCCATGCTGAACAATTCTCAAAAAAGATTTATTTCATCTGAGGGCATCTTCATACATTTTGCATATATTCCATGGTAGCGAAACAACACATAAGAGCGCAGAGATGGAACTTGGCACGAGAAAAGCGTTAAAACCGATACAAGAGAGCGACCAACGGCCTTAAATAATACCACAAAGCGTTGAAGTCTTGGAATTCTGCTTACTTTGAAGTTATTATTATTTGGCTTAGGATGCTCTCACCCAACGCTTGACTTTAGAAAGCGAAAATGACAGTTGCTATAAAATGCAAGAAAATTAAAAAGAATTTGATAAAAGGCATTACTTCGATTATTCACACACGCACACCCACATCTTGACGACGTTATCATTGATGTTGGCTTGATGAATAAGGCAGTAATTAATTTTAGTTAATTTGGATGCTTATCGAACGATTCTGATTTTTACATGATATTGACCAAGTCATGGGGAAAGAACAGTGCGTGATGGCTTACATAGCCAGAGAAAAGAGTGAGCGTTTAATCGCGGAGACAGCTCATATAATAGAGATGAAAACGGGAAATCCCCGAAAAATTTTTGTTTGTTGGCAAAAAAGGGGGTTCCTGAAATAGCATAACACTTGCTACTTCAGAGAGGAATTCGGAATTTTCAAAAGTGGAAGAAAAAGTTTCACGTTAAGAAATTGAATGAAAAGTACAATGTTTAATTTTTTTTATCATCATATATATTGCAAAGGTTTTTAATATCTATTTCTTTCATAAATGCTCCGAAACCTTAAGGTTGAATATCATTTTGAAGACGCAGGAATGTATTCACTAATGCCAACACTCCATAATAAGCTTTTGAGATTCAACTGTATTGAAAGATAAGTTCATGGCAGTCATATATCAATGTAGGAAAAGTGCTCTACATTTCACTTAAATACCTATATTTGTTCAAAGTTTGTGTAAAATATTTTTAATAAATTTCCCAATTATTCTAATAACAAAGCATATTTAATAAAAGTATTTTAATCTGACGTTCATTTTTTTTTCTTTGTCATGAAAACTTCCTAAATAAATAATTTTTCTTCAATTTTGCAGTAAGAGAAGATTTCATTTTATCAGAAAAAATAAATATTTATACTCAGCGTATTTTGTTAAAATTGTAAATTACTGGGTTACTAAAATTTAATTAAATAAAAACAGCTTCTTCCTATTTTGAGAGGTTATCATACTAATAGAAAACACTGTAGGCAGTTTTCTTAGAAAATAGTATATGTACTTTTGAAAGATGACTTTTATAAAGATACTTAAAATTAAATTAATTTTTTCTTTTTTTAACCTTTTAAATAGTAAAGTCAGTAGTAGAAAATCTATTAAAAAAGAGAGTTTACATACACAAATCAACAAAAAAAAATTAAACTAACATATTAATTTTTTACTGTCCCATTTTCAAAATTTATCCTGAATGTGAGATTTTTAATATTTGGGGATGATGTAAGTGGTTATAATTCATTCCACATCATTTATACGTAAGCACTTTCAAATTTTTGCTGATTAATAAAATCTTTTCTATATTAGTACATGTAACTTAATCAGTATTCCATATTAGTTATTAAATAAAGTTATAAATTAATAATCACAATTCTGTTGCACTATTTGTGAGTATTTTTGATTCCAAAAAGTATTTTTTTAAATATAAAAAGTTATTTCATAGTACATAAATGCCTTTCAAATAAGAATTTGACATTACACTTCTTAAATGTGAGTCTAGTGTTTATGCAACGTATAGCGATACTTTGGTAAATCAAGATCAAATGAGAAATTCAAAATTCTTAATGGTTTTCTACCATTTACATACTTTTCCTAATTACTTGCAATATGTATATTTCGTTAAAAGGATTCCTCAATATCAAAGAATACATATAATGATTAAAATTTAATGTCAAGTTCTTCATGAAATAGAGGCATTTCATTAACAACCGTAAGAAAATTCTTATTTTATTGGAACGTAAGACAAAAGGGTAGCATTATGATTTCATTAATTCGATAATTAATACTAATTTAAACATGTAAAAAAATATTAATAATCTGTAGAGGGTATACGATAGGCAAGCGCTCTTCTCAAAATAAAATATACAGATACACAGTTTTGATAAAATTTCATTTTATTTGTAAACATATTCTACGAACTCACTCACACACACACACACAACGTCGCAACATTTTCTAAACCAAAACAATCATCATTTTTTATCTTTTTGCCACTTTCTGTCCACTAATTCTGCAAATCTATTAAAAATGAACCATGGCAATTATTTATACGTATAAAATTACGTGTAGACACAACTTATTTCTATAGATTTGACAACTACTGAACTGAGAGAATACGAGTATATTTGAAACGAGGAAGTCAACTATTAGGGTTCTATGTGTGTATTAGAGCTTGTGTGCTGACAATTATTTCGTAATTTATATTCTTCCGTTAGGTAACAAAATGTATTTAATTTTTAAAAAATCTGTCTTCTCTGCATTTTCAGGTGAATGTTTCTTCAAAAATTTTACTATAACCCTCGAAGAATATTTTTAAGATCATCAAATACATTTTTTTATACTCCAAAGTGGAGAGGGGGAGAGAAATAGCGGTCAGCTGACCGCAAGTCGCCTGCTAAAAGTTTTTTCATAGCCCGACAAGTCAGTCAGAAAAATCTACCTGGAGTCAAGAATTTTTCCTGTACATAAAATTATTCAAAGCGAAACTAGATCTATTTACAAGGCAAGCAGGAGAAGGCAATTATTATCATTTCCCCATTAAAAGGAAAACAGAAAGTGCCCGAAAGTGTTTCTGCTAAGAATAGGAATCATCTGTAGAATTTGGAGGACGAGGGTCACAAATTTTCAGGACTTCGCAAAAACTGAGATTGATTTCAATTCGCTCGCTTATCCCATCACTGACTATACTCTTATTGACATGGCGAAAGAATGTATGTAGAAAAGTGTGATAAGATACATTTATCTTATTATATATATAAACATTCTAAAATTAAATGCGCTTGGAGCTACAGATAATATGAAGTTTTCCCAATAAATAATTGAATAAAACTATCACTAGTTAATTTAATTTATTTTTATTGATTTTTATGGTACAAACTATACATTTTCTGAAATTTAAAGCTAAGTGAACGCAATCATTGCAAAAGTTGCAACCTGCCGCTAACCTTCGTATCCACAAAATATCCATGGAGCCAAAGCAATTGTCAACTCCTGCTCTTCAGATATATTTTGCAGAACTATTAGGTGTAATAGTTCCGTTTTAAGCAATAATTCTGTTAATAAATTTTCCAATTTTATTTTGAAAACACCCGTAAATTTCAAGTTATGAAATCGTGTTATTTAATCAAAACGGACAACTGTAGAAATTATTTAATTTCTATAGTTGTACAGAGAATAGTATAGAATAAATGAAATCGAATTTCTACTAGTGTGGGTATTTTTCTCTCTTCTCTATCTTATTATTATTATACAGAAATAGCTATTTCCTTTTATTAAATAACAATTCAACCGATTCTCATAAAAATTCATTATAAATTTGCTTTCAATCTCTTGTGACATCAGATTAGAAATGTGTCATTTTTGTGCAAAATTATGAATCGATATCACCAGCACGTAACAGGTTTTATTTTATTTTACAGTTGCTTCATGAAGGATATTCACTTCAATATTTTTTTATAATCGAGCTATAAAATGTAGTAATAAACAATTTTTTTTAAAAAAAATTAAGGTCCATTATAATAAAACGAAAAATTCCATTTTCATGATGAATATACCAGGTATGGCTATTAAATAACGAGACTGGTGCAACTACAGAAGAAGAACGTATGCGCCAAACGCCAGTGACCGAAAATTGCTTAGCGTGAAGCCTTTTCTTTCGAATGCTGTGTCTCTCGTTTCTTTGAACAAATCCTTATACCCGAAGACTTCGTTCGTGTCAGAATTATGTTTTTTTCACCAGAAAAATTGTAAGCGAGCAGTGAATTGCTGTAAAATTTCTCATTAAACTAGAAAAAACCACTACTGAAACTTATACTTTATTGAAAGAAGTGTATGACAATAAATGTTTATCGCATGCACGTGTTGTTGAGGGGTTTAAGCTCTTTCAAGATGACCGAGAAGACGTTGGAGATTATTTCCGCCTGGGTTGCTCTCTCACGTCAAAAACGGATGACAATATCGAAAAAATCGGTAATCTGGTTCAATCTGACTAGCAGTTAAGTGTTCGTATTATAATTGAAACTTCAAGAAATGACAAGAAATCCAGATGGTAAATTTTTTCAACAAGATAATGTGCCGGCTCATTCCACAATGACTGTCAATAGATTTCTACCACAAGTATGGAATCGCAGTGTTTTACCATCCGCCTTATTCACCAGATCTTGAGCCATGCGATTTCTTGTTTCTTCAAATTTTTTGTTGTGTCCAAGCACAGTACCGAGCTATCGGCTTATATCACAATTTGAATTTGAATCTTGAATTAATATTTAGTTTTTTTTTTAAAATCTAGGACTAAGTATGAATAATAAACGATATAAACAAACAAAGTGATGTCTTGTATATCCTTTGATTGATGATAAAGTGTGTTGTTCTTCTCTTACGTGCCTTCCATTGTAGTTTTAAGCTTATTGACTGTTAATTAGACGATATTAATATGGCTGTAGAGTTAAAGAATAAAAGAAGGCCGTCACAAAGTTTGCGCCTACAGATACCTTTAACGTTAGCTATTCTATTAAATACTGAGATAAGTCTTTGACAATCGGTTCATTAAATATGTGACTGAACTTTATTTATAAGTTAGGGATAAGATACTAAGAAGTAGCGTTCCCAATGCATCACAAAGTTTTCATCATGAAATAAATGTTCTCTTAATTTATTTGACAGAATAATAGAAAAAACATTTTCAAAATAAATATTATTACCTTTTACTTGTAGTTTGAAGTGTTATCTAAATATATAAAATGAACTTAAAAAAATAGTGATAAATTAAACGAATACTTAAAATAGTTACGAAAAGCCGTCGTATTTTTGTTTCAAGGTTCACAAAATCATTCGAAGTAAATTTCGTCTTAATTTAATCCTCTTCTGAGACGGGAAGTGAAAAAAAACTTTTAAAACAATTTGCAGTTTGCAGTGTAAATAAAATTATAAATAAAATTACGTAATATAAATAAAATTACTGAATTATATTTCTCCTAAGTACGAGCATTCTTTATTAAATTATTCTGTTCGCAAGTTATTTTTATATATTCTATAACAAAAAAAAAAAGACGACGCACCAAGGAGGCGTTGCCCGAATGTAAAGAAATTTCGTATGCAAAAACATTTGGACCGAATATGAATAGATATTTTGATAGAAATTTGATAGATTGGATAGAAATTTGATATATAATGAAGGAATAGCAGGAGCTACAGCGGATTGGAATTGTGCACTTAGCAGATGTATATAAGAAGCGATTCTCAATCTGTTGGTCAAATTTTCTGTTGCATTGCGATTTAGGATACCTTTCAATGACTGAAAAAAAATGCCTCAACCAATGATTCTAGCTCATTACGAGCAACTGTCAGATTTTGAAAGAGGTCATATCATTGGAATGAAAGAGGTAGGTCGGGTGAATCGGAGAATCGCTCGTCATATGAGTATGATGGTAGTGTTCGACCTAGGATCACAGCAGATCGGGAGGACCAAGTGATTGTCAGATAATCTGTCACAATCCTGATTCATCGTTATCAACCACCAGACGTACGACTCGCACACGAGTGTCCACCACGACCATTCACAGATGGGTGATAGTGGGAAATCTACGCTCGTGCCGACCGCTACACCAACTGCCACTCACGCCTGCACACTGTAGAACCAAATTATGTAGTGCTTTGCTCTATCAGGTTGGAATGATGCTGGCTGGGGACGTAGAGTATTTAGCGACGAATTCCGCTTCCAAATGTGTCCTGACGTCTCTGGAGACGCCCAGGGCAGCGTGCCAATCCTCCTTTCACTACTACACGCCACACAGGCCCTCAACCAAGGGTTATGATCTGGGGTGCCATTTGCCTTGATAGCCGGACCCTTTGGTCATTATTAAAATCACATTTACACCACATTGGTAAGTCGACGACATTCTGATACATGTTTTGCTATCATTTCTTTGCAGTACCCTGGCCTCCTTTTTCAGCAAGGTAATGCCAGACCATACATGGCACGTGTTGCTATGAACTGTCTTACAGCTTGTCAAACACTTCCTTGTCGAGCCAGATCACCAGATCTCTCTCCAATCGAGAATGTCTGGGATATGATGGGAAGGCGACTCCATGTAACAGGGAATGTTGATGACCTAGCCCGAGAATTGGAGCACATTTGGTAAGAAATACCACAGGTGACTATCACTGAGTTTTATCACTCTATGCCACATCGTGTAGCAACTTGCATCCAGGCTACAAGTGAGTCAACATCTTATTGAGCTCGTTAGTTTATAATTATGTCACTCTGAAAGAAATCTTTCTATTTTTCTGAAATTCTAAGTATTTTCTATTATGTACATAATTTTCGTTTCCGCCAATTTTTGTCTCCATCGGACTACTCCTTCTTGGTGCTTCGTTTTCTTGTCATAGAGTGTATTCATCATGAACTGAATTGTTTAATGGTTTAAGTGTAACAATTAGTGTACATATTGCATTAATATACTACAAATAATTGTTTAAAAAATAATATTTTAGAAACTAATATATGTAACATTTATCGTTTTTCAATATAATTCTATTGATCAGGTAATCAAATGGAATGTAATCTATTTATACTTTTTTCTAGGTTAAATGGTGGAAAGGTCCATTATACTATTATTTTATCATCCGCAATTCAGTAGCATGGTGGAACGGTTCTATCGTTAGTTGAAGACGACAATCAATGGAAAGATGAACTGAAATATTGCCAAGCATTCTTTTTTAGCTTTTTATACTGTTTAGTCTTTTTTAATTTTCCTATCCGCCAATTTTTTTCTCCCTCGGATCACTCCTTCTTAGAGCTCCGTTCTTTTTTTGTTATCGAGTGTATATGTCGAAATGTTATATATATATGAAACATATTAAAAGTTTGTTTCAACTTTAATAAAACATTACGGGTAAATGGCCGAAATTAATAACCCTTTTTTCCTACTAAACTTATTTATTCATTCTATTAGAGAAAGCATTATTTTCTGATGAACTTAGCCCGTCTTCGGCCAACCGAAGCGAAATACCATAGAGATTACAGCGGAGGTTAGAAGAGAGAAGAGAATAAGAGAAAGATGACGCTTTTTCGCTGTGCGATAAATTATAAAGCAGGGATTTGTTCCTATAGACGTAATAGAACACGTGAATTCTTAGAAATTCAACAAGATGTAGAGAATCTAATACGGATTATTCTGGCAGATTTATGACCCTGGGGAAGCGGATTGATCCAATTTTATAAGCGATCTAATAAATAAAATAATAATTTGGAATTGGATCAGGAAATAAAAATGAACTCTTTACTTTTGAATTAGGGAATGAGCTATTAAAAGAAATTAATAAAGTTAGAGAAAAAACATTACACATATATATATATGTATATATATATATATGTTTGTATGCAGATATGATATTATATAGACACACACATATGTATATATATGCTTATATTTATGTAGATATATATATATATGTGTGTGTGTGTATTACGGTATATATGTATATATATATATATATATATATGTATTACGGTATATATGTATATATATATATATATATATATATATATGTATGTATTACGGTATATAACACATCAATCAATAACTCCCGAGACTAACCCAGAGATGGCACTCGTAGTAAACCAGTAACCAGGTCTTTCTAGAGTACTAACCTTTGCTTGAAACGTGTCAAAATTTTAAGTCGATCGGACCAGAAACAGCTGAGTTATCGAGGTTGGAGTAAAGTCGTTTTGTAGTTTGTTTAAAAAATGGAAAAAACCGAGTTTCGTGTTCTGATAAAACATTGTTTTTTAATGGGTAAAAACACCGTGCAAGCGAAACAATGGATTGAAAAATGTTACCCGGACTCTTGTCCATCCAAAGCAACGATTTGTCGGTGGTTTGCCGAGTTTAAACGTGGTCGTACCGACACAAATGACG
>BMAW01026054.1:165220-229110 GCA_019974015.1 Nephila pilipes
AATATGCTTCAAACTAACTAATAAATGTAAATATGCTTCAAACTAACGATGACGTCGTTGTACTACTATTTTACAAGTTTATTAACAGACTTTCACATGAGGGTGAACTAACAACTCCACGAACATTCAAAAACTTCTGATAATGGCTAGCGAAGAATGCGTGCCTTTCTCTTATGCCACTCCAATGGCGCACTGAACCGCTTGGCGAATCGGGTGGCCGCGGTAGCCTAGTGGTCATGGTTTCGGATTCGTGGCCAGCGGTTTTCGTTCAGTCGCGGGTTCGATCCTTGGTCACCAAAGACAAGCCGTGTAGACGGGGCTGATGCACGTTAAATCTGTCGGGGTCCAAAGTCCTTCCGTTGGCGTGGTGTGGATGTTAGGAGAGGGTGGTGCCAGCTCAGGTGTCCTCCTCGTCACTTGACCGTGGTTCAAAATGGCGAGGTCCGTCGCCAATAACCCTCATGTTGCTTCTGGTGTGACGTTTATAAAAACTAAACTAAATTGGTGAATCTGAGCATTCGCCAACAGGGAAGCGCTGTCACTAACATCCCGTCCGTGCCTTGAAATATCATTTCAAACCAACAATAGGTTTACATAAAATACAAATTAGTGGCACAACGAATATAAGAATTATGACATAATTATTTCAATAATAAAAAGTAATTAACTAAGATTTCAGTTTGGCAATAGAAATATTTCAATATTCTTATTAGTCAATAGGTAAAATAGCAATTTTTGAAATGGGACTTCTTACAATATTACCATTTGGTAATTTTAACTGTACAATTCGAATTTTACCGTCAGTAATAGGGTATGTCTGAGTTATTATTACCAAAGCATTGAGTTATCGGAAGATTATCCTGCTTTAGCAATGCAATACTATTAAATTTTACATTTAATTTATCAAATTGCCATTTACTACGTGCTTGTAAATTGTTAAGATAATCCTTTCTCTACGACTTCCAAATATTTTGTAAACTTTAGCAATTTTTCGATACTTATTAAGTTTATTAGTATTTACAGAACATAAATTTAATTTAACAATTGCACTAATAGCTCTTCCGATGTAAAAATGAGCAGGTGTTAAAACTTCAAAGTTTTCTGCTTCAGCTGAAAGGGGAATGAGAGGTCTCCAATTCAGAATTCCCTCAGTTTGAAAAGTTACTGTGAGGAATTCTTCTAGAGTCAAAGATAATTTGCTAAAAACACTTTTCAAATGAAGTTTAAAAGATTTAACTTCAGCTTCTCAAATTCCTCCGAAGTTGGGTGATCCGACTGGTATAAATTTCTAATGTACTCCCTCAGCGGAGGACAAAATAGCCACCCTCTCATCCGGTTGCATTACGAGATTATGTAGCCTTTTTAATTCCTTTGATGCTTTTGCGAAATGTGTGATATTATGTAAAATTATGCTAGCACATTTACCACGACTAGAGTGAAAAAACGCTTGAAGGTAGCGATGAATGCATTTGAAAATTATTCAGTTACTATTTCCGAGAGAACTACTGGAGTAGTGATGCAAAAAAAAATAGTCACTTAAATTTTATTCAAAAATCCCTTCCGCAGATTTCGGAATTTAATAAAAATGGGTCCACAATAATCTACATCAGTAAGGTGAAAAGAAAAGGTTTCTGTAACCCTCGCTTTTTAGGCAAATTGACCATGATCTGAGTAGCTAAAATTTTCTTGTGTTTAAAACAAGTAATTCAATTATGCACTTTTTTCTGTAGTGGTTTCTACCGTTAATTGGCCAAAATTATAGCCATTAAAGATGAAGTAAAAAATTGGGTCCTATGTGTAAGAACCCACTCCAGAAGGACCACTATTTTTTATACTACTTATATATTTTATACTTCTTTACCACTACTTTTTATGAAAATATTCCAATTTCAATGTTGTAAGTTCGTGATTTATTGGTAAAATTATAGGATATTTAGCATTTTTGCTTAGTTCTGAATTGATTAACCTTCCTTCAACCCGCAAAACTGGAATTTCATTTCGAAAAAAGGTTTAGAAATGTCAACTTATTTTACGGGATGCACTTTTACCTAGTTCTAACCCTTTGAGGTGTGGTATATAAAAACATTAAATTTTAGTTAAAATTCCTCTGATATGAATTAATAATGCTAAAAGGACACAACATCGAGCGGTAAAATTAATTTTTATTTATTTCCTGATTTTTAAGACCCGGAATAAGTAATATATCACCGCCCCTCTAGGATATCTCGTTGCTCCTCGAAGTTCATGTATTCCTTCGAAGAAATAATAAATAATTTCATAAAAAAGTATGTTATTTTAGTTAATTTGGGAAATATTAGGATCACAAAATGCTTTTTAAGAAAATGAGAACTTTATGATTAATTTTTATTTCTATGAGTGATAACTCGTGCGAAAATCTGTTAATTAATTTAAGTGTAACTTTTTTATACATATGTAATTTTCATAATTTAATGATAAAACTATGTTATAAACTTAATAAACCAAATTTAGTAGAAAAGTATACGCAGTTTTATACAAAATAAGGCATATTTTTTTGCATATATTGTAAGAATATTTTCATCCTCACTTGTTTCTGAACGTAATTCCTATCCTTCAGAAGGGAGCTCTTTAAAATACACCAGTTTTTTTCAATCGAAAGTCCTCGTGTGGCATTCTTTTAAAAATATTTTTTTAGAAATATATATATTTAAAAAACTAATTAAAAATAGATTAAAAGACTAATATAAATAAAATTAAGAATAAGCGTAGACCCCGTAAGAATTCAAAAACCAGCCGTCCGCGATAATTGTTCGCATTCGAAACGTAACCTCTCACATATGTGATGAACAAATGTGTCAAAAAAAAAGTTCAACCCTTCTTATTCTGAAAGTTTTATAGGATGTAATCTGAGGGCTCTGTTCTTCTTACAAAGAGGGTAACTCTTAGCTGTATTGTTTGCTGTATTGCTTACCTTTCTTCAATGATTTACATATCAGTTGATAAAGCTCACCGCTAGAGGCAATGAATCCCTACTGTCAATCCTCAATCGTCGGCAGCTTATCGCCTACTTTTATTTCATGCTAAAACTATACATCAATTATCTTTTGCAAGTCTCATGTCTATCACCAACACGAATCCCTAATCTGCTGTCTCCAGCCGGTTTTATCTTAGATGCCTGCGAAGACTCTCCCTCCGTATTTGCTTTGTTAGATTTGTTTGCAATAGCTTAGGTTTTGAGAAACCCTTTTTCTCCCTGCGATTTTGTTTGTTGTCTTTTCAATGGCACTCACAGAGTTGATTAATTTTTATTAGTTATCAAATGAGCTATTGTTTTAGGTGAAGTGTTTTGGCATTCCAGAGCACTTTTCAATTTCTTATCATTTGCTTCAATTTTAATTACATTTATTTTAAATATAATCAATTTAATAATTTATCGTTTACTTTCATTTTAATTTCGGAAAAGTTTACTATTCTTCATTTCTCAAAATTTCATCTTTTACTTTTAATTCTTTTATTTAACTGAGTAATTTAATAATAATTATGAAAACGCACACCTTAATTGGCTAATCTGTCCTTTGGAAAACTTTGCAATAGAATTTTTTTTTCCTGTTTTAAATTTCTTTTCTTCGGAGAATAATTCTGATTTTTGCGTCACTGGCCCTTTATAACTTATTTAAGACATCTATATTTTACTCTAATAAAGTGAACTGTCACATATCAGTCTGATTCGAAAATTTTAGTGCTGCCATCTTTTGCTGTATAACTCTCTGTGTGGGCGGCGGTATAAATTTGGTATACTATTTGGTAAATATATACTATACTACTTGGTAAAATGATCTTTGCTTCGGACGTAAATGCAAACACCATAGGCCGGTTCTGATGAGTCCGAAAATTTTTGAATTTCTACTAGTGCATCATTAGTTGGAAGTACGCAACGAGGAATGTTCAAGAACTTGATGTTTTGGAGATTGCGAATGAAATTATGAAATTCACTTTTTTCCTTGTTGGGGGCTTCTGCATCCCAAGACAGTCCCAACAACCATAATTTCTGCATGAAGACTTTAACTGTCACAAAAAGAGAACCAACAAGACCCAATGAATCGTGTAACTTTGCAATGAATGACAGAATTGTCCTTTTCGTAAGGATTGAGGGAATATCTTTGTGGTCCACCAAAAAAAGAAAAATATCTATTTTTTGGATCCCACTAAAGTTTTCACTAAAGTATGTTCAATTCTTCTAACGACATATTTTGGCCGCCGTAGTCTAGTGGTCACGGTTTCGAGTTCTTGACCGGCGGGTTTCATTCAGTCACGGGTTCGAGCCTTGGCCACGAAAGACCCGCCGTGTAGCCATGTCTGATGCACGTTAAATCTGTCAGGGCTCAAAGTGCTTCCATTGGCGAGGTGTGGAAGTTAAGAGAGGGGGATGCCAGCTCAGGTGTCCTCCTCGTCACTTGAACGAGGTTCGAAATTGTGAGGTCCGTCGCCAATAGCCCTCGTGTTGCTTCTAGTGCGACGTTAATAATCATTAAACTAAATAAATTAAATTCCAACGACATGTACTTGATCGTCACTTGAGACTTGTGAAAGAAGTTTATGACTATTAGGGCACCATTTATAAAGATGCATTCCACCTGCTTTTTTTCATGCCAATTAGATGTTGCTAAATCTGAATCGCTTTTTCAAAGTCTGGCGCACCGCTAAGGATATCATCAACGTAAAATCATTATTGACTACAGGTGCTTTTAAGGGAAAATTGTCCTTTTCATCTTCTGCTAATTGAAGAAGGGTTCGAGTGGCCAGAATGATCCGTAGGTCACAGTCGTGAAACGATAAGTTTTTCTTGGAGAATCAACAGAATTTGTCCAAAGAATTCATAACATATCTTGTTGCGAATGGTGTATCTTCATCTGCCTATAAATCTTTTTCACATCAGCTGAAAAAGCAATGATGAGAATCCGATATCTAAGAAGAGTAGACCTAAGTTCTTTTTTTTTTTTACAGTTCTCAATTTGAGTAAAATGTCATTCAATGATATGTCGCTAGAAGTTTTGGCAGAAGCATTGAATACTGCTCTTAATTTTAATGAACTTTTTATCAGACTTAAGGATTCTTTAACTTCCTCCATATGACCGATGTTTTCATATTCCGCAAGAAATTTATTAAATAATTGTTCAATGGCTGGGATTTTATTTAATCGAATCAAAGTGCTATTAACTCGGTCACTCCCAGCGTATCGCAAGCGATAAGCTCGCGTTTGCTCTCCTGTGCCCAGCGATTCACATTAGATACGCTCCGAGAATGCCTGCTGCAGACCAACGTATCTGATGCACGTTAATAAATGTTAAATAAATGTTGGTGAGAACATTTTATTTGTTTTTTTTTTTTAATGTTACTTCATGGCGATACAATAAAGCGAAATCTATATATATATATAGGTTATTTGGAGTGTTGACCTTGGTGATATGGGCTTGGATTTCACTTCTTGCTATCAGGAAGTGGGTAATTGTTAAAGACACTTGTTGCAGCGTGGCTCTTTAAATGTAATGACATGATTTAAAGGTGTACTTGCTTTTGGTTTGCACTTTTTTTCTTTATTTTTGCTTTTTAGAAGTTCGAATGAGAATTTATGGATGTTCTTGGGGGTTAGGGCTTTTGGTGCAGATGCTCTCAGCTGTTCGTTTCATTCGGTCGGGTTTTTTATTTGTAGCGACAGTCCATGACCAATCGAAAGTATTTATACGACACTAAAACTTGCAAATTAATGAATGAATATGACAGTGATGTTAGGGAAAATAATCCAAATTTGTACACAGCCGTTAAAGGGTGATAGAAAGGATGAAAAAGATGTACCCTTTGCTCAAAATCTTGCGTGAAGCGTCAAAAGCTGACAAAATATGTGTGTAAGACATGTGACGTTGTACTATGCATTGAAGAATTTTTTTTCATAAAAATACCATACAGCAAAATAAGATTCCTTTTATATATCTTAATATTCCACCTAATCATTACATTAATAAATTTATGTATTAAATGCAGTATATTTTGTATTTTCTTAAGATACATGATTTTTTATGTAATAATTTTATGTAATCTTGTGTATAAAAAATATAATTTTCGAATAAATCTTTTTTTCTTTCTTATATTTTAATGTTTAATGCTTTTTAAATAAGATATGTAAATACCAAAATATTCTAATGAATAGCCGATTTTAGAGGAATTTTTTTCGCAAATTAGTTTTGATATTTAAAATCATCTGATCACAGCGTGACACTCCGCGGTAAGAAGACTCTGAACCAGAGAAGCCTTTCTTTTTTCTCCCTCTGGTAGTGAAAGAGCTAATTCGCCTAACAGCCAAATCTTTGTGTAAACCAAGTTCCACTTTATCTTGCACTATTGGCATGCGGACGATATAGCGACCATTATAATCTCTAGAGTGAGTAGCATCAAAATGTTCTAGACAATATTTCAGTTTATCATCGAGAGGTCGTTTTTCTGGTAACGCTTTAACCTCCCAGAACAGTCGTAAAGTATGATCCAAATTTGCGTTTTCCACAGCTAAATGACAAAGACTTTTACTAGAGTCACTTTTCACACTTCCAGTAATTAAATATCCAAAATATGTGTTTTGAAGCAAGATTCGCTTATTGATTCTAATTTAACAGGGGTTTAAAATTTCAAAAAACATTTTTTCTCCGAGCAAAATATGAGATTTCTAAGTTTCAAAAAATCGAAAGCCTGTCATTGTGATTCGCGTGGGTAATTGTATGTATGAAATATTTAATCGATAGATGGTGTTAAATCAGTAATTTTTGGAACCACTAAAAATTCAATATCTGTTTTAAAATCACGATCTTTGTTAGCAAGTACTCTGTTTTTATTTGTTGATTAACTGTTACTAAAGCGCCATTTAATCCGCTGACTGGAACCTTAATTTTATTTCTTTTTAATCCAGTAAAAGTAGAGCAATCATTTGTTACAAACGAAGCTTTAGAAGCGCTGTCTACTACCCCTTTACACTGTCTCCGGAGTTATCTTTCACTTAAATAGATGCAGTATCGAAAGGAACATAAGTTGGTTTTTCTTGGGAAATAAAATTCTGAATAACTTTTTTGCTTCCAGTGAGCTCACTCAAATCATTTTCATCAGTTGCTGAAGACTCTTGGGGAGAAAAAATAGGGGGATCTACACATCCAAAATTAACCACACAAGACAACTGATTAATATGTTGATCCGAAATATTTTTTTTCTTCTATGCAATAAAGAGTAATGCTTTAGCTTACAAACTGCACATCTGATTTTTGACATGCATTTAACTAATTTACGTGATGGATTCAAACAATTAAGGCAGAGATTTTTTGATTTACAAAAAATGAAACGTTCGAATACTTTCACATCTTTAAGAACTATTGGCATTTATATAGAGAATGACTATCTTCACAAAGAATACAATATTGCGAAGTAGATTGTATTAAAAAGTTTTTTTGATTCGTAAGACGAACAGGAACTGCTTCTGTAATTACCAATAGCTTTTGATAACGCAGGATTTGATTCAAAACTGTTAGACATCTTTTTTTTTTACATCTTTTTTTTCCATCTTTATTCCAATTTTACATCTTTTTTTTTCCAAGAAACTCAAAAATGTTTCCCAAGTAGGTACTTCATGAGAGTTAGCTGTTACTTGAAACTGTCTGTCTGCTTCTCTATCTAATTTCGCTCAAATTGAATTAATTAACAAAATATCGACAAAGTTATTGAGTTCAAATTTTAATGCCTCTAAAGAACGAATATTTTTCTACAAGTTATCTATTACTAGAGTTTGGTATTTTCATACCGAAGCGTAAGAGCTTTAAACAAGGATTCAAAATTATTCCAATTACTACAGTGCCCATCGAATTGAGTTAAAGGAATTTCAGGTAATTGAACTTTATTTACATCATTCACACCACTTTTTTCTTCAACTTTATATTTGTTAGTTGCACTAAATTGATAGAGATACAGTTTTTCACTCACCTGAAATTCCTGAATTTCTTCATTGATTTTCGATAACATTCGTTCGACTTCATTAAAGTCATCATCACTTTCGACTTCGAATTTGTTTTTAATTTCTACTCATGTGTCTAATAAAACTTTAAGTTCGATTTCTTTGAAATTCTCCAAAGATTTTGACGATATTTTAGCCAATTGATCTTGTATGTTGCCCCGTTTTCGATTCAACGTTTTAATTGAAGACATCTATTATTAAAAAGGTTTTTGATGGTGCACTAGACCGCTTGGCGAATCTGAATATTCTCAGGGGAAGCGCAGGCGCAGGGAAGCGCTGGCGCCAACAATGTCTGTTATTGCAGAAATCTATCGGAGAAAATCATGATTGTATGCAGGTACATTATTTTGTTTATTTATTTTATATTGAGCTAACGAAAAAAGACGTAAAATTGAAGTACACCAAAAATTGTCTGGCAGACTTTCGTAATCCGCGAAGGACTATTATAAAACTTTTACAAGCGTTTTTACTGTATACCGTAGCAAACGGTGATAACTGCGATCATAACTGTTTGGTATTAAAGAATTTACTTAATATCTGTTAAATGTTTCTCTTAATAAATACTACGAAAAATTCCAATAAAGAAGAAGTTTTCATCGTACCTTATTTTTCTATTCCAAAGTTCGAATCTCGAGTCAAACTTGTTTAAACTTTGAATTTAATATCCTTTCTTCATAAAACTTAATGAATCCAATTAATAAAAAAATTATCATTTAATTCCTTAAAACTGATTTAATTGAAAGTGACGTATTACGAAAACGGCGGCTATGCCCACGTTTCGAATTCGATAAGACTAAATCAACAAAAGAAATGAAAGTGCGCACCCAGCGCCACTCGAAGGGAACTATTACTTAAAAAAAATTTCCAGTTTTCTGAACACCGTTCGCTACGCTATCATTTGTATAATTTCAAAGTCATGTACTTACTTTGTCTTCTAGGCTGTCTAGTAACCTTACATTTTAAAATTTTCCAAAGGCTTTCCCTGAAATCCTTTCCGAGGACAGCATACAAAAAGGGATTGGCAGCACAGTTGAAATGAACGAGAAGCATCGAAGTGTACTGGAAATGGTGAAACCAAGAAGGAAGCTGAGAAAGAGCAACAAAAGAACTCAAGTTATTTTTCAGTTTCACTAACAGTTTAACATACCTTTTGAAAAATATGAGCAAAGGGTTATTTAATATTACTGACGAAAAACGATCTCTCTTAATCGCTTTTCATTCAAATCCGTAAGTACAATTTGTGATCGATTCTCAAATAAAAGCAAGTTGCGACATCTTAGTGACAAGTGATGTCCATTTACTACAATTTTATGAGCGACACCTTCGTTAGACAAGTGTCACACATCTTACAAATAATTCATATCCGCACATGTCCTATATATACAAGACTCAAATAACAAATTAAATGTTATATATATTATGTAGAATTCAGTTTATTATATATATATATATATATATATATATATATATATATATATATATATTCTGAATTTAAAAATTACCTAGCGATTAATCATTAAGGGAAAAAGAAATTTCACATTCATAGTTGTTTATTTGTTTTTTTAGAGAGATCAATAAGTGTCCATAAGGTAGAAGACGCAGCTCCGTCACTTCAATTAGAAGTGCGTAGAACAGAACAGAGGGAATTTTACTTTGAAATTCATTATATTTTCTGGATTTCTCCCGATCACATGGTATAATACGAAGGGATAACGTGGGATTAACATGACGTCTAACAGTATAATAGAGATTATTTCTGACTGATTTATGAATATGGAAGGCTGATTCCACAATTTTATGAGCGCGTGATCTAATAAAAAAAAAGGATAATTTGGAATTGGATCAGAAAATAAGAATTAACTCTTTACTTTTGAGTTAGAGAATGGTAAAAATTAGGAAATTTAAATAGTTTTATATGAGATCAATACATATACACGCATATATATATATATATATATATATATATATATATCTGTGTGTATAAATATATATATATATATATATATATATATATATGTGTGTGTGTGTGTGTGTGTGTGTGTGTGTGTGTATTTGCATGTCCTAACCTATCTGTCAATTTACTATTGATTTAACTATTAAGGGTAAGACACATAGCAGTTCAACACCTCATATTTGGATCACCAGTTTCCTTTCCTTTTTTATCCGTTCTGCATCTTGACTGTTAAACAAATGTGTCCCACCTCTCCTGCGTTTATTGTTTTGAATTGTTTCCAATTGCAAATATGCCTGTAAAACAGCACCAGTAGCAATAAATTGCAATTAATTTTCAAAAGATTGAATACTTCATCTCAGCTAATAATTGATAACAGTTCCAAACTTCTTTATACACACACACACACACACACACACATATATATATATATATATATATATATATATATATATATATATATATATATATATATCGAACTGCAGTCACCCGCCACGTGTGAAGTGACTGCTGTCATCCGATTTTTGCATGCTGAAGGGCTTAATGTTCGGATATGTATCGAAGAATAAGTAATGTGTACGGAAAAAGTTTCATGAGTGACAGCAAAGGGCGGGAATGGTGCAGGCTGAGTCGGGCTCATCTATAAAGGGTCCAGAGGGCAGGAAAACATTTGGGGCCCTAAAGTTTTTGTAAAGCTAAACAAAATTACAAACACGAATATATATTACTAATGTAGGATTTCGTTTTTGCTATTACATTATTTTCTTCAGAAAAATTACAATTTCTTTTTCGATGCTTAATACCGCAAGTACATTGAAACATTCTGCATCCATTCTCCACTATAAAGTTCAGTTTAGATGGGGATATTCGGGAAATTTTTGAAACAAATAACAAAAACTAACCACTCGTATAATCGAGAATTAATTTGGGAGAGTAGATTATCGAAATTCATAGATCTACTATAGAAACTTTAAAGATAAAATTAACGTCTTACTGACAATGATAGGAACATTGTTAAGTCTTCAGATGTAAGAGTACAATATTTATTTCATGATCATGCTGGATACCCCTTGATCACAGGGCCTTGGAGCATGGCATCCTCTGCATCCCCCCAGATGCTTGGCGGGTACTTTGAAGAATGACATGGTAATTTTTGATCTGATGCATGTTCGTGATACAGGAGGACAGGGAAGAAAGTGAGTGGCGCTCAATAATCTTGTTCAGTGAATGGATAAATGATACGAGAAAATTTTCGGTTCACAATTTCCGTGTCGAGGGATTCGCTTACCAAATTTATCCTCCGGTTCCCTATAACATCGTGAGCGAGAGACTTCAGAACAGCAAACTCCGTGCCAGATGGATTCCGAAGATTTCCTGATCGACCATCACAAAACACAGCGAATGGGACTTGCATTAATGTATTTTTAGCTCTACCATGATGAAGGAGAAAATTATTTGAGCAAAATCGTAACAAAGAAGTAGATATGGATCCGTTTCCAAATTGAAGAAACAAAACTTTCTTCGTGGTTAAAAGGAGATGCATTCTCGTTTCCCGAGTAAACCAAAGTAGTTCAAGTGTACATACTCTAAGAGAAAATGTATGGCTACTGTGCTCTGTGATCGCAAAGGAGTACTCTTGGTGGAATTCGTGAAACGTGGCAGGACAGTCACAGCAGCCATCGTTACTTTAGAACATCTACGAAGGGCGATTCAGAGCAAGCACAGAGGAATGTTGCATTGTCCGTATTTACGGCAATGCGCGGCTTCACACTAAAGCTGCAACAAGGACGCTCTAACAGTGTTTTCAAAGACACGGGTTTTATCAACTTTCCTACAACCAGTTCCCTCCATTTTCTATCTCTTTGATCACATGAAATTCATCCTAGGAGGGCAGAAGTTCGGCTCACACAACGAATTGCAGACGAGTATAGAGACGGATTATGTTCCCTGTGATGTTCTTATTTTGATAATATGAAATTAAATGTTAGTTAATCTGACAGTATTGATCAGCAAGTTTAGTCTTTCAACTTTTAAGTGTAAATGTACCCATTTTTAAACATTAGTTTCTGTCTCACTCTGCTTTATGTAAGTTGTGGCTTTATCTATTATCAAGGGCCAAGTGAAGCTCGTCAGATCTGACAGTATTCGGGCGATTACTGAGACTGTGGGAATTGACAAAGAATTCCTAAGCCAAATTTTTCCTCCACGACAATGTACCGGTTCGTTCCACATTGTCTGTCAAGAGGTTTCTGGCCAAGTTCAGTGTTAGACCATACGCGCCTTGTTTGCCGGTTTAGTTTAGTTTAGTTTTTATTAACATCGCACTAGAAGCAACACGAGGGCTATTGGCGACGGACCTCGCCATTTTGAACCACGGTCAAGTGACGAGGACGACACTTGAGCTGGCACCCCCTCTCCTAACATCCACACCACGCCACGGGAGGCTGCCCGTTGCCGTTATGATCTGCCTGTAATACATCTGATATTTGCAAGAAAAAATTTGTCAGTAATTTTTTTTTTCCGGTTATGTATATTTCATGCTCTGTAAACACACTGTAAGCTTATATTTATTTTTGAATTCGAAATTATGTATTATATATATTATGTTCTTTTGTGCATAAATACTGAGTGTGGGGGTTATTGTCTCCCGGTAGGAAATATTTTAGCTTTAACTACCTTGAGAAAGTTAGGTCTCCTTGGGCATTCTGCCAATAGCCCTCGTGTTGCCTTTAGTGTTCTTTTAACAAAACCAATCAATGAATCAATCCTTTTCTTTCATCCTTCTGACTTATCACATTCAAATACATCTCTCCTCATCTCTGTGTAACTCTTTTAGATTCAAAACGAAAATTTGATTTGACGTTAAGAAAACAACGAATTTGAAAATCTCACCTCTCCTTGCTGAGTTCCCGAGAGCCAAACTTTCGAGTAGAATGTAGCCACTTCCATAAGTGACCAGCTTAGAAGGAATGGGACAATGACGATGCATGCCATCTTGATCACCTAGAAGAATATTTAGAGTTTGGATACATTTGTAGATAAATATATAACTTTTTGCTATAAATGAGAATTTTAGGGGAAAAAAATTATTAAAAAAAAAAAAATAGAAATTGACAGAATGCATTGGAATTTCAATCGAGGAAATCACTTTTTTTTTTCAAAAATTATTTGCTTTTCATTCAAAGTTTTCAGATAATACAGAAATTTGTGCTGATAGGTCTAAAGGCGCTCAGCACGTCACTAGATGGATACTTGCACCAATTATTCTTCTGAAACGCTTACTGAACACTCAAATTCATTAGCTCTGAAACTCTTTCACAAATTTTACCTTTATATTGACAGTACGAATATTAAGAATGCTCAGACAGAGTATGTGTCAACTTTCAACACCTTTTACCGGTTACACTACGAGAGTACTCAAAAGCTATTTACAGTCAAAAACAAAATAGACTTCTACTGAAGGTAAAATTGTTAATTCTTTACCAGTTTTCATATCTTTTTCGTGTCATTGATACAGTTTCCTTCAAAACATTTTTGCCAATAACTGTATTTTCATTTTTAACGACTACCACAAATGCTCAACTTTTGTATTTTTTTTTCTTCATTTTATTAATTATACAACCTAGCATTCCAGATTTTACAATAATCATTGTTGTACTTAAAAACTTCTTTGCCTTATCATAACCAATTTCGAGTCCTGTGCCAATACGTACCCCGATTACTTCTTATCCTTCTGTATTTGTCTTGTTTGGGACATTTTTTGAAGTTGTATATGTAATGTTGTATACAGGGTTGATCAAATGTCCCTGATGAAATTTAAAATTTATAATAAAATCAAGTACTTGTCTTACGACAGTGGGGCTTTGACCAAAATGAAAATTTCTTTTATTAAAAGTTTTTATTTACTATGTTAGTTCACGGTGAAATTGTTTTTACTCCTATATCTAAAAAATTGGTTTCGAAAGTAATTCATAGCTGGTGCTGCTTGAGTTCAAAATTCGTTTAATATCCTTATTAGAATTTAGTTCGAAAAAGATAATTAATTTAAAAAGATTTTTTCTGACATTGTAAATCGACACCTCGACCTCACATGTGACGTGGTATGGAAGTTAGTGGCAAAACTTCGCGGCACTGGTTTCTAGGACGCGTCAATTGTGCATCCTGCATTATTGGATGCTATTATTTGACGTAGTATTGCTTGTTTAGTTACACTGTTTTGTAACGTAGTGATCCCAGGTTTCACAAAATCTCTCGATAGTGTGAAGGATCACAAAGCTTAGGTAAAAAAAAATATATTTACAGGTGTATTCACAAGTTACAAGGCGTTTTCATTTTATCAAATTTAGCCATCAGATATATGTTTTCAATAACACGAACAACATAGCAATAAAATGGCACAAACAAAATTTTAAAGAAGTTCTGTGCAAAGTTTTCCAAAGAACAGATTCAGTTCCCCAAGGTCCACTTTTTTATAATTATTATTAAATTACTCAATTAAATATAAGAATTAAAATAAACGAGATGAAATACAGAAATTTGGAAAATAGTAAACTTTTCAGATATTAAAATTAAGAGAAAGCGGTGAATAATTCAAGTAAATATATTAAAACTAATGTAATTAAATTTAAAGAAAAATATAAGCTATTAAATTAAATAATATATCAGCTACATGTAATTAAAATTAGAGCGAATGATAAATTAAACTGAATATATTAAAGCTAAATGTGATTGAAATTGTAGCGAACGATAAAAAATTGAAAAATGATCTGGTACGCCAAAAGTGATCCTCTTAAAACAATATCCCCTTAGGGGGCTAATAGCACTTATAAATTAGCACGAATGAAGTCCTCTTACATAGTATGAATAGCAAAGTCCAGTTTTCGCCTCTCTCGCTCACTCTCGCCTGATCTCCTCATTGCAATTGGATCTCCTTCTCAAGATATCTTCATTATTTCCCTCCGATTTTTTTCTGTTTTCGACCCTCGTTGTCAACCAATTTGTCTTTTCATTCATTTTCTTTTTTCACGTCTAGACCATAGTTAAATCTTTTTCTCACATCATAGCCATATTTGGCTCTTGCGCCAAAAAACTTTACTTTCTCACTTGACTCTTCTTGTCGACCATTCCATATTTATTGTTTTAACGTCTAGATCATAGATTTACCTTGTTTGGCGCAGTATGGCCACATCTGGCTCTTGCGCCAATAAACTCCACTATCACTAACTCGCTTACTCATTTTTTCCTCTCCGTCTCTCTTAAGTTTTCAGGGTAAGGCTGTCTCTATCCCCCTTAGAATTCTTTCCTTCCACACTTGTATAGCAGAACTAGGTGTTCAATGAATGCATCATTGCAGCTGACGACAGGTGTGGCCTATTTATTGCCTGCTTAGGAGAAATAAAACTTTTCTACGTCTCTTTAACTGGGGATCCGGGAAGCAAAAAAGGGGTTTCAGACAGATGTCGTCTCTGACAAGTGTTCTTCTAGAAGCTACATTACAGTCTATTCTACTTAGATGCGGTCATTAATTAGAAGAGATCATCCGCTGTCTGGTCCATGGTGGTAGGTGATCCCTAAAATTACATATTCTCGGCACGCTTTTGACACTTTGGATCGAGGGTAAGGAATTCCAATATAACTTCCGAAATCTAGAGTGTTTTGAAATTCATGGGTAAAATGTTGAGGGGTGATATGTAGCATCTAAACAAGAAATTTCCACCGTACAATGCACAGGGGGAGAGCAAGTGATGAACTGCTAGACGGCGCTGTAATGCAAAGCCGTGAGTTATCTTACACATTGCCATTTTTCCATGGATTTCAGGAGGCATGGCCTTTTCATGATAACTGAACCTCGCCATACCTCCAAAAATCTATTGTATTGTCTGGTTATAATTTCTTGTTCAGCCCTCAAATCTTTGCCCAAAGTTTCGAACGCCATGCGCTTAGCTCCAACCAGCATTCTGTGTTCAAAGGGTGTCAATTTTCAGCCGCTCCCAGAAAGGATTTCATACTCGAGTGAAAATGAAAGTTCTGACAATGCACTAATTATTTATGTATTTCTCATACGACGCTGTCACCTTCTGAATATTTCTATGTTGCTGTTCAACTATAATTTTAGCATTTAATCCATACTTTCCCCCCCTGTAATATAGTCAAGGATTTCTTACCTTCTTCTTAGCTTGTTGATATATGCTGCTTTTAATTTCCCCCGGCACTTGAAATCCGTGAAGTCGACGAACAATGATCAAGTAAAGGACAATCATAATAGTCGCGGGCAAGAAGAACAATATCGTTGTCGTAAGAGTATAGTACAATTGCTTGAGGGGGTAAGTCGCGGAGATAAACTCCCAGTCATCGTCGCAGGAAACGTCTGGAAAATTTCGCCCCTGCAATGAAAATAAATGTCTTGACGCATATCTTTAATAATAAATTTAACACATTGAAAACCGACCGTACCATACAAAAGGAAATATGTTACAGACAGTAAAAATATTTCATCTCACACACGCGATCATCTTTTTTTCTTTTACAGTAGATGACACACCTTTCATTTCGATAGAAAACAAAATTTTTAATCTTTCTCTAAAGTTCTTATTTTGCCCTGATTTGCATTGTATATCATTTTGGGGAGATTTGTGTCCTCTGACAATGCCTTTATCGTAATGCGACTACTAATGCAATATGACCAAAAATTATGAATTAGGTGATATTTATTTACCGCTTTCTTAAAAATTGCTTACTTAATTTGCTATTAAATGGAGATAATGTAGATTATAAAAAAATACTAATAAGTGGTATTTATAGAAAACTTCCTTTAATTTATTTAAAATAAAGTAACTTACTTTAGAATGGAGATTTTACATTAAATATTAAGAACTTTGAAAACTCGCTTAAAATATTTTGGATTATTGTTGATGCCTTAGTTTACAAATGAAAGAGAGGAGACGATCTAATATTCTTTGAGTACCAGACTATAGCAACATTTTACTTGGTGTGATGCTTTTGAAAATTTGAATTTTGAAAGTTAGGGTGTGGGCTTTTTCTCGTTTTTCCCTTCAACTTAACACTTTTCAGACTTTCATTGAATTCGATTCAATTGAACATTTTTCTCATTGAATGAAACGTGACTTATGTATGTTAGAATTAGCATTACTGAAGTGGGGTGAATAGAACTGAGGACATGCATATATTTGCAGTGAAACGTTGAATTCCTGGGTTGAAAAGTAGTTTGTGGAAGAGAGTGTAGCTGAAGCTATGAACGAAGGAATAGTGACCGTCTTGCCAAGCGTGAAAATGTATCGAATCATGACCACAAGAGATTTACTTACGATCAAGGTTTCTAAACTCTTCTTCAAATTTTGCTGACGGCTTCGATTAGTCAGATAAAGTGAACACTAATTAATTATATTAAATGTTAGATCAGATGCATACAAGAGATAGATTAGTGTAGAGTGCATGAGAGATTAAAATTGCACATATCTGAATAAAATGACTCGATTATCATCTCTATTCATTGGACTTCATACTTGTTTTAAATTGGATTAATGACTTAATGATGGAGATAGTGAAGAAGAAGTAATGACGGAGTAATGTAGAAATAAATAGGAATATTACAGAGGGTGGAACATGAATTATTTCAGATTGGAGAAGAATTTAAAATATGTAAGATATATACACACACACAATAAAAGGACATATTAAAGAAATTTCTTTTTTTCCTTTTAATATTATTATTTCTTTTTTACTTCTTGAATAAAATTTGTCTTATTCTTTGTAACTAGAATAAGCTAGTGTCAGCGAGGAGTGGTGGGGGGGAGAGAGAGTTTGATCCTGTAAGATTTGAAGAAATGAGTGAACCCACACAAATAATTACTCGTATGAAAATCATTTTCTAAGCTGATCAGTAACAATTCTAAATGTAATAGAATATTTACGAAGATATTACAAAAAAACCTTTTAAATATGCAATGTCTTAAAATATTTAAGTATTTTTGAATTAATTATTCATTCAAATGTGAAAATTCTCATCGTAGAAACCAAAAAATATTACCAGATAATTTCAACTAATGCTTAAAATAAATACATATTAAATATCTGAAATAATTTTATTGAATTATATTATTAGCAGAAGAAAAGAAGCATTTTTTAAAAATATTAGCAAATCACAGATAATTAGGATGCTTTCAATAATAAAAATATTGTCTGCGGATAAACCCTCCCAATATAGAAACTGTTACTGACGATAAGATGGCAACAATGGACACGGAGATGAAAACTCCACCGATCAGGACCGAAATAAGGAAGCCTGTCTTTTAAAAATCAGGATGGAAGAAACATTTAAGGAAGCATTAAATTAATTCTACTACTACAAAGAGAAAAAGGTTAATACTCCTTTAAAGACAATTTTGAAGAAAGACAAGAGATCGATGATGATTTTCACAAATTCTTTCGAATGAAAATAGAAATAGCAGAAGATCTGAAGAGAACCGTTTGCCCTAACCAATGTGAAACTCACACCAACAGTGACGAATTAGAGATAATTTGCAGAGATTTGTACTACTCGGAAAACCCACAACCACCAATGCACAAATTAGGAACCAAGAAGAAAGTCTCCGAAAAATAAGTATTCAGATTTCCAACAAAAACAGTCAAACAACCCAGAAAGGAAAAATTCACCCTACTAATCTCTAACTCCTTTTGAAACACTCAATAAGGAAGCGGACGAAACCCACGACCCCCCTCCCCCTCCAACCAAGGAAAAAGAAAAAGAAGAGAAAATACCGCCTATAATGATGAGAATTTCTCAAACTTACGACTTAATACAAGAAATTAACAGAATTGCACCGAACACTGAAGCCGTGCTCGCACGCGACTTCTTAAAATTATTTCCTAGTTGTAGCGACAGCCACAGAGCAATCCGCTCCTACCCAAGAGAAGACAAGATAAGTTTTTACGTAAAAAACTCACAATCCAAAAAGCCTCTCAAAATTACTTTAAAAGGATTACCAACATCAACAGATATTGACGAAATCAAAACGGACATTGAAAGTAAACGATTTCAAATTGAAAAAGTAGCCCAATTGAGACCGTTTAAAACAAAAAGACCCATTTTCATACTTGAAGTTACCCACCAAGAAAAATTTGAAAATAATAACAAAATTAAACACTGCATGCTCATGAAAGTCGAAATAGTACCATACGAAAGGAAGAAAAATGCAACGCAATGCTATAGATGCAAATTCTTCCATCACTCATCAAAAACCTGCAGTACCACGCCAAGATGCCTCAAGTGTGGCGAAAGCCACATTACTCGAGACGGTACAATTAAAGAAAGAATGATCAACCCTGCATGTATTAACTACAAGCAAACTGGTCATATAGCATCCTAGAAGGGATGCCCAAGTTTCCCGAAAACTAAAAAAGGAAAAAATAACTATAATAACTAATAGTAGAAACAAAAGATTTACCTCAAAACCGATCTGAGAAAACACTATCTACGCAGAAGTCTGCAACGCTGATAAAAAAAAAAAAAAAAGAAAAAGAAAAATAAGAAGGAAACACGCAAAGAAAATCAGAACGGAAAACAACATAAATCAAGATAATAAAGATCAAGGTAACTTTAGTTTTCTGGAAGTCATTAAAGAAATCCAAAACCTCTACCGGTCATTCCAACAACTACTAGAAGCATGCAAAAAGATGAAAAATACCGAAGATCAAATAAACAAGCTTAATATTTTCTTACAAGGAATTGCGTCAACTCTCCCATAATTCAAGAAGTTCAATGTAAGACTTCTTTTTAGAATTCTCAGTCAATTAAAACACCGAACAGTTGGGCACACTCACGTGCAATCAGAAGCAAGCTCCTCTCCTCTCCTCCACCAATGACCAATAGAAAACCAAGTTTTAACCAGACCTTCACTTTTTATCTAACTCACTCACCTCGCATTACTCTGAATACTTGGAACCCGTAATGCCTAATAGAGAGATTGATATGGAGTTTAAAGCCCAAAAGAGATAGGTACTCAAACAAAAATCCCCTACGAAATGACACAAAGGCCCCTATTGAAAGTGCTGCCTGTGTATGGATGAGGGACAATGAGATAGATGGCGCTGTACGTGCGTGTCGTATGATGACACGGTATTTTTGACAATATCATCAGTCAAATATATATATATATATATATATATATATATATATATATATATATATATATATATATATATATATAATGATTTAAATTAATTCCATTAATTTCTCGCTATAATAATTTAATTTACTAAATTTACCCATTCTCCCCTTTAAAAGATAATATTCATTCGTATTTCCTGATCCCCTTCCGAAGTATCCTTCTATTTATTACATCACGCGCTCTTAAAACTGGTTAAATCAGTTTAAACCAATTATAAATCTGTCAAATCAATCAATTTTAATTCCCTATCTATTATGATATTTCCCCGAAATCCCCTTATTCATACCACGCATCTCTGACGTTTATATATATATATATATATAATAATTTAACTTAATTCCTATTAATTTCTCACTGTAATATTTTAATTTACTAAATTTACCAATTCTCCCCTTTAAAAGATAATGTTCATTCGTATTTCCTGATCCCCTTCCAAAGTATCCTTTTATTTATTAGATCACGCGCTCTTAAATCTGGTTAAATCCGATTAAACCAATTATAAATTTGTCAAAACAATCCCTTCAAATTCCCTATTTTTTATGATATTTCCTCGGAATCCCTTTATACATACCACGTGTCTCTGACGTTTCAAATGAAACTTCCCTCATATGTAAACACAAACACGGCGATAAGCGCTCTCTTTTTGCTCTCTTATGATGCAATAGCTTGAATCAAAAGACGGGGGGGGGGGGGGGGGGGGGGGGGGAAAAACACCAGGTTTTAGAATTGTTCTGTTTTAAAAGTGTCCGGTTTCTAAAAGGTTTTAACTATATAAAAAATGTGATATTATTATACATAGATGAAATAGTTTTTTAATTTAATTCTAAATGGATCTTTAGGCCACTGCAATATGTAAAAAATAACATTTTATTTTGTGTGTGTAGTAAAACAAAGTGTGTTTATATTTAATATTTCGGAATATTTTTAGTGAAACATTTTTTGAAAATACGAATTGAAATCTTATTATTGCTACAAGGTGAACAAACCGGAAAAATAATGTGCGCTATATAAATAAATATCATTTAATTTTCATAATTTCTACTTTATTAAGAAAATGATTTGAACAATGTTTATTTAGATATGTGTGGTGGATATTTTAAAATGATATTATAAGAAATATTTTTGAATTTGCATATTTTAATTTAAATGAATATTATAGTAATAAGAAATGATAATTATTTAGATTTTAAATGAATATAAACAATGTTTAGAATTGAATTATTGAGAAAGATTTTTGATTTGAATGAAGCATATTGTTGTTTTACATTAATTAATTGAGAAATGATAAATAATACATTGATTTTAATGAATATTTTATTTTGAGATAAGAAATGTTATTTACTTTTGAAATTAATATTATATGGTTTTAAAACGAAAGTGAACAATGTTTTTTATGAAATGAAAGAAAAAGGAATTTTTTGTTTTGATTGTTTATTTATCAATAATACTATTTTAAGTTTAAAAAGGATGCTTTGTAATTAAAAGAATGTATGTCTAGTTTAAATGATTTCTATAGATGAAGGTATTAATTTTAAAGGAAAGTGGATAATTAATTTAAATGATAAATAATATCAATAAATAAATAAAATAAAATAGCTGTTCTAGTTTGACAAGTGAGCAAGTGTGGCACAGTATGTCAACAAACCACATTTCTTTAGCTAATTTTGCAGTATGGTTTTGGTTTAGAAATTGTTGTAGACTAAGGCAATAAGAAAGTAATTAATATAATACAAATATACTTTTATAACTACTTATAAATTTAATTAATATTTGTAAAACCAATTTTAAAAAACTTGCATTTCCATGTCTGTTAACATTCTTGTACCATGTGTAAAAACAGAGTTTAAGTTTTTGCATGTTCTTTCTTCACCCAGAGATGCATGTGGAAAATTTGTAATCAACGTATTGGGTACTGTGTCCCGGAGTTTCGTCATCAGTGATCAAAATGCAATGGAATTTAAGAATTGTCAAATTAATATTTTTGAAATATTTTATAATGAAATATTTTTTATACTTGTTTTATATTACTTTTGATTTACAAAATGCCAACCACAAACATCTCTGCTGTATATGTATTTTTTTACAGGTTCAAAAATTTGTTAGATGTTTAAGCAAACTACCACACACAACAAAATTTATCTTTTAATTTAGTATTTAATATTTTGAATACTTTTAAAAATTATTTGTATTCTATGAGGATGAAGGGATTTCAAGGCATAAAATTTTTAGATCTTAAATTTTAAAATATGAATTCTTTAGGTGTAACATTTTTAAATATAACTCTTAATTTTAAATTTAAATTTTAAAATTGATTTTTTAACTTTGACACCCCTATAAGATAAAGGTTATGTGTTAGGGCCCAACGCACATCCGCGTCTTGCGGAGGGGGGAAATTATAATGATTTAACTTAATTCCCCTTAATTTCTCACTATAATAATTTAATTTACTAAATTTACCCATTCTCTCTTTTAAAAGACAATGTTAATTCGTATTCCCTGATCCCCTTCCAAAGTATCCTTTTATTTATTAGATCACGCGCTCTTAAATCTGGTTAAATCCGCTTTACACCAATTATAAATCTGTCAAAACAATCCAAGTAAGAATTCCCTATCTATTATATTTCCCCGGAATCCCTTTATCCATACCACGTGTCTCTGACGTTTCAAATGAAATTTCCCTCATATGTAAACTCAAACACAGCGAGAAACGCTCTCATTTTGCTCTCTTATGATGCAATAGCTTGAATGAAAAGGCGGGGGGGAGATGGTCTCTCTCCGCTTAAAATAAAAGTTCTGTGAAAATTCAATACGTCTCGACTGTTATTTCCATGACTTACATTCAATAGTTGTACACAAGAGAAAGATGATATTATGTTATATATGTATATATATATATACGCCTTCACACACATAAAATATCTCGCCGAATACTTCAATGTCCCTTTTAGGAATCAACAGTTAAGTATGATTTCATTTTATAAGTCGTTTATTAAGTCCAATGTTAAGTTTATTTAATCATAGCAGGGAAGCAATACATAATAAGCTAAAACTGACATACGTGCTTATGCAGCAAGCAGTACGGAGAGAAGAGAGAGCGATCTACGATCATCGAGAGCTTTAATACTTGTCAAAATGGCGAAGACATGGATTTCGGATTACGCAGAAATTAAAAGAGACTTATGATACAAAAAACCACAATGCAAGACTTTACGAAAAAAATTAAAGGTTATACCTGCAGTTAATAAGCACAAGAAAGTTTGTTGATGAATTAAGTAGGTTGTTAATATAGAGAAAGTTGAAAAGAAGAATGGAAAGCGATTAGGTGGGTTCATCACACACAC
Organism: Nephila pilipes; assembly: GCA_019974015.1. Taxonomy (NCBI): domain Eukaryota; kingdom Metazoa; phylum Arthropoda; class Arachnida; order Araneae; family Nephilidae; genus Nephila; species Nephila pilipes. The sequence goes on from BMAW01026054.1 coordinate 188,723, forward strand.
ACACACACATATATATATATATATATGTGTGTGTGTGTGTATTTGTGTATGTGAGTGTATAGAAGTTTCTTTATGGAACACATGAACAGCTATGATTATTTTCACTATCACACCGAACTTGTCCTTACCTGGTAGTTCTCATACTTCTTGACGAGGAGAATAGGTATGGAGACAAGCACGGACACCGTCCAGATAGAGATAATGACCACCCCATTTCTGTGCTGGGTAATGCGAGCCTGCAAAGGGAACGTTACGGCTTTAAGTTGTTCACACACAATAGCAGTTAATGTGAGGGTGATGGCTGTCAGGCATGTCACTGAAAAGAAAAAGAGCTCATTGTATGAACAGTTAATGACTTCTTGAAAAAGGAGAATTTTTATATTTATCATTTAAAAAAATGTTGGAATTCTTCCTTTGGTTATATTTGAAATAGATTTCGCTGCCGATTCCTGCATCAAGAAGAAACAGCATTTAGAAGGACAGAAGTAAAGATATAAATTTACTCTTCGAAAGATACACCTTGAAACAGACATCTCTATTATTTACTATTTTGGTTAGTAAAAAGCATCAAATAATGATAATTCTACGCTTATAAACATTTTTGAAAAGTTTGAAGTATTAATTTTCCAAATTAAGTAGTCATGGAGAAAGAAAAGGAAATATTAGGAGAACTACTTAACATTTGAATTTTCATTGTTATTCATAATGACATAGATAAGCCATTATGTGTTTCACGCAACACTATCTTTGGTCCTGAATCTATAAAAACATCAAAGCTCAAGCATTGCTTAAAAAAAATTATTTCTAGTATATTACAAAAAATTTCGGACTTTTGAAACGACGTGAGGGTGCCTTGTAAATAAAAAAAAATTTGCTTTTTCTGGGATATTTGAACAACAGAGCCAAGTGGTAATTTAGGCCTCATATGAAATCTCTCTGGAAGTTGCCAGAAATAAAATACCAATTCAATTGTAAAAGTCCTAAACCAACCCTGTGTATTAAAGTGAACCAAGCAAATTCTTGGAGAAGCAATTAATATTAAAATGCGTAATATATCCTTGTTCAACAGTACTATTCAGAGGCACATTTCAGGGAACAAATTACCAAATGTATCTCCTTTCTTACTCTTTCATTTCCAGGAATCCACTGATTTTAGTTCAAGTTCCCGGTTACTCTTTTATGTAGCATATATTCACTTGCTGTTAATCAAGGAAGAGTTTCTGTATTAGAGAGCCTGAAACACTGTAACGAAAGGCGAAAACCTCTAGAGATGATATATTTATTTTTTCATTGTAGTGATTTTCATTCGAAAACCATGAGTGTAGTGTGGAGCGATCGAGCACCTGCCATGCTTGGAACGAGATCGGGCTTTCAATCAAAAGCTACAGAGCTTTCACTCCAAGTAGAGAATCTGCATTACATGATTCAATAAATTGTGCTTTCTACCGAAACTCTTCCAGAGCCTTTTCAAGTACTCGGCTCTTTAATGATAATTATCAAAATCTAGTGCCGACATTCTCGATGAAGTTAAAGATGAATTTTTGGAGCTGCTATGTAACGCCTCCGCAATCAATTTTCCACGGATCAAGACTAAAGTCATTGCATCATTTTATTTTGATACATATCAATGCAAATAAAAAGTTTTATTCGTCAGTTCTTTTGAGACTTATTTTACTAAGCGAGTACCTTCTGTATACATTAGCTTGCATTAGTTAGTGCATGTGAATGAAAATAATAGAACATCAGTTTTTTAAAGATTTCTTTTAATAAGAAAGTACTTTTTTGCATACATTAACATACATATGTATAATGTTCACCATTGATTAAAAAGTTATCATTTAATCCGAAAGAGATATCTTTGAAGGTAAGTTCTAGTCTGAGCTCTTCATCAGAACTCTCTGATATGCAGGGCCGCGAACATTTGAATTTAATTTACATCTCTAACTATCCTAAAGCCGAATTAATTCCTAGAGATATCGAAGACAAAATCATTTTTCATAGTAAAATTGAAAGCAGATCTGAAACAGTGGTCTTTGATATAAATGAAAATAATTTTGAGCATGAGCTCTGCTTTACTTATTTAAAAAATGAATATATAAAAAATATGTTGAGCAAAAAGATAAGACTACAACTGGCAATTTTAGTTGTTAATAATATTCATAGTATTACCACTAAAGCTATTCTTGAGGAGATTGATGTATAAAAGTTAATCGCTGATAATTCAAATAATGTTAAGATTAAAAAAAAAAAAAAAAAAAAACACCAAAATTTATTGAAACTAAAAACCAAATGAAAATAGATATCGCAAATGTGTAATACCAATTAATGACAAAAGAATTTTTTTTTTTTTTTTAAAAAAAAAAATGAAGGTATTAACCTCAGAAAAAAATTCAGTAACTCAGAAGTTGAAGATTCCCCCCCCCCCAACACTCTGAAAAGATATTGATTCTTCAGATGAATTCTTCTCAGTATCTAAAACTACTGAAATCGCATGTTCCACCACTAATAAAACTCACTTACCATAATTGCTAAGGCTCAAAATACCCCCAAATAATTAAAAATGAGCAAACTTACAGGTACGACCCTTAAACTATTCCTCCGCAACTGAACTATTCTCTCTCCCACTCAATTAATGCTCATACTTATCACTAAAACCACGTAGTTGAAAAAAAAATTAGAAACGTTCACTTTTGAACTTACAACTTAAAAAATAATTAAAGCAGTGAAGGATTACCTACAGTTTATGATGGAACTGAAATCATTAGAGAACTAACTGACCAAAACCTTAATGTAGAATCTAACTTTAAATCTAAGAACAACAATAATCTCCTTTTATTTCTAGTTCCCAAAACTCCCCAAAGTATCATAGCTGTCCTTGTTTTCTTCAAATTGTTGTTGGACTCTTTGAGCCGCAAAAGATCCACCATGTAGAGGTTCTAGTGCGCGTTAAATCTGTCGAAGCGCCAAGTCCTCCCGCTCGAGGTGTGAGGAAATTTAGAGAGAGATATACCATTGTAATACTCGTCACTTAACTGTGGCTAAGAATTCCGTCGGCAACATTCCTCGTGCAGCTTGAAAGTGCGACGTTAATAAACAATCTGTCAGCATTCTCCAATAAAAATATATTCCAATTTACTAACATTGGTTTGCTTATACTCAAATTCGAGTCACTGCGGAAGCGCGGAACCTCTCATCTGTGCTTCCTCTGCCAGTCCCCCTATAACCATTTCAATTTTCTTACAAGAACCCTACGCTCCCTCAATGTGGTAATAGATTCTTCAGATCTGTCATCCGACTGTAAAATATACAAAACATCCTAGCTAAATGCTGAAAAAGCAGAGTATCTCACATGACCAGATATTCAGAGTCCCCAAAAAACATAAAAACTTTCAATCCTATCCCCCATCATCTATTAATATCTTGGAATATCTAGCTAAAGAAGCAAAAATTTAAAAAAAATAACAGTTCAAAGCCAACTTTTGAAGAAAGTTAATCCTCCCCAGTTCGTCATTCATTTCGGATCTCAAAGAAATTTGCAAAATATTCAACCTAAAAAAATTTAACAAACTACCGACCGTATGAAAGATTCTAAATTTTCTCAAGTAAGCATTTAAGAAATTTTGAAGAAATTGAAATAGAAATTTGAGATCATTCGCCTAAATTTCATTAACTTGTGTCAGGAATATTTTTCGTCGCTTTCTTAACTAACTCAAGTAAATACTTTCAAAGTAATTCATACTTAATTCATTCTTTACCTAGCCTACCTTCTCTCTATCTAATTTCAAATCGTAGACCATTAACGTTCAATTCCTTTGCTCCACCCTTCCCTTTGATATGCGTGTTAGCTTAGTGGTCTTGGTCGTGGACTAAAGGCCAACTGTTTTCGTTTGAGTCACAGCTTCCAACCTTGTTGCCACTAAAGATCCGCCATACAAACGGGGTTGATGCTCGTTTGATCTATTGGGAATCTAAGTCCTCCCTAGGGCATGTTGTAGTAAGTAAAATGCTGTCCTCGTCACTTAACAAAGGATCAAAATGACGAGGTCTGTCACCAAGAGTCCTAGTGTGGTTTCTAGGCGACGTTAATAAAACCAATCAATCGATCCCCTCCCCTTTCCCTCTTCTCTTTCTTGTCGCTTAACTTATTTAAATTACGTGTTTTCTTTTCTTTCCAATAACGCGAAATTCCTGCAATGTAAAATTCAAGTCAAAAAAGTACTTTTGAATTATTTTTCCTTCTCCCCCCAAAAAGAAGTCTTTTTATTTTTTAAATTCAACTTCTTTCAGATTTTCGAGTTTTTAATTTAGTCATGCTTCCCATATTGTAATATGACTATTTACATTTTTTTCTGAATGACTGATGGGCCTAATACTGAATAATATGCTGCCCAGGATTGTACTAAAAAGCATTTGTTTGATTTGTTTCGAGGGTATATTAGAGCCAACCGCGGTTGAATAATGACGGCTAAATTCAACTCCGTACTTGCGGTGGGTATCATAAAGTTAATTGACACTAGGAGATTAGAAAAACCCTAACTGTTAATGGGAAGGGATGAATGTAAAAACATTGGAAGAAAAGATTACATTACGAAAGTCCGCAAGCAATTCCTCTGAAACGCACTTAAAAAAGAAAGGGATTCTCTCTTTCTTCGTAATTCACGAAGGTGAATGGATACAGCTCCTCGCCTTTACTAAAATTAAAACATTCACCGAGTGAAATGGAGAGGACATTCGTTGATCCGTATATTAGGAAATTTTTTTAAAAATAAAAAAACCGAGGAAGTACACTAAAGGGCTGACTGGAAGAAAATTGCTGCAGTGGTTCTTGGTTTACTAGGTGTTGACAAAGCCGAATGTCATAAAGAATTAGTAAATAGATTTCTATAGTGTTACGAGATGCTAAGATGTCGGTGTCTTTCAAAATACTCCTCCTGGTTTTTCATTGGAACTTTAACCCCGAAGTCCTAGTAGCTACAAGCAACGGTCAAGGAGAAAGATTTCGCCAAGATATTCACACATTGGAAAAAAATTTACCAAGAGATAAGGGATCCCGATATGATGAGTGGTTTTTGATGGTTCCTTCTAAAAGAGGATGAAACACTGCATATAAGTCGAAAAAGCAAAGGTGTTGTATGTTTTTATACAAATTTTGTTACCTTTTTATTAGTCACAGATAAATAGTTTTGTTAGCATGCTCATTGTTATACCATCAAATTTAATTCACAACTTAATAAAAGTCTAATGGAATGAATTTCAGATAAATAAATACTGATTCTTATACTGAAATTCGTAACACAAATAAATATTTTCTCGATGTCCTTACATTTGTAATCCAGAGAGTTTTGAAATTTATTCAAATCTCGTTATATGACATTGCTGAATCATGATTGGTCAGGTAAAAAAAAAAAAGAAGTGGGTGTTAAGCATTTTAACGGTTCTTAGCCAAATCAATATAAAATAAACAGTTGTACCAGAAAAAAAAATTTCAGATTTATTGCTCTTTTTATTAATTATGAATATGTAAGTAAACTAGCCTCAATATAAATACTCATTTGATAGTGACTTCATTCTATAGAAAGATTGTATTGTTCGTTATTAACCCGTTCACTACCAGTGTATCATATCGCGTTGGCTCTCCTGTGCCCAGAGATTCACATTAGGAAAGGGAAAATTAAGGGAAAATTTTAAGGGAAAATTGTCCTTTTCATCTTCTGCTAATTGAAGAAGGGTTCGAGTGGCCAGAATGATCCGTAGGTCACAGTCGTTAAACGATAAGTTTTTATTGGAGAATCAACAGAATTTGTCCAAAGAATTCATAACATATCTTGTTGCGAATGGTGTATCTTCATCTGCCTATACATCTTTTTCACTTCAGCAGAAAAAGCAATGATAAGCTTCCGAAATCTAAGAAGAGTAGACCAAAGTTCTTTTTTTTACAAATACCCCTTCGAGTTAAAATGTCATTCATTGATATGCCGCTAAACGTCTTGGCAGAAGCATTGAATACTGCTCTTAATTTTAATGTACTTTTTATCAGACTTAAGGATTCTTTAACTTCCTCCATATGACCGATGTTTTCATATTCCACAAGAAATTTATTAAATAATTGTTCAATGGCTGGGATTTTATTTAATCGAATGAAAGTGCTATTAACTCGGTCACTCCCAGCGTATCGCAAGCGATAAGCTCGCGTTTGCTCTCCTGTGCCCAGCGATTCACATTAGATACGCTCCGAGAATGCCTGCTGCAGGCCAACGTATCAATAGAGATACGCTTGGTGAGAATGTTTTACTTGTTTTTTTAATGTTACTACATAGCGTTACAATGAAAGGAAATCTATATAGATAGATTATTTGGAGTGTTGACCTTGGTGATATGGACTTGGATTTCACTTCTGGCTATCAGGAAGGGGGGGGGGAGGGTGTTATTGTTAAAAGCCCGTGTTGCGCCGCGGCTCTTTAAATGTAATGACATGGTTTAAAGGGAGCACTTGCTTTCAGTTTGCTATTTCCTTTCTTGCTTTCTTCTTAGAATTTCGAATGAGAATTTATGGATGTTTATAGGGGGTTAGGACTTTTAGTAGCAGATGCTCTTAGCTGTTTGTCTCATTTGGTCGTTTTTTATTTGTAGCGACAGTCCATGACGAAAAGAAAATATTTATCTGATACTGAGATTTGCGAATTAAGGAAGGAATCTGACAGTAATATTAGCGAAAATAATCCAAATTTGTACATAGCCGTTAAAGGGTGGGGGGAAGGATGAAAAAGACGTGCCCTTTGCTCAAAATCTTGCGTGAAGAGTCAAAAGTTGACAAAATATGGGTGTAAGACATGTGACGTTGGACTATGCATCAAAGAATTTTTTTTTTTTTTTTATAAAAATACCATACAGCAAAATAAGGTTCATTTTTTTATATCTTACTATTCCATGTAATGGTACATAATTACACCGTGAAATTAATGTAACAAATGTAAGTATATTTTGTTTTTTCTTAAAGGATATGATTTTTATGTAATAATTGTTTATAATTTTATGTATAAAACACATAAATTTCGGTTAAATATTTTTTTCTTTCGTATATATTAAGTTTAATGCATTTTAAATAGTATATGTAAAAACCAAAATATTCTAATCAATAGCCGATTTTAGAGGAATTTTTTTTCTCCCGAATTAGGCTTAATATCTAAAATCGTCTGGGCACAGAGCGACATTCCGTGGTAAGAAGCCGCGGCCCAGAGAAGCACTTCTTTTTTCTCCCTCTGGTAGTGAAAGGGTTAAATATCAGAAGTGTTTCAATCTTTGTTACTTTGTTTTAATTGTTAATCGGGTTACGATTAAGTAATTTGCTGAATTTATTGGGCTTAGATACAAAAACATATTTTACCATTCCGGTTTTTACAAAGCCAGACACGGCATTTAAAATTACTTTTATATCCATTTTATGTTTTCTTAATATAAAATTTACAGATTATGTAATGTCAATTTACTTTTATATATAAATGAACAATAAATGAGGGTAAATATATTTTCTAAAATTTATTGTTTTCTGTTATGGGAATTTTCAAATTTATTTTAACTTCTTTGTATTCCTGTACGTAATATTAATAGACATGGAATGTTATACTTGGGAAATTTTGATTTTTCTTTTAAGCTTTTTTTGATTTTCTTTTTTGTTTTTAAATTTTTTTTTTCTTTTCGTGTGTTTTTCATTTTAATTTTATTTTTTGTATTACAGTTTTCATAATTTTTCCCAATTTATGTTTTTGGTGTTAAAAGCATATTTAACCTTTTGAAGACGGCGGTTTTTGTGAGGAAAAGGCCCTTAAAGACGGCGCTTTAGGCGATGTTTACTTCTCCCTTTTTTTTTTTTATCGCTGCTTGATGGCACCATACATAGGCGTACAAAAGAAGCAGGGTAGTTGCTGGTGTCCGCAGTCAATGGAGATGTTCGCGGCTTAGAAAGTCCCTAAATACAAAGAGTCTCCCTTTCTTAGGGAAACATATTTTCTTGGAGAACTCAATGTAGTAATTACGATTTCAGTTCAAGAAAATTTGAGAAATTTATTTATTTTATTTTTTTAAAAAAAGAAATTATTTCCTAACAATTTAAGCTGCTTTTCACCTAGATTTCCTCTTCAATATTATCAAGAGCATTGAGAGAAATAGCACAAAACAATGATGATAATATAAAGCATTGCACAAAAAAATGAAACGCTTATTTCATTGTAGACAAAGGTACACACAATAAACTAAACCAAATTTAATTGATATTATACAAGTAAAATTTATTTATATTTTGATTTTCAGTGAACTCATTAAAATAGATATAAAATATTTTAAATTTATTTTTAATTCTTTTAAATTCAGGAATTTGATACACACCTGGTGTTAAAACTTAAAATAATCAAATTCGAAATAAGAAGTAAATAATATGATACTTCATAAATTGCGCGTAATTATAATCAGTAATACAAAATAAAATAAAAAGCAAAATTGCTGATCCTGTCTCTTGATGTTATAATGTAAAATTCAGACTTTCTCCAATCGATAATGAAGTAAGTTTAAAAGCTCTTATAAGTATTCAAAGCATTTGTATGACAATAGACATATCATCATAAATCAACTATGCTTTTTTGGAAACTTCATTATTACTTAATTTATAATTATTTTTCTCTTTTAGAACATGCCAGAAAAATCTTAAAAATTTAAAACCTCTTAAGAATTTTCTTATATATCTCCCATGAAGGAATGATAGATTTGATGTATAATTGTCATTTTTTATTGTTCCATAATCCATTATATTGTGATACATTAGAATTCAAAATACTGAATGAATCCTAAGATTAAGTCTAAATTTTATTAACAAGCATTTTTCAAAAATTAAAACTTTATTTTTCTTTGATCTAATTCTTCCTATATATGCTGAAAATTATGATAAAATATTCACTGTGGCAAATAAATGAGATGAATAAAAAGCAAAACCATTAAAAAAAAAGGTGTTTCGCATTATGCTCTAAAATGTGAGTATCCTAAGGCTATAAATGTTGGCCTTTGTTAAATAGTGCCACATTGTAGTGTCCACGTATTTTTATCGAAAAAAGGTGACGATTAGGTTTTCCAACGTGTAGCAGAGCTGATACGCATTAAATCACAATCCTTACGTTGCCGTGGTGTGGAAATTAGAAGTGGATGCTCTAGCTCGGCTATCATTCTCGTTGCTTGATTGTCATTTAAATTACGAAGTCCGTCTTATTACTTTGTCCCTTATGTTACTTGTAAATGAAATATCAATAATTTATCAGTTTATCTACGTGTTCCTAAAAATAAATTCTTTAAATGCACATAAGAAATTTAAAATTATATTTTTTCCAATAGTAATAAATGTTTCATTAGTAAAAATGAGGAAATGCTTTGAATTTTTAGAATACTTTTAGTAAAACTCAAACAATAACCTGATATCGAAGACAAAATATTATGACAGCAAACATTTTTAAGTTGCCGAGGAGCTTCACGTATCTCGGTAATCTTGTTTATATAAAAGGAATATATGATTCTTATTTGTGCTTAATTGTTTCTGTTGCAAGTAACGACAACATACTGGGTTTCTTACTTTTTTTCCACTTTTCGTACAAAAAGTTATATTCTTAGCCTTTGGATAATCCTTACTTTTTATTTAAAATTTCAAAAGAATTGCATAATATTGCTTGAATTCTAAGATTACTGCTCTGATTTTTGTGCGATAATAAACTGATTTTTGTGTGTGATTTTGTGCATATGATAGAGCCAAAGCCAATACATTCCCACGAAGCCAACTCTTTCGATCAACATTCAAAATAATTACAAAAACCTTTCCTTCTCAACGCACAGACTCCTCAGTCGATCAAATATTTTTTTTTTACTTTCTTCCAAACGAAGGAAGACTTTAGCTTCAAATATCGTTTCCCCCCCCCACACACACACTTCGTTTAGACAGTCTCCTAAGTGACTGGGTCCTTTTTACATTATCTCTCAAAATCTAACACAAAATCAGTTCTCTGAACGGTTATTTTCATTCTCCTGATAACGTTCGCAAAGTAGAAGGCCTTCTTTTAAGTTGATCGGCATAGTTTCTATTTATCCTATGTCCGACAATGTAATAGAAAAGGAAATGCATTTTCTAAAGCTTTATTACTGCAATAAGAGGAAGAACCACGGAAGAATAGTTTTCCGCCTACATGAAAGCAATCTTGAAGATTTACAAGAAGGCAGATGTGCATTTCTAGGTTTTATTACACCAAAATGCATATGATAATCAATAATGACCAAAACCTGAAAGAATCAACAATAATCAAGAGGGAGAAGCATTCTTTGTCGATATGAAAGCTTTTACAACTTGTTTTTCATACTTATTTACAAGAGCCATCTGATTCTCTATGCAGAGTTTCAAACGTTCAATAGCCTTAGATCGCAACCGATTATTCCTTCTTTTGTACTATCGTACATAAAAAGTGTGACTCATGAATAAATAGGCGAGAAAAAAAAAAGAAAACGAACACATTTTTTTTTATTTCAATGTAACTATCTGTTAGATTCTAATTATATTTATTTTTCAAATATATTTTAGAGCATTTTGCAAATTTTTTCGTAATTATTATTATAAAAGAAACTTATTATATTTTTTTTTAAAAAAAAAACTTCTTTTAAGTTTCGAAAAATCAGGAAATCCAACATTGTAGAACTTTTAAAGTATAATATATAACAAAAGCAAAAATTTCATTCTTGCTTCTAAGGTTTTTGAATAAATCGGGGAATTTTTCTTATGCTAAAGAATTAGTAATATTCGTCTCCTACAAATTTAAAAGAAAAAATATCGGAATTAATACTTTTTGTTTCGAAGACTCAACTTTTATACAGCAGTTGTCATAATAAAAAATGTCCTAGTTAGTTTCTTGCTTTTATAAATTCAAAAGACTACAATGTACAGTTTTAAAAATCTATAACAAATATTTCTGTAATTTTTTTTGTTGCAATATTTTTCTTTTTTTTTTGTTGTTGTTGTTTATACACAATTAAAAAAAAGGTGTTTTTTTTTATATATATATATATATATATATATATATATATATATATATGTTTCGATATAAAATTCTTAAAAACTGTTTTTCAATAAGCATAACTTAAGATAACAGTAAAAATTAGCTTCTGTACAGCAATACATAGTGTAATTATGCACAAATTTTCATCAAAAACTGAATGCAAAAATTGCTTCAAATTCTCCACAAATATATTTTAAGTAGTTTTACAGGTATAAAAGTTAATAAAAATGTAGAACTGAGGCATTTTTAAATCTGCAAAATGCATAGCAATACGTGTATTAGTAAAAAAACATTCATTATGAAAATATGTAATTATATTCTTTAGTATGAAAAAAATAAAATAAAAATCATACAAAAAAATCACCACTTAAAGTTATAACACTTTTTTGAATAAACTTTGAAAATAAAATTTTTATGTAACATATATTTCTTAGTAATATTTATATATACTATTATTTGAATAATAAAGTAATGTGGAACACATATTAGAAATTAAAAATTTATTTCCAAATAGTTAAATATTGTTTAAGTTTAACATATTAATCCAATAATTTCATTACAGCGGCTCCTTTTATCACATTATTTCCCGTAAAAGGTAAAATTGTCGCTTTATGGGTTATTTGTGGGTCGTTCCAGATTATTTTATTTTGTACTTCGGAGATAACCTCATCTTCAACCTCTGGACTCAAATTTAAAGATTGATCTAAATCATCTTCCTCATTTTTTAACTCATAATCAGAATCAGAATCATCAAAAATTTCGTCTTCTAAATCAACTAAAATGTTCTGAATCTCTTCCATGGTAAGTCCTCTTTTACATTTAGGCATTTATTTTTTTAAATCAAATTAATTTAAAATGAAATAATTAAGTAATCGAGAGGACAAAATCACTAACAAAAGTAACTCTGCACTCACCGCTAGTGAGAATTTGAGTATAAAGGAAAAAAGAGGGATTTTTAGGTAAGGGTGAAAGAGGAAACTCTATCCCCCTCCCTTCTGAATACAAAAGAAACCGGTCAAGCAGATGATGTTCCGGGGCTATAATAGGCCTCATGCTGATTCGAAAGCTGTTTAGAAGGGAAAGCACTGCTTGGTCGCTATGTTCCTTTTGGCCTATAGATCGGCCAGCCGTCCTCAAAAGGTTAATAATATATTTTGTTGATGGGATAGTTAGGTCTATAATTCTAGAATAACTTAGAATTAGAAGTAGATCTAGAACAGGTCTGAAGCCTGTCACAACATCCAATTTATTACCCTCCAATTTTTTGTCTTTTCAAAATTATTTTTTTAAATGTTTCAAAATAATTTCAAATAACATATTTTAGTTTATTACCTACTTTTTCTGATTTTAAAAAATGTGTACTATTTATTTTAAAAATAAGATAAAATTATTTTCTTTAAAAATCTAGAGCAATTATTTTATTTTATAATAGCTTTAAACAGCTTTTAAAAAATCATAGAAATATTCACAAGTGAACAATTTTGGAAATTTATCTGAATTTTCAAGAATAAGGGATATGTCAAGAAAACGTTTTATATTTTATAAAATGTAACTATGCATAGTATTTTTAGAAATATAAATACTCATGCCCTTTTTCTATATAAGTACCTTGTGTATCATAAAATGAAAACCATCCCTCTTTTCAAAAATATTACTATTAACTTTTTAATCTTAAATTTTTAAAAAAATATCCAATTATTCTGATTCAAGAATATTATTTCTAATTTGCAAAAATATTTTAAAAAACTCAGTAAAATATTTAATGTTTGTCTTCTTCATTATTGATATTTTGAAAAAAATATAAACTTATCAATATATCGAAGCACTTTAAAATTATTATAATCAATATAATCACATTTATAAAAATGCAATTAAATATTAGTGTAGCAGATCTGAAAAGGCTTCTTAGGGTTCTAACCCTCGTGTTTTTTTTTTTCCGATTTGGTGGAAGAAATATTGTGACACGTTCCCTGGATTATTATAGATCCTGGAGTTGGGAGAGTTAAGAAATAAATTTAAAAATTTTAGACAAGCAATAGCGTAACATTAAGAAAAGTACTTGAAAAGTTGAAATTTAAATGGGCTACAAATTAAAGCTTATTTTCTTGAAAATCAGCTATTGTCGCTAAGTACTCCACTGACAAAATCAGCTCTTGTCACTCAGTGCTTGGGCCAGCGATAAACAATACTTTATAAATAGGCCCAAACACTACCATGAAAGTAAAGAAAAGCAAAGATTACTCTGTTTTAAAAACAAAATTATAGTGAAAAATATTTTACTATTGCATACTGTGGTACAAATATTTTAAATACATACAGGCTATCTTGATGGTCATAGGGGGCGGTGTGGACCGTGTTCAGTTGTCAAATCTGGAAGGAGGGAGGAGGATGCTTGAGTTTTTTCGATGGGAGGATAGATTGCTCGTCTCGGATAGGCTGAGAGGCTCTTTCTGGTTGGCAGATAGAATAGGATTCTTACCTGAAGGGAGAGGAGGTGTTGCGGACAGGGAAATTTGAAAGAAGGAGTAATGAGAAAGTTAAAATTTGCGTAGCCTTTAAGCAATTAGAGTTTATGGGAGCTTACGTAAAAGAGTACTATTTCTAAGTGGGGCATATTTCTACGCTGCGTAGATCTCTGTTCGTTGAGCTATCAATTTTATTAAGGAATTTAAGCGGAAGTTTTTAAATTAAGATTCTGAGTGAAGGATATTTTACGGATTTCATTAGATCGATATTTCTTATATACCAGGAGAAGAAGGCTTTTAGAATCTGCCTTAGATTCAAATATTTTTTGATTTTTCAATTAAGTCTATGGTAGTATATGCAGAGTGGAGCCAGATAGGCCAAGCGTGGGTCAGGACTGGTCAAATTATCTTAGATAAGCAATTTTATGCAATTACTTAAGGTATACTTATACTAAATAATAGGGTAAAGATCAAGCAACAGTTTTGTACTGCATTATAATTAGTAAAATGTATTGCTTGAAAGTGAGCTTTTAATCTATTACCACACAGAAGTACTTGGCACTCCAAGACTAGGATAGCTTTTCATTATCAGGATAAATTTTTTTGGTCTATTTTTCTATGATTTCTGGGAAAGAAGACGGCCTCTGTCTTTGAAACATTCAGGGGTACTTTCCAAGATGATTACCAGTTTTCTAGTTCCGTGAAGTGCCTGTTCAGGGTGTGATGAATGGCCTTTGGGTTATTGTTTCTGTATTGTTGTGTCGTCCATATACATACAGGGGATCGTGTTGTGGTGAATAGGGATAAATTAAATTAAATCGGAGAAATCAGGTTTTCTTGTGTCAGTTTTCCCTGTTTCAGTTAATTGTGGCTTAGAACAGATTCTGTTAATCATGGTTGAAAAATTTCTATTTGTCAGGTAGGAGTTGATAATTTTAATTAGATAAAGGGGAACTCTATGTGCATTAGATCATTTCGAAGAGAAGGCCAAACTCAGTCAGAAACTTTCTGAATGTCCAAAAAAACGAACCCAGTTGTGTTTTTTTATTAACAAATCTAGTTTTTCTTTTGCTAAACTCCAACTTTCGAATATGCAGGTGTGATGCGGAGAGTTCTGCCAGGAATACGATCAACTCGTAAATGATGATATATTGGTTTCTTAACGTATACTAAATTCGTTGAGAATAATTTTCTCTGCAATTCTGCTGAGTTACCGAGAAAAATCATGTAATTTTCGGGCCGGGTTGGATCCTTACTCAGCATTTAATTTGAAATCGAAGTGTTCCAGGTTTGTGGAAAGTAACCGAGTTTCACGATGTTCTAAAAATATTTATGATTTGAAAGATGCAGGGATGTGTGTAGGGGGGTTATATTTTTATTGGATATTCCTTCCCTTCCAGGCGCTATATTAACTTTAATCTTTTTTAATGTAAATTGATTTTTCAGAAACAATTGGGGAAACAAAGGCGAGTTTTTAAAGTTGTTTTCTTTTGCTAGATAACCATGAACGACACGTGTCATTGTCTTATCGTATGTAGGTTTGAGGATATTATTTAATTCGAACTGATTTTGAAGTACATCACACAAGTTGTGCTTCACCTATATTGGTGTCACCCAATACGATACTATTTGGGCCGTTCAGTGCAGAAACCTAGGATCTCTTTTTCCGAACCAACTTGGACATACATAAACCGCTTTCGATGTCTATGTTTTCGACAATGTCTTCCTAGGATTTTTGTCTGAGTAAGTGCACTTGATATCTTTTTTCGTTTCGTTTTCTATTACTTTTCTATTTACTTTTCCTTTATCGGTAGGGAAAGGAGTGCATTGAAAAATATTTCTGACCTTGTTCTTTCACTGAAAAGTTTGAGTTCAATGCCAATTTTAAATTGTATATTTATTTTTACTGGTTTGGAGAAGTTGTCATGTGCACATCATGTGTAAACTCCAGCGCAATAAAACACTAACTCACCAACTGCACATAAAGGTCATTCAACAAAACTCAAAAATCCAAAGTCCGAAAGATATATTCTACTATTCAACAAAATCGCAAGTTTTTAGCATAAAATTCTATCACAAAAACAAAAGGAAAATTTTCTAAAGATCAATTCGAAACGAAAATAGAACTTTTCAACGATAATAAGTGTACTATTATAGCTTTCGGCGGCCGGTGGTTTTCCGACCCCAAGGAGGGGGAGAGAGTTGATTGGTGACCTTAATGCGGAAGCGTTGTTTCGAACCCTGGACCAGTGGGTCCGAAGGAAAGTTGCCCGGTGGTTTTTTTTTTTTTTTTTTTTTTTCATGCTCTTAACAACCAGGCTGAAAAGACATCTCTTCTGGCTGGTTAAGTAAAGCCTTTTAACTTCTAACGTTGTTGTAGAAGGGAGTCGCCGCAAGCTGAATACCATGACAGATTACATAATTATAAGCTGTTGCCAGTCACTAAATTTATACTACAGCAATTCATAATTCATACAAAGTAGAAATATAATTATCATCATTTAAAATTATGTGCCACAACAAAAAGAGCAAGCTCTTAGCAATCATAATATCTTAAAAACAAGCAAGAGTGGTTCAAAATGTATCTATATTTGAAGATAGATGGCATCTTTAAGCTAAATGTTTGTTCGGGTTGGGTGTCTGCATCTATCAAAAGGAGAGGAGACAAATTTGGCATTGATTCATAGGTTGGTTTTTATTTGGTAAATTACAAACTAAAATTTGGTTGAAACCGCAACGAGTTCACACCACCGGTAAGACTTGGATTCACCATCATACACCTGAAATCTTGTCAGCCACGAAAGTTATGACGAAAAACTTTTGAGGTGCGAAAAACATCATAATCACTTTAATACGAGTAATTGAAACAGCTGTCTAGTGCTTACTAAAAACTAAGTCAAGACGCTTACTATAACAAACTATTTTCGATGCTACGAGCAGCCCCTCTGGGAATTTCTAAGACTTATTGAACGACCCTCGAGTATGAATATTGTAAAATATACATAAATAAACATATAAAAGACAACTGCAAACACAAAAACAAGAGTACTAAAGCAGGATAAAAAAACAGGTAAAAATACATGTAAAAATTAAAAACATTAAAGCAAAAAATAGAAAACAATTTTAAAAGAGCAAGAATTACTAGGTTAAATATCAAAAAATGTAAAAGAAGATCGAATGAAACCTAAAAGTGAATAAACTGTATTATGAAAAACACAAAAAATATGAAATTAAAAATCTTCTAAATAAAATTCTACAATAATAATGCTACAGATTATTGTTTGACGTATAATCCAAATAATATGTTATTAACATAAGAAATTGGTAGAAATAAATTAAAAAATTATAGAAACATAAAATAAATTTAAATAAAATTAAAAAAGTTCAATGCAAAGTTTTGCAAAAAACAGATTTAGCCACCCAAGGTGCAATTTACTCAATCAAATTTAAGTATTAAAGTAAACGATTACATATCGAGAAATGTACAATAGTAAACTTTTCCGATATTAAAATTAAAGGAAACGATAAATTATTAAATTAAAAATATTTAAGCTAAATGTAATCACAATTAAAGTAAACGGTAAACTATTAAATTAAATATTATATCAGTCGCATTTAATTAAAATTACAGCAAACGACATATTTTTAAATTGAATATATTCAAGCTAAACCTAATTAGAATTGGAGCAAACGATAAAAAATTGAAAAATGATGTAGTAAGCCAAAAGTGATCGAACTAAAACAATAGACCCTTGGGTGGCTAAGAGATTTCCTTAAAATTACAAAGAAAATTTGCATATAAATTTTCATTGTAATTGTAAGAAATTAAAAGAAAATTAACATTTGTTTTAATTTTGAAAAAGAAAACTACACTACAATACAATTAAGAAAGGGAAACTGCACCCGAAAGAATACATGACGAAAAAAACAAGTTAAACTTAAAAAATAAGAAAAAGTTTAAAACTTGTCCTGAAAATTAATGAAAATGTATGAGAGAACTAAACCAATGAATTTATGATTTATTTAAAAACTAATTATTATGCTATCATCGAAATCCAATAAAATAAAAATAATTTCTCATTTTAATTCTTTGACTTAATGTTTTAATGCTGAAACGGTCAATTATTTACAAACGATTAACTATCAAACAAAATTTCCAGAAGAAAAAGATGCCACAAATTAGCTTCATTTCATTGGAAAAATGAATTCCAAATAAGCTATATTCATACGCATCAATCTCAGTTTAAGATTATTTATTATACTCTCTCTTTGAATTTACAGAAAGGAACTTCAGAAAATTAAATAAGTTGCTCAAAGCTTACTTTGTGCAAAGGACTCCAGCTTGCAAAGGAGCGTTCCCAAGAAGTAGGATGGTCCAGTGATGCTGTTGCTCAGAGGTATCCACATGAAGCCAGCACTGAGTACCAGATCGGCCGCAGCTAGATTCGCTACGAAGAAATTTATGGTTGACCTCAAAGATCTGTCAGTGACGATCGTCGTGATGACGAGCAAGTTTCCAGTCAGCGCTACCAAGAGAATGACGGTGTACACGAAAGTTTTCAAGCAAACTTCCCACCATAAAGAATCATTCGGTGCTTCTCCGGAGAAATCGAACCGAGTGAAATTTTGTTCGAAATCATTGACTTTCTCCTCAAAGTTTTCTTCGGCAAGCAGAATATCCACGGGATTCATTTCGAGAGTTTTACATTCCACAAAGAAATAATTCTTACCTATTGTTTCACTCAATTCAAATTGTCATGAAATACACAAAACACATTTTAATGTGTCATCAAAGTTTTTAAATTAAACACGTTGTTATCCATTTGAATGAACCTTTGGGTACTTGATATGACAAAATATTTCTGATTTTGGAACAAATATTAAGCGCGGAATAAGTAAAGATATCTAATTGAAACAAGTTTTTAAAATCAATTAGTGATACGAGAGAAATAACGTATTATTTGAATATTTGTTTTGATATCGTTATTATTCTTCATTCGCATAATATTTGAAAAAAATAAACTATATGTCCAAGTTATCTGCAAATTAATTGATTTGAGTACTTTTTCAAACTATCTATGTATTTCATATGCGCCGCAATTTATAGCATTTTATTACACACCACGTAATTTAATGAAATATATTTTATTCTGACAGACATATTTCGATACCTGTTATCAAAATCATCTATTTTGAAGAAGGAAAGCTGACAGATATTAAAATGCCCCAGCGCATGCTCAATCGCACTTCTACGTCACAAGAAGGAGGAGCAAGAAAATTCTTCGAAAAGGCTCCGTTCAGTATTTTATTTTTTATAAATCAATAAAAATGTTTACAGGTGAATTCCTGGTATTATTAATTAGGGAGTCGGTTGTCTTAAAACTATGTGTTATTTTTGGAAACAAATTGGTTACTATACGAATTTATTAATATCTATTTCTCCTTTTTATTCTGAATACATTTAATTTTTCAACAAAGCAAAATAATTTATATTCTAACAATTAAATATAAGAAAGCACTGTTCTGGATGAAATATTTGTTATTTATTGTGTCTTGTTCTTTAGCCAAAAGCGTTCTGAATCACTCTAACGAAACATAATATGATTTATTTTTATTTTACGTTACTGTTTCCTTGAATTTATAACTCCGAATAAATTTTCCACCTTTAATATTGTTTACAAAATGCTACAGAAAAGGATTCGGTTTTAAGCTATACTATATACTTTAAAAATTGGGGTTTTATCTATCAAATAGTGCTCTTGTAAAGATCAAATGCTGTTGGTGAAAGGTTCATTTCCAGCATAGATTAAAAATGTTCGATTGCTCAATAATTTAACGATATTAGTTGCATCAATTTCTCCAAATTCAAATCTTTGTCGAATGACAGTTTGATAAAATCATGAGAGTTTAAGTAAAAATGAGTTTTCTAATAAATCCTGAAATAGTAAGTTTTCTAAAAATACGCACGCACACACACTTCTATTTTATATATATATATATATATATATATATATATATATATATATATATATGGGGGGTGTAGTACGTTATTGAAATTTTACTGTCAAAGGACAGATATATGAAATTTAAAAGAAAGCAAATTAAATTATAAATAGACAATTATGAGAATTTTCAAAAAAGATGTTGTAATGAGACTCATTTTCTTGCAATGGCTAAGAGCCGGATGTGACTCTTGAGCCATAAATATACATTCTTCACTCATTTTTATCCTATTAAACTTCCATCTAAGAGCTGCATTAGGTTATACTTTAATTACCATATTCAACAGATGAAATTCATCAAAGAATCCCAATTTATTCTCGAAATCTGATGCAAAGAATCATGAGCTGAAGTGAAATGTCTCCTTAAGTCATGTTTGGACATTCCTCTCGCTGAGGCAGAAAATTCGAAATAAGTTTTCAATCCGCCTTTCTTCCTGATATCCTTATTTATAATTAATTTATGTTAATTTAAAGTAAGACTTTACTTTTATCATTCATGTCAAATTGGTAGATCTGAAGAATTTGTTTCTTGAATAAAAGCCTCGAATTTAGATTGAATTCCATAATCTTTATTTTATTTATATTCTACGTGGCAGAAATCAAAAGAAAAGCAAAATTTGGAGAAAAAAATATATTTAAAGCTGTAACTGTCTTTCCTACTGTTTTAATATTAGGCTAGTTTATTCAAATGGGGAGGGGGTTAGTTTATGGGCCAAAATAGTCCCAGCAACAAAATATATTATTAAAAAATGATTGTAAAACCAGCAACATATTTGAAAAAAAAATCGAAAGTGAAACAAAATCATTCAAAAACAATAAAGAAAAAGAAAATAAGCCGAAAAAATTCCTTAAAAACGTAAGCTAATAAGACTATAGGGAAAAGAAACAATTTTTCTTCAAGAGCAAATCATCACTTGAAAGAAATCTACAAAAATTGTGTAAAAATGCCCACGAATCTAAACAATCGACTGCACATTAACTTTCAAATGTACTTTAAATTGAAATATATTTGTATATTATTAACTTGAATATTAAACAATTGTGAGTGCCAATATAAGAAATCAAACACGGTTTTGAAAAAGCTTATTGCAAAATTAAAATAGAAAAAGAAACTAGAATAAAACAGCTAAAGTTTTTCAAGTCATTCGTATAACAAGTTTTGGCTGTTGCCAATTTGAAATTATTAAATTCCAAAATCCAATAATCAAGTGTCTAAGTCTTCCACACAACTTATACAATATTTGAATAGTAAAAAATTGCTATTAAGAAATTAAGGGGGGAAATCCAAAATTACTAAAATCATCAAGAAAATCTTACATGATAAAAATTTTATTTAAAGAAATCATTAAAGAACATAACAAACTGATTACGAATATTAAAAATCAAAATTTATTTATTGATGTCATTGCCATTTGACTAAACGTTAAAACATTTTACAACAGTTTCGATTTGTTATTTGATTACATAAGAAACAGTCTTCTCTCTTTCGACAAAACAATGCACAATAAGGACTTGTTTCAAGTGTAAATATGATATCAGCTTCCCCTGGCATCATGTTTATAGTTAGAACAAGTCATTTGATTGATTCCCAAGCTATTGTGGACATTTGATTAGTTCCCTGAACATGAACACTGATTAGTCACGAAAATTAGACATCGCTTCAAACTGCTTTTATTTCTTACATTAAAATATATATAACTTTTTTACATTTAAAATATTTGAATGTTGTTTTTGTATTGAATTCAGTATGAAATTCTCTTTAAAAGGATGCATATGACTTTGCATTTTGTGAAACGTAAATTTTTTTTTTATATGCATCCAAAATTAAAAACATAAAAATTTCCAAAAATTTCTACAATTTTGGCCAACACTGTAAATATATATGCGATAAAGAATTGATATTATTACTAAAAACACATAAAAGTAAGAGAAGAATTAAAATCCAAACACAACAAAAGAAAACATTTATAGGACTATGTAAAATAAATGAATAAAAATTTAAAACAATTTTGAAACTAAATAAATAATTTGAATATTTATAGAACTATATAAAACAAATGATTAAAAGTTGAAATCAAATTTGAAATTAATTGAACAATTTGAATACCCAACAAAGCAAAACATGCACATTCATACTATGGACTGGATTGAGAGGTTAAACATGTCCTATGGTACCAACCCTTCTCCAGTGCATCTTGTTGGGCATAAATTGGATTACACCAAAATGCTAATTGTAAATTAAAGAAAAGAAACAAAAAAAAATGAAAATGAAAGGCAAGATATCTCAATTACCCTAATTTTTTTCCCACAAATTATCATTTTCTTATTAAGTAATCTTCATCCAAAAACTTTCCAATTAAAAATCAATCATTAAAATTTAGAATGAAAAATATCCAATTAAAAATTTTCAAAATAACCCTTAAATTAAAAACTATACAATTAAAAACTTAAATTTTTTAAAAGACATAATCAGAACAATTAAAAAATTTTCAGTTAAAGACTTAATAGTAGAGGTTTAAAAAAATATAGTAACAGATAAAATAATAGTTCAAAGTTAAATTTTACTTTCGATATGCATTGTAAACTCATTTGAACTATGTATGAAAGAAAAGAAACAATTCATCCGAAGCAATTATTAAACAGGCAATAAGTCATTAAAACTGTTTTTTGACTTCTTTTATATTTTTGTACCAAGTCACTCTATATTAAGGTTTGTTCTTTAAATTGCAAACAAAATTTGTAATTTTAGGTGCATATCAGTTACACTTAAGCGATATTTCGATTTTATTACGTTCCTAATAGAAAACATTTGTTCTCAAATATATTGAAAAACAAAGAAATTGAAAAAGAATATAAGAAAAAATCGATGTTTTTAATATACTTGAGAATTATCAACCTAACACTGAATGTAACTTTGAAAATGGATATTAAATTTTTAAATCTATCTTAGTTAACAGCAATATTGACTTTGTTAGCTATTTCCTGCATTAATATGAAATGAGTTGACCTTTTTTCTCGAAAGTCGTAACGAAAAACCAAATTTTTGTTCCCAAATGAAGATTTTGACTAACTAGGGTGAGAAAAATGCATGTTTTCCTTGTAACCGCAAACTTAAATTTAACTATCCCATAATATTGGTAAGAAAAGCTGATTTCTTTGCCAGTTTTCATTCTTGAGTAGCAGTCACACATTGGATAGTTCATCGTTTACTTTCAGATATTTTAAAACACACTTTGTTAAATTCAAAATCTCGCAAGAACAGTTCCTTTTGAAACCCAGCACACACTGCAAGGAAGCTGTAACTTGCAATCTTCTTTCATTTCCTCCAGGAAATCTTTCGAATTATTCACCGATTTAGAATTCATATTTTGTTGATATTGCTTGCTATAGGATTGACAACAGAAGACAAGCTAATTCCTTGGCTGGATGGATGGACACACACGTGTAGTCTCACACCATGATACATTAAAACTTGAAAAGTTTTTATCCCGAATAATTTTCGTGCTATGTAACAAATCCTTTTATTCTGCCAACCATGAAAGCCTCTTTATCTATGCAAACACTACCTAACTTTGCCTTATCTGTTAACTTCGGTTACATTTTTGGGTTTCTTAAAAGTTTCCTCGCTTGTAGTTAAAAATAGTTGACGAAAATCAAGAAGTGTTGTAACGATATCAAAATTTTCGTTCGTGTAACGCACAAATGTGAAGAATTGTGCATTGTCTGTGAAGTGGCAGATTTCATCCAGAGCGAGTGAAACGTATTTGCAATATTGTTCGACCAAAGTCAGTTTGGTCCATATCACCTATGCGATGCACGATTTTATTTCGAGACAAAGCAATTTTATGGACCATATTTTTGACTTTTGTGTCACGATACTTTTAGCGAATTTTGTGTTAACAGGCTATTTTTGATTTAAGCTTTTTAATGGCGAAATAAGTACAAGGAAAGTTAACAAGAAGCCTTCACCATAGTTTCCATTTTGCCACTTCTCTTCTGGAATAGGAAATTTTGGCCGGCTATTGATCTTTTTATTATAAATTCCGTTCGCCACTGTGAACAGACGGGATATTTGCTGTTAAAATCACTACGCAGCTGTTTGAATTGTCGGTTCAGATTAAATATGTTTGCAATGATGCACAACTTTTACATATAAAAAAACGTACCTTATTTTTCCCTTCTTGGCTATGCAATTTAACGCTCTTTTTCAGCAATGCAAAATACATTTTAAACGACCCCAAGTGGTGCTGTTTTTCTTTTCTGTCCACTCTTTTTAGAGAGAATTCGTAAGGATCACCATTCTTGACATGAAATCTCGGGGTTAAAGAGGTAAGGTTAAATTAGGTTAGATACAAAGTTATTTAAAATTCATACTATTCCTTTATTGATTATCCAACTGATCTTCACAACAGATACTTAAATACTTATAGAAAGAATTAAGGTGAGATCCAAATAGGATCCTTAATATTAAGGTCAATACTTTGAATCTTTTAAAATATTTTTTTTAAATTTAAAAGTATTAAATTTCATTCATTTAATTATGACATAAATTTATTTCATCGACGGAAAGTCCATAAATTTAAATGGAATACAACTGAAGCAAATTACTTTGAGAGCAACGTTTTTTTTTAGCTGCAAAAAGGGTTTAGAAGAAATTTTTTTAAGAAAGACAGGGATATGAATTCTTCAAATTACATTAGTTGATATAAAAGAAATAAGCAGTTTAAAGGAATCCGCGATGAATCTATTCATTCATTAATTCAAATACAGTTTTTATAAGCGGTTGTAGTTTCATCAAAGGAATATGGAGAAAAATGTATTTGAGTGGTGAAACGAATTAATCCAGTGTTAGTAAAAAGAGATGAAATTCGTACTCAAAATACGGAGCAACGCAGGGTTGAACTGCTTAGTACTCAAACCTATAGTTACAATTCCAAAACTGGTGTTGAAAAGATCTTCAGGGACCCTAAAAATTCCACAGAGTCTTGGAACAGTTACGGAAGCATTATAGCCAAAAATTAAAATATTTTCATAACGTAGGAAAATTTACAAATCTCTAAGACATAGTTGTTAACCGTGCAGTAACTTCACAAGAATTGTACGAAAAGAAATATGATGATTGTATAAAAACCTTAAAAGAAATTATAATCAGTTAATTCATGAAAAAGGTATTGGATTCGGAACCGGCGAATAGTTAAAATAACGTTACAGTTGTATGAAGATTGTACGATGAAATCGAAATTGCAATTCGGAATTTTAAGGCGAAAGGTTTTACACAACGTTCGATTGGCCAGTTTTCAACGTCTGTGTCGTTAAAATTTATTCCAGCAGAATTCCAGAATATAATCAAAGGTAAAATATAAAAGAATAAATGTGTTTATTAAATTTTATTACATAAAAATAAATTAGAATGTCTCGAAGCGTCTAATTTGTTAGCGCAAGAGGAAAAAATACCTTACGATCCACTTTTGGAATATGCAAAATTTGACAGTACAATTTTTTCAAGAATTGCACACATAGTGATGGTTTCAGTGCTATTGAAAATTATACATTCGATAAATTTCATTGCTTATTTCTTTGTGATAAGAGTAAGGCTTCATACGCATTAGCTCACAAATCATTTTCTCAAAAAAAATATATTTATGTAATAGGGTAATAGAACAACAAATAAAATTTTAAGTATCTGACAAATGCGATAATTTTTTTTGTGAAAAATACTAAATGTTATCTTCGAAGAAAATGAAATAAATTTTTTAAAAACAAATATAATGCACTAACAAAACATTTCTATTTTGCTCTTTATTTTAAACAAAATTATACTTTCATTTGTATCTTATTTTTTTCCAAGACAATTTTTTTTTTTTTGGCTAAAGCAGAATTTTTAATTTTTATTTCGAGTGTGAAGTTGTACTGTACAAGGATAAACTCTTTCACTGACTCTGGAATTACTTGCTTTGGTCATCTGTCCAAATTGATTTTATAATACTAAATGTTATCTCAACATTAGGATTATGAGCTGAAATTATAAAGAACTTTGAGTAATTAAAAAAAATTCTTAGGACAATTTTCTCTCGGCTTCTTTTCATAATTTTCTTGACTTTCAGTTTCAAAATATTTTGTTCTTATCTTTTAGTAAAACTAGTTTTAAGTGAATATAGAATTTTTATTATTTTCGACAGTTGGCTACTTTCTTATTCTGCTCTTATGATTTTGCTATGAAAAACATACATCAGAGAATACACAGACAATCAAACTATTTTCAAAAGAAATTCTTAATTAACATAGGGGGAATGCTCCTTTTACAAAAACTGTTAACTAAGATTTTGTTATAATTTCGTAATTCTATTAATGGAAGGAAATACAGGTAACATTCTTGTTTATTTATTTATCTATTTGATAGCTGCAGCTTTTTGTGTTCTATTTCATCAAAATCACTTAACTTTTTCAATACTTCAGTTCTTATGGTTTAAATCGAAAATTTATTATGATTTAAGACTGAATGAGTATTGCCAATCCATTTAAAGTATGTTGCACACAATTATATGTGATTAACCAAGACTAAGGATGCTCTTTCAGTGTATTGTTTAAATTCTGGATTAGATTTTTTTTCCTTCGCGATTTATGCCTTCAAAGTGAGGGATGTAATTGTCTCTCCCAAATGGTATGCATTTTCCTTTCAGATATTTTCTCGTAACGGTGCTATTATTATTTGAGATGCAGTTTCAGGTATTTCATTCACTCTCTCAAAAATACCATAAATACAAAGTTTTGAGACATGCCTAAAATCTTGTAGAAATACTAAATAATATAGAAAACAGAATCCTTTTAGTGAGTCAAGTTTCGATCCATCAGTACACATTCCTATAAATAGAAAAAATTTTAATGATTCAAAAATAATTTAAAAATAATTAGGTACAAGAACAATGTTGATTATAGATTTCGCTTTCGAAAGACCAGAATATATTTTGACGCATTTTCCGAATCTGGCAATATGTGTATAAATAATTTTGATAAACAACCACATATGATACTTAATTATGATGGTGTTTCGCGGTAAGGAAAGGAGGTTGAGAATTAGCTGTTCATCTTAATTCTTTATTTTTGCATGTTGTTTCACAAAAAACGAATGATTTATTTTTCAACAGCCAACCCTTTAAATTCTGATTTTATGTTGACAGGATGCAAGGTGTTGTGTTGGACGATGTCTTACAAATAACTACCAATATTTTTATATTATTTCACACTACCCCACCCCCATTCTCTCTCTCTTACACTTCGTGATAAATTTTTTTAAAATTTTTTTAATAGGGGTTTTAAATAAAACTACATTTGTAAGATGTATAAAATTTTCAAAATAAGGTTTAGAATATTTGCCTTGCCAAGTTTAGGATATGGAATATTCTGCCTAGTTTAGAATATGAAAAAAATAAGGCTTAGAATATCAAAAGTGCCAAGCAAATGCATTGATACTTTTGTCTTCTCTTTCATTAAATACTTATTGTGTAACTATATATCAGTAAATCACACCAATTTCTATACCAAATGAACAATTTAAACCAATTTGTATAAAAGTAATGTAAATAAACTCTTACTTTCGACTTAAGAGATTTTATCATTAACAAATATGAGAGTTAAATATAAATAAAAACGAAACATTTCTTACTTTATATATATTATGATATAGTGAATGGGAAAAGGGGGTGTGAACATATAATTAAAAACTCAAAAAAAAGGGTCGTGATTGAAAAAAGTTTGGGAATCACTCAATTTATAATATTATTAAATATAACTTCCTTCCAGAACAGATGGAACGCACGTATTCTCCTGTACTTTCATAATATTAGGGATTTGTGTTATTACTAGCATATCAGTGATACATCAGTTTTAAGTATGCGAATATATCATATTATCAAAATTAAAGAGTAACACAATTGACAAAAAAAATGCATAATACTATACAACTACTAATGTAAAAAATTCATTTAATAAATCTGTTGTGGCGCCTTCCACAAGCAATTTATTATACGATACCATAACGATTTTAGGATTGGATGAAACACACTTTAAATTTTTACAATATTGTAATTTGTACAATATTTAGTCAAAATTTTTCTAAAATATCATCAATAAATTATGGTTCATCCATTTCACACTCATTATAGGAGACATCTATATATAATCAATCTATACGTAACACAATCCTCTTTTCTATCACAGTAGGTCACTTTGGATATGCTTTCAAATTAAATAAGCTTCACATTGATTTATTATTATGAATGTGTTTGTAAACATTTTCAACCGTACAGATTCTAAAGAAAATGAGATGTTTAGTGAGAAGTCTAGGAATTAAAGAAAAAATGTTGATTTAAAATTACCTAAATTGTATATTAAAAAATATATTTACATTTGCAAAATATCTCTTCATATTTATCATCATAGATTTCTGAAAAGCGATTATAAAAAAGCAAGGAAATTTAGAACAGAAATTTGCGTAAAGAGAATTTCAAAACCTTTTTGAAAAGAAAATGTACGCAAAGGATGATTTCAGAGAAATTAATTAGCTTTAAACAAATGCACATCCAATTAATTTATCTAAGAGAATAAATGAAATGTATTAACCGTAAAATGTTAAATTAAAACCTTAAGAATATGTTTCGAAAATGTAATTAAATCCTCTTTCTAAAGTCATGACTGGAATCAACAAAAGAGCAAAAAAGCTTTTCTCCGAAAACACAGCCGAAAAATACCTCTTGTAATATAAGAGACTTAAACAGCGACCAGTTAAAAAAATTGTTTACGTTGAAGAGAAATGTAACGAATCTTACTCAAGACTCCAAGGATTTATGAAAAAAACATCCATTAATGAACGAAATACCTTTTAGAGGGTATCATGTGTGTTATCGTCAGTTGAAATCGTCGCTTCATGTATTTTTTTTTAAATTAGTGCAGACGCTCGCATCTTGTTTACCTGTAAGGGTGTTACAAAAATATGCATCAATCTTGAAAAAAATATTCTAACTCTCTTCTTGAAATTCAGAGTATGGTAAAAAAAATTTGCTCTTAACACATGGATCAATAAGTTCCGAGACTAACCCAGAGATGGCGCTCGTAGTAAACCAGTAACCAGGTCTTTCTAGAGTGCTAACCTTTGCTTGAAACGTGTCAAAATTTTAAGTCGATCAGACCAGAAACAGCTGAGTTATCGAGGTTAGAGTAAAGTCGTTTTGTAGTTTGTTTAAAAAATGGAAAAAACCGAGTTTCGTGTTCTGATAAAACATTGTTTTTTAATGGGTAAAAACACCGTGCAAGCGAAACAATGGATTGAAAAATGTTACCCGGACTCTTGTCCATCAAAAGCAACGATTTGTCGGTGGTTTGCCGAGTTTAAACGTGGTCGTACCGACACAAATGACGCAGAACGCTCGGGTAGACCTGTGGAAGCCGTTACACTGGAAAATGTGAGTGAAGTGACAAAAATTATAATGAAAGATCGTAAAGTGAAGCTCCGTGAGATTGCTGAGATGACACAGATATCATATGGAAGTGTATTTACTATCCTTCATGAAAAATTGAGCATGAAAAAGGTTTTTTCCAAGTGGGTGCCGCGATTGCTTTCGATTGAACAAAAACAGCAACGAGTCGATGATTCAGAAAGCTGTTTATCGCTATTTACTCGCAACAAAAAAGATTTCTTGCGTCGTTACGTGACCATGGATGAAACATGGATACATCACTACACTCCAGAGTCGAAGCGGCAGTCATCTGAGTGGCGCACAGCTGGCGAAAGCCGTCCGAAAATGCAGCAGTCAGCTGGCAAAGTCATGGCGTCAGTTTTTTGGGATACGCATGGCGTGATTTTCATTGACTACCTCGAAAAAGGTAAATCGATCAACAGTGATTATTATATTGACTTGCTGGTACGTTTGAAGGAGGAAATCGCAAAAAAACGACCGCACAGTCTCGGGACTTATTGATCCATGTGTTACATTACCTCTGGAGGCCGATAAATATTTTATCAAAATTACCCATCTTTCGAAAGAATGTAGCGTAAATTCTTCTGTTGACATTTTCTTGGCGACAAAGCAAAATCATCAAGAGAAGAATTACAATGAAATTTGTCAACCGAAAAGAAATGCTTTCATAAGAATATACAAAACCATTAAAATTTAAATTGGAATGTATATCACTGAATAAGATATTTAAAAATATTGACACTTGAAAATTTTCTATAATATTTTAATTTTATTCTGAACCATTTTTTTTTTTTACTTTTAAACACAGGAATCGAAAATAATAACAGAATAAAAGGCATTTTAGTTGATTTAACTTTTATTTTCAGACTAATGTTAGTTTCTTGAAAAAAACATTAAGTACTCCATGAACTTGCAAGTCCAAAGCTGTTTGAACTTTGAATAAAAGGTTCGCCATGATGAGGCATAATGTATTTTGGAGTTTCGTCAGTTGCCTGAATAAGGCCTAGAATCTCATATTCGATTAAGAATTCCCTATACAATTTCAAACACACAGTTTTTCTTCTCAAACGTTGCCATAGAGAATTCAATCTTTTAACTGCGATGCCCTTCGACTCGACTTAAACACGGGGTTCTTCTTTTAAAGGCATTTTAATGACATAGCGTATGTCGTCCTTCCTGAAATTCGTTTTCATGAAATGATTTTCACAAATTAGGCTCTCATTATTTTCTACCTTTTCTACCTCGACATTTTCAATTTCCCAAAAACTCCTCAAAGTTTTGTCTAAATTTTCTGTCATTAACCCACAATGAACAGAAGTTTCATTTTATATTGGAATACTCTTAGTAGCAATGAACCCAAACATTGTAGTTTGCAAAATTATATCTGTCCCAGGGGGCCTAATTCGACCAAATTTTAAGAGTTCGTGAAATATTTGTGCACCCAACAAAATATCCACAACACCTGGTTTACTGAAAGTGACGTCTGCTAATTTTAAATTATCTAACTCAAACTTATTAATATCAAATTGTTTAGCAGGTGTGTAATCTGTAATATTCGAGACTATCAAAAGCTCTACTCCTTTTTCGAAAGTTCCACTTAGATTCGCAATTCTCGTTTTTACAACACAGTTTATAACAGACGAGCACTTATTCAAACCTGAAAATACTGATTTTTTTTTTCTTTAAATTAAGTTTATCAGCGCAGTGCTTTGAAATAAAACATGACTGACTTCTGCAATCTAGCAAGGCACGCACTTCATGAACCATCCCGAAGTTATCCGCAATCAATAATTTTGCTGAACTCAGCAAAACCATTTGAGATTTATTAGTAATAGCACTTGAAGTAAAAGCGATTCTCTATTCTCCGAATTCCAGTGATCGCCTGACCTCGGATTCTTAGGAACAAATTCATCCGACATTGCGTCTAACCCCACCGTTGACCCCATCGCGGCCCAAGTAAGTGCGGTTGTCTTCTGTTTTTTTCCTCATGCATTAGACCTCCCTTAAATTTTTCTCAATGAATAAATATGTGTGATGTCGCTTTTTGTAAATGGAGCAGTTTGAATTAGAATAACAATTACTAACCTTATGGGGATTGAGGCAATTGAAACATAATTGATTATTTTTCACGATCTCAATTCTTTCATTAGCATGCATTTTTTTTTCAAAAAGGGACAAAAATTAAGATAATGTTTCACGTTCGATTTGCAAATAACACATTTCGACATTTTAACTTCTGACATAAATTATTTAGAAATCTTTTGTGGACTGTATTCATTTCGATATTTTGTTGAACTTTTTCTAAACTGCGGATGTGAAACCACGTTAGTTTCGGTTTTACGCTTATTTTTTTGATGATAAATAAATATCACAGCATCTCGATAACTCTCGTGGTACAAACTAGGATTCGCCCTGCTTTACACCTATGTGTATTTGAAGTTCACGATCTAATGAGTTAAATATTTTGACAGAAACCATTAATTCACACACTCCCTTGAAATCGCTTACTTTTCTTAATTGGCAATAATAATGAAATGCTGCGCTTAATCTCGACGCAAACTGCACGTAGCTTTCATTTGGAAGTTTTTGTGTCCTACGAAAGTTATTTATTACCTCTTGTGGAGTGGATTGAAATTCCTTTCACACAATTTCTTTCAGTTTGTTATAATCGCTTAGGTCCTTCTCTCTCAAATATTCCATTAAATTGGTAGCCTTTTCGCCTAAGATATTTAATAAAATTTCTGATTTAAATTTACCCTTACCAATTTTTTTTTTAAATCTCTTTCTAGTGATGAGAAAAAAATATTATACGACTCTGCGCGCCAAGGAACTGGAATGGTTTATGTTTTAATACTTTTAATTAAATTTTCTAAATTGCAATTTGATAACTCGTAACCGCTGTATGTTGCTGTTTCACTTTTTCGCGGTGTTTCTTTCTCAAAATTAGGGAGTTCTAATTGTTTTTCTAACAGAACTAATTTAATTTTTTTAATACTAATTTTGATTCTCTGTCTACTCTCTCCTGCGCTTCTCATTTTTCGATGTCAATTTTCTTCTGATTAACTAACTCAACCAACTTCAACAACTTCATAATTAGTTTTGTAAACATCACTTTGCTCAATTAACGTTATTAACTGGACGACTTTAACACTCTTAGGAATAATTATATCAAGTTCTTCAGCGCCCTATATTAATTCTCTCTTTTTTAACTTATTTAAGACCGACATAATTATAATTGAGAAGAGAACTTGAGAATTTATAAGCCAAAATTATTAAAAACGAACTTATATTCTCAAAACCGAAAGTATATTTACAAAAACGAAAGTAAAAACACTGTATCAAAATTACCGAAATCGAAAGTTACTCTCAGTTACCACTTGGAACTAATACTAGAACTCCTCATCTCCGGCGATTTCACTACATGTAGAGGCATATAGACATGAAGAAGTATATAGAACATGGGTGTCTAAACTATGACCGTTTCAGGGCACATTGCAACAAAAAAAAAATTTGCTGGGCCACACATACAATATTTTTTCTACAAATTGAATAATTTATGTAGTTTTATTGAAATAAATTAACTTCTTTTTATTACATTTTTTTAATTTGAATTAGATATGTATAGGTACATATTTATTTTAAATTTGTAAAAGTTTCGTTTCATTTAGTTTGGATTTCATAAGATGGAAAAAATTCAAATTATTGAGATGGATGAATTTGCTTTTGTTGAACAAGCAAATAGATATCGAGTTCAATAGACGAGGTAGCAATTCTTACTGCATTTTTAAGATGTTTGTCAGTGATCTTTGTCCTATTTCTGTTTTTTGTACGCTTCATTCTAGAAAATAATTGTTCAACAAATGTAGCCAAAAGCTGAAGACATTAATAAAGCGTGAGTGTGAAAATTAGGAAATATATCGCGGGGTAGGTAATCTTTATAAAACTCCGGTAAAGAAACATTCCCAAATTTTTCATTCAGTTGAATGTCACTTTGCAGTTCAATGCATTTCATTTGAAGATTTGAAGGGTAATTTATTTATTTCTAGAGAAAATGGGGCAGGTCTCTTTTTCTGTGAAAGGCCCCTTAGGCCAAAAGGATTAGAAAATCAAAATACATTGCAATATACTGCATACAAATATTGCAATTCTTCCAAAAATTCGCAGTCGAGTGGATACACACATAATTCGAAACGTAAATTCTCATGGTACTCTAAGATTCTTTTATTTAAATTTTTGTTTCAAAATAAATGTCAACGAATCGATTATATATAAAAAATATAGTGAAAATTTATATTTTCAATAAAAATGTGTAAATTTAAATATTTTCATAATTTGCGTTTGGGCCGCACTTTAGACAAGCATGATTTAGAACACAATGATCACTTTTTCTCACAAATATTATATATTAACGGACGGCGTTCCGTTCTACTCTTCGTTACAGCGTTCTCTCTCTCTCTCTCTCTGATACAAATAAAAAACGTGAAACTCTTTCAACTCACGAAAAGCGCCATCTAGTAGGTGTACATCTTTCAATTTATATAAGAAAATAAGATTTATTCAGTGACTGTGCTACTCGAGCTATATAAAAATGATTAACCTTAATGATATACCTGTTGCATCAAACTTTCTTAATCCCTTCGCTCCCAGCGTATCACAGGCGATACGCTCGTGTATGCTCTCCTGTGCCCAGCGTATCACGGGCGATATGCTCCGTGAGTGTTTTCTACGGCCCAACGTATCAATAGAGATACGCTTGATGAGAACGTTTTATTTGATTTTTTAATGTTACTATATGGCATTACAACACCATGAAATCTATATATATAGGTTATTTGGAGTGTTGACCTTGGTGACATGGGCACAGATTTTACTTTTGGTTATCAGAAGTGGGTTAATTTTTAAAAACACGCATTGCAGCACAGCTCTTTAAATGTAATGACTTGATTTAAAGGGTGCACTTGCTTTTGGTTTGCTAATTTCTTTCTTGTTTGCTTCTTAGAATTTCGAATGAGAATTTATGGATGTTTATGGGGGTTAGGGGGTTTGGTAGCAGATGCTATCAGCTGTTCGTTTCATTCGGTGGGTTTTTATTTGTAGTGACAGTAATGACGAAAAGAAAGTATTTATCTGATACTGAGATTTGCGAAATAATAAATAAATCTGACAGTAATATTAGCGAAAATAATCCAAATCTGTACATAGACATTAAAGCAAAAAAAAAAAAGGAGGGGGGGACTAAGATGTACCCTTTACTCAAAATCCTGCGTGAAGCGTCAAAATACGTGTGTAAGACATGTGACGTTGTACTATGCATTGAATTTTTTTTTTTATATAAATATACCATACAGTAAAATAAGATTTATCTTATATATCTACATATTCCATATAATGGTACATCATTACACCATTAAATTTATGTAACATATGTAAATATATTTTGTATTTTCTTAAAAGTATGACTTTTTATGTAATTTTATGTATAAAACATTCAATTTTCGATTAAATTTTTTTTTCTTTTGTATATATTAAGTTTAATGCATTTTAAAAAATATATGTATTTTCCAAAATATTTTAATAAATAGCCGATATTAGAGGAATTTTTTTCATGAATTAGGCTTAATATCTAAAATCGTTTGGACACAGCGTGACACTCCGCGGTAAGTAGCCGCAGGTCCAGAGAAGCACTTCTTTTTTTCTCCCTCCGGAAGGGTTAAAAGAGGAAATATTAAAACAATTAGTTGCTAAACATTATATCATTTAATGATGCATTTGATCGTAATACAAGAAGAAAAATTGAGAACTTGAACCTCATATCCCACTGATTTCAATATTGAAGACCGCATGAAATTAATATTCGACTCTTTTTCAATAAAGGAAAGAGTTTTCTATATACACAACATACTCTTACGACATAACTTTCGTTTCAAAAAGTTTATTAGAAGAATTTGACTATGAGTTAAATGTTGATGAAATTCCTACCCAATTGAGTAGACGTAAATTGCGTCCAAATGAATCGCTTTCCGAATATTTTGATGCAATTACAGAACTTGCAATTACTTCCTATTAAATTATTGATGATTCTTCATTATTTGAATATTGTATAGTTAGATTAATAGAGGGTTATCCATCAAATAAAACTGATTTACACGCAGCTAAATCTATTTGAGAATTTAAAGAGAAACTTCGCATTAATGAAAAAGTAATCAGTGATAGGAAAAAAATCCTTTCCCACAAAGAAATTGTCGTAATTCCTGTGAATTCAGTCGAGAACACCACATAAACTCAAAACATAACTTTCTTAAGTCTGAAATAAAAATTGATAATTCATTTTAAAACTCGTTTAATTCGTTAAAAAAAACAAGAAAACTCGTTTTAATTGTAATATGTCTGGAAATATTTCTCATTTCTGTCCCGTCAAACATAAATGTTTAGAGAGTAGCGTTTGTAAAAATTCTGGTCATATTTTTGCAAAGTTTACCAATAAACCTATTCCAAATCGACCGGATAAAGCTGTGTCAATTGTAAATCATTTACCTTCTTTGATGTATAAAACTGTTGCTATCAATGATAATTCAAGTACTGCATCGATCGACATTACACCAGTCAGTAGCTGTATACAAGAATTTACAATAGATAATCAGAAATTTATCGTGAACTTTTGTGCGAACCTTCTTTGATACTGAAGATGCTCGGCCAGTACGTTTCCCAGGATTCTCACAAATAGAAAAGGTGCCGAGTGACTGGCTCCTGACATTACGCCAGTCTCTACAATCGAAGAATTGCGGTAATGTATTGAAGGAGCAGCTGTACCTGTACGTGTCATCCAATCTCTATTTAATTCAATGCCCAGGTGTGTAAGAGCAAATGTCCAATAAAAATGATTTTGGAATTTGCATTTCTTCCTGGTGTAGCAACTGTGATGGTCAGAACTGTTTTAACTTGTGAATGATTTTTAATACTTAGTATTACTATCTCGAAATCTCACTTCCAGTCGTGTAAAGTTTTTAATTATAATTTTAGAATTTCTTCAATGGACATTAGGGAGAAGGAGATAGATGATTTCCTTTACAATGAATACAACTCTTATTTGCTGTATATTCACCTGAATGGGAAGAACCGCAATTTATACAAGCTGCAGGTAGTTGAAAGATTCGAGATTGATATAGGAAACTGAAAAATTTTAGTACAATTTCTAGGTTTATTTACGAAAAGTCGAATTTTGTGTTTTTTAAACAGGAGTTCATTGTTTCCATATAATATTGTTGCCAAGTATGGTTATTATCCCAGGATAAATTTCCAGACTTATCCCAGATGTGACGAAATGACAGATCTCTACTATGTCTATATTATTGGTATCTTATAATTCAGTGGCTAGAAATCTTCCAGCGATACATTAGTAGGAATCTCGAAGACAAAGAATCGGGAAGTGATACCTTCTTGTACGACATTAGCCTTTATTGGGATACTTAATGAGTTTTCTAAAAGAAATATCTAACACACAGGATTTGCAGTAGATAATTGTATTTTACCATTTCTGGTAAAGAACATATTTAGAATGTTTTCATCTCTTGGAATTTTACTTTTAGTTTCAATTTGTAATAATAAAAGATTAGCTATTGGAATAAGAAAAGGCTTTTGATTATGTTCTTCAAAATAAAACAGATCTCCGTTATTTTCCATTGTTCTGCTCATGACACAAGTTCTTTATCACTCAATGATGTTATAAATATTTATTTTTTCCCGCCTCCATTGGGGACGGCAGCCATTCGTCCATATTTTAAACCCCAAACAATAAATGACCCAACTAAGCCTATTCGTTAAGAGAACAATCTTATCGAAAGGCTTGTATAATGATAATAAAATAATTCAATGCCTTAATCTCTGAAGGTAGAAAGTAAAACAATATAAAAGAAAATAAATTCGAACTTCTTAAAGAATCATGACAAATTTTTCCGTAAAAAGTTTTAAGACATGTTTTCAAACTTTACTTGCAAGCAACGTCAACTAGGGTCCAGCATATTAAAAGTTCATAAAAACGAGACATTAGGAGTATTTTGTTTAATATTTTATCAACGCAAAATTGTTCAGTACTTCCAATGACTGAATAAACGTTGCACAAGAAGCTACATGATGCAGATTTTCGTTATTTTGAGACATGATTCAAGTGACGAGGGCGTTACTCGAGGCGGTATACCAATCTTTACATCCTCATTGCAAAGCAGTTCAAGACGCATCACACATGACTCATCCTTAAAGAGCTCATTAAGCTATTAACAGCCTACTTTGTCTCAGTGTCTTACAAGGAAACAAATTTTTAAACAAATA
Source organism: Nephila pilipes (assembly GCA_019974015.1). NCBI lineage: Eukaryota > Metazoa > Arthropoda > Arachnida > Araneae > Nephilidae > Nephila > Nephila pilipes. The sequence continues at coordinate 226,063 of BMAW01026054.1, forward strand.
AAATCAAACTTTTCTTACTTTGTTTATTGAAATTTATGCATACGGTTGATGAGAATGATGTACTATAACCAATGATGTACTATTTCTTTTATGTAATTTCTTTTCTAAATAAATACAAATAAAAATTTAAAATCTACCTTATATGTAAAAAGGGACTAAAAGGCATAAACATAATTTGAAATGTAAAATAATGTGTAATTTATAACAGCTTGAGTCACTTAACTAAGACACTTAAGAAATTACCGATGAATTAAGTACCATAGTTATTTATATTAGTGATCAAAAATAAATGTTATTGCCTCAGACATTTGTTAATTATGTATCATTTTACATTTACAAAATTATCTTTTAGACCTTGATTTTAAAAATGTTTTTACTTAACTTTATTTAATTCTTTTTAGTTATGGAAATTGAATATTGAATATAAAGGAAATACGTGACCTATACTTGCGAGCAAAATTTCAATTGAATTGGACGTTGTTAAAAAAAAGGTCGTCCTCTCTCTTCCTCCAAAGAAAACGCGTCCGCTTGAACATACTGTAATATTGTATTGTCATCGGAGTATTCAGTTTCTAAATTTCAGCTCGATCGAATTATAGGAAGTTAAAGTTAGAGCACAATTATGAACTGGGAACGCAAGATAAAAAAATATATGGAAGATCTCTTAACGCATAAACCAATAAAAAGCAAATGACTAGAATGAAAAAGATTACAACAGATACATTTTGGATAAAAAGAAAAGCTAAAGTAAACAAAAAAGGCTCTTTTAAGAGTCAAAAATTTTAAAAAGTAGAATTCACTTTACATTTTTAAAACAGACATTTCAAAAGCATTGCTACAAGAAATTTTTAATTTAAGATATGAGTTTCTTTTAGAAAAAAAAATAATAAAAAAAATGATACTTTTTTTTCCTTTAAAATTAAAGATTCATAGAAATATTTGATATAAAAAAGTGTTACATATTATTTTCATTAGAATGCATAAATTAATTGAAGATTTTGCCTTAATTTGACGTACTTATGATTTACTCAGTAGCATTGAAACGTGTTCAATTAAGTTAAAAATTATTTTTTTAAATCTCACTTTCGATAATATTTAATCATAAAAAGGCCATGGTAGCCAGGTAATGATGTCGCAAACTCGTAGCCGGAGTTGAGTTGTGAGTTCGAGTTCTATTCAATTGAAAACCGGCTGTTAAGTCTACCTAGGTTGTAAGTCCATATGTTGGTGTGGTGTGGAAGTTTGGTGAGTAGATGCTGTCCTCATTGCTTGACCGTCGTTCAAATTTATGAAGTCCGTCACCAGTAACATCCTTAGTGTTTCCCAATACGATGTCATTAAAATGTCAAATCAAAATAATTGGAGTACATTGATTTTTTTTGTGCATTAAAAGGGTGTTAAATTAAAAAGGAAAATGTTTAGTAATCATAATGTAAATATTGTTCTTAAAGTTTTCCCTCTTTTACATCATTCGTCGAATAATTTTGAAAACATGAGGCATTATTTTTTTTTTCATGGGTTCAATGTTTGAGATAAATATGTAACTTGAAAAGTTAAATATGTAACTTAATATCTTAGTGTGCAGATTTTATCTGTGGTCTCATTATTAATTATAATAAATAATAAATAATGAGAACACAGATAAAATATGCACATTAAGCCATGCTATTATTCACCTATATGTATATATGTGTGTGTGTGTGTGTATAACAGGTCAATTGAAAAGTCCCCGGCCTGACACATCGATGGCACTACTAGAATTAAAAACATATATGCTTTAGTTAGCCCTAACCCTCAAAATATGCATGTATAAATTTGATAGCTGTCGGATCATTAGTTTGTGAATTATAGCATTTTGAGTGAAGCAACTTTTGTTATTGTGAAAAAAATGGATAAAAAGGAATTTCGCGTGTTGAAAAAATATTGCTTTTTGAAGGGAAAAAATACAGTTGAAGCAAAAACTTGGATTGATGCCGAGTTTCCGGACACTGCCCCAGGAAAATCAACCATAAAGGATTGGTGTGCTATGTTTAAACGTGGTGAAATGAGCACCGAAGACGGTGAACACAGTAGACGCCCAAAAGAGGTTGTTACCGACGAAAACATTAAAAAAATCCACAAAATGGTTTTGAATGACCGTAAATTGAAATTGATTCAAATAGCAGACACTCTAAAGATATCAACTGAACGTGTACATCATATAATTCACGAATATTTGGGTATGAGAAAGCTCTGTGCAAAGTGGGTGCCGCGCGAGCTCACTTTTGACCAAAAACAACGACGAGTTGATGATTCGGAGCAGTGTTTGAAGATGATCAACCGTAATAAACCCGAGTTTTTGCGTCTATATGTGACAATGGATGAAACATGGCTCCATCATTTCACTCCGAAGTCCAATCGACAGTCATCCGAGTGGACTGCACACGATGAACCCGCTCCAAAGCGTGGAAAAACGCAAACGTCGGCTGGCAAGGTTATGGCGTCTGTATTTTGGGATGCGCATGGAATAATTTTCATTGACAGCCTTGAAAAAGAAAGGACCATCAACAGCGACTATTACATAGCGTTATTGGACCGTTTGAAGAACGAAATCGCCGAAAAACGGCCGCATTTGAAGAAAAAGAAAGTGCTGCTTCACCAAGACAATGCACCGTGTCACAAGTCAGTGAAAACGATGGCAAAAATCCATGAATTGGGCTTCGAATTGCTTCCTCATCCACCTTATTCTCTAAATCTGGCCCCCAGCGACTATTTCCTGTTCTCAGATCTCAAAAGAATGCTCGCTGGGAAGAAATTTTCGTCGAATGAAGAGGTGATCGGCGAACCTGAGGCCTATTTTGAAGCAAAGGACAAATCGTACTACAAAAATAGTATCGAAAAGTTAGAGGGTCTCTAAAATCAGTGTATCACCCTTGAAGGGAATTATGTTGGATAAAAAAACTAATTTCGCCAAAAAAATGTGTTTCAGTATGGTACGCCGGGGACTTTTCAACTGACATGTTATATATATATATATATATATATATATATATATATATATATATATAT